>CANDYM010000001.1:677294-854191 GCA_947397865.1 Polietes domitor
TTTTTTTTCACAAATTTTAAATTTTGTTGAGTAGTTTTTAACACTTACAAAAAAGTTTAACAATGCGTAATTTATATTATATCGGGCAATAGGCTTAGAATTACAAGTCCTGAAGAAAATGAATGAAATGAATGAATTAAAAAAATGTTTTTCGGTTTTCAAATTTTTAAATATCGGCGAAATCGATTAAACAGACTTTTTTAATATGAATGTAATTTTTACACCATTTGAATACAATTTAATCGGGCTGTTTTTCTGTAAGACTGGATAACTAAAAAACGGTTTTTTGTACACTTACAAGCCAGGATAAAAAACAAGGATAAAAACTATGAAAAATTTTTCTAGGTATTCAAAAAATACCTGAATTCCCAAAGTGAAAAAAAATGTGTTCCAAACTTGGGATTTTTTTTTAGAAAAATAACATGCTTTATAGCAGATAAAAGTATCTGTTTTAATGAATTTTATGTATTTTTATTGAACTTCAATTCGTAAATAATGAGCGACGTTAACTGGAATGGCCAAAACTTGTATTTTTGCAAAAAATAATATTAATAAAAACTTCAATAACGCTGTCAATTACAAACGGATTTTTAAAAACAAAACGGCATTTTTCTCCTTATTAAATGCGTTATTTAAAAAAATACAAGTGATGATGTTACCAAACAAAATAATGTTTTTACATTTTCAAAGTTGAAAAATGGCTAAAAATTGTTTAAAAAATGTGTTTGTCACAGATTTTTAAAGTTTTCTTCTTTTTAAATCCGATAAGATTCTATCTATATCTAGAAACACTGTAAATCGTCAAATTTGCTATAATTTAAATTCGCAGCAACAAGGCGAACACATATGGAAAATTTTATATAAACGACAACAAATCGATTCGACGGTTTGCCATCACTTACCGGATTATTAATAATTAAAAACCATAATTTGTCAGTACACACACTATAATAAATAATAAATGCATTTTATTAATCAATGCCTATTATTATTATATATTTTTCTCGTTACTTTGAATGTCCCTTTTAAGTATATTTTTTGCCGTCCGTTTTATTTTATTTTTATATGTAAACATAAAAATATAGTTAAAAAAATAAAAAAACTGTCTTTTTCTCATTAAAATTAAGGTAAAAAGTAAAATATACTATAAGCTTTTTTTGACAGATCACGCATGACTCATACCATGTCATTTTTTAAGTATCGTTTAGCATGGCGACATGAAAGGACTAATTTTTGTTAAGAGAGAAAGAAGACCGTGGCGAATCGTGGCAGATTGGCTTGTCGTATTCGAAAACTTGGCCTTGAAGCGTACAAAATTCCACTTGAGCAGGCGACTAAAATTTGCGTGTTATTTTCGGTGAATGGGAGGTACCAGTTCGAACGAGTCGCCAAAAATTGGACCTTCCGAAATGAACCACCCCAGAGGTATTCGTGCCAACATTTACATGATATAATTTTCAAACACTAAATGCCATAAATTGCTCTTTTAACCAATAATAAAGATAATAAGTTCACTTTAAAATTTTTGTGTTTTATTTTATATTATAAATCAAACCTCATAATGAATCACCCGCTTTGCAAAATGTAGAAATGAATTTAGCTCATAAATGTAGTAGTGACGGACGTGGGTGAGCCCTGTATGTGCTAAATGTTGTCATTTACAGTATGCAAATTTACACGCAAGATATTTGTACATACGAATATGACAAAAATTCTACACATCTATCCTGATTCCAGCATATGGCAAATATATTCATTAAGAATTTGTACAAAGTGAACACTAATTTGCGCAAATTACGTTCTTGGCCGATTCATGCATACGTAATGGAATTGCACAAACGTTCAAATATTTGTTCATAAAAATTCGGCGCAAAATGCGAGTAATAAGAGTACAAAATATTAGCGTAAAGCATCTCATTACAAAACATTTCATATACATGCTTAAGTCTTATATACATAAGATCGGGATTTTTGCAATGCTTTTGCCCATTTTCCTAATACTCTCTCAAAATTGTGTTTTTATATCAGGGTGATCATTGCATTTGCAAATTAGCGCAAAATGGTTTTGCCAAATAATTTGCTTGTTCTAAAGGCATTTTTAGACGAACAACATATTTGCGCAAAAAACCCGCTTTGCACAAAGTTCTCCATATAAGATGAATATTGCACAAATAATTTATTAAAACTCTTCAATAGTATAATTAAGTATGAGGACAAACCATTCTGCTGTCATGAATGCCCGACCAAAGTCAGATTTTTAGGCCGAAGCCGAACTTTGAAAAAATTCACAAACTTCGGCCTAAACAGAATGTTTTCATATTTGAATTAAATTAAAGTTTTTCTTGGTGGAAAAACTCAATAAAAAGGTTATTCAACAAACGGACCAAAAATTGATTTCATAAGTTTTTTTAAAGAAGTTTGTGCTATTTAGGAAAGTAAGTATAGATTGCATTTTGGATGGACGACATTTTTGATCCGAAATAATTTCTTTAATAAAAAATTTAATAAATTTTTTATTTTTATTAATTACGATGATATGCTATTTTTTGACTTTTTTTCTTGTGTTGATGACTTTTTTTAAAATTAGCTCGTTTCACTTTACCACCGTTGTACTATTTTGTAAGTTCGTCTGACATAACTGTTCGATTGGGCTTACTAGCTTACAATTAAGATACTTGATATGTTGGCACCGTTACTACTCATTGGTTTTTCGTAAAGGGATCTACAAGAACAAGTAAAGACGGCGTTAAGTTCGTTCGGGCCGAACTTTATATACCCTCCACCATGGATTGTATTCAACAGAGGCTGTTGATTTTCGTAGAATTGCAGTAACATTACAGAAAAAGTATTTTGTTTTAATATAGCCAAACCAAAACAAATAAAATTATTTATAAATAAATATAAATTTTTCATTATTTCAAACCACGCTTATAAGGCAAGGCTACCAATACGTTTATATTATAGATATCAAAACAATACTTGAAGTCAATTAAAAAAATAAATATAAGACATCAATCTTCAAACAAGTTTAAATACCATAAATATTGGTAGATTGTTTGTACAACAGTTAGTTGAAGGTTCATCCTATTTTAATTCCAAAAGTACAAATTTTGAAAACCCATTATCTACACAAGGCAAGATAACCTAACTTCATGATTCAACCAATTTTTGCCGTAAAAGTAAAAAAGTACGAAATTGGAAAAATGCTTTTATTTTGCTTGTATATGCAGTCAGAGGAATGTCTACACCGAATTCCATGATTTTAGCTCCGGCTATTTGGTTGGTATCATTTTTATCCCATTTTTCCTATTTTACCCCATAAAGAGTATGACTTTCTAAAATCTCTTTATTTTACATGTCTACGCAGTAAGAGTGATGTACACACCGAATTTCACCATTATATTAAGTCGTTTAGTTGGTAAAATTTTTAGCAGTAAGAGTGATGTACACACCGAATTTCACCATTATATTAAGTCGTTTAGTTGGTAAAATTTTTAGCCTTTATTTTACATGTCTACGCAGTAAGAGTGATGTACACACCGAATTTCACCATTATATTAAGTCGTTTAGTTGGTAAAATTTTTAGCCTTTTGTCCCCATTTTATCCCTTGAAAGTACGAATTTGAAAAAAAAAACCTTTACTTTTCGTGTCTACGCAGTCACAGGAATGTATATTCCGAATTTCATGACTCTATCTGCGGTCATTTAGTTGATACTATTTTTATCCCTTTTTTCATTTTAACCCCAAAAAGTACGAATTTTAAAAAAATACGTTTATTTTACGTGTCTATGCAATCAGAGGAATGTATACACCGAATTTCGTTATTCTAGGTGCAGTCGTTTGTTTAGTACCATTTTTATCCCTCTTTTCCATTTTATCACTTAAAAGTACGAATTAGGGGAATGTACACACCGAATTTCGTGTTTCTAGCTGTTGTCGTTTGATATGTACCATTTTTATCCATCCTTGCCCCATTTCACCCCCTATGAATAAAAATCAGTTTATGGTGCACGTTTTTGTTATAGTGGGAATGTGCATACCCAATATCAAGTAACTACAAGCAGACATATTGAAAAAATGTGCTCAAATACTCTGAAATATTATGGGTATTTTTAGTTCTTGTGAGGGAAAAATTTTTCCCGTTGGACCGATTTCGCCCAGTTCCCAACCGATCTCCGACTATAAGACGCTTGTATGTTACATTTGGACGTCCTAGCTCCTTTCGTTAAGATGCATGCGTGCTTTCATCAGACGTACAGACGGACATGGCTAGATCGTCTTAGAATTTTATGACGATCAGGAATATATATACTTTATATGGTCTCAGGTCGATATTTCAAGGAGTTACAAACGGAATGACAAAGTTAGTATACCCCCATCCTGGAGGTGGAGGGTATACAAATCTGGTAGTAACAGTAAGAGAGTAACAAGCTACTTTCTTGTTAAGTGAGTAAATTCCATACAAAATTAATCTGTAAAGTCAAACGCTTTATTTAGGCAATATTTTCTGGCAATATTGCATTTTTGAAGATTTTTATTTTGTAAATTGTATATTCTAACTATCCTGTCCGTAGTTTGTCAAACCAAAAGCTCTTTTTGTATAAGTGCTATAAATCAAATTAATGGTCTTGATCCCTTTTAAAATTTCTCATATCCACTTTTACAAAACGACTCTTGGTTTGTGTCTGTGATATACCAAACTGCAATTCATCATATTCACAATTTTGACAGGATAAAATTTTTACCCATCTTTTTGAGCATATTTTATTCCGCTGCTAATGTTGATTTCGGATGTATACACATCCGAACTCAGCGCAACGCTTTATCTTCTCGCTGACAAAAGTTGTTATTTTTAACAGTTAATGCGTTTTTTACTTCTATTCCAAAATCAATTTAGTCTGGGTGTGTGTACGTGTTGTGTTATACTTACGCACACGAAGTCATCAAAAACAGCAATGACGACGTTTGTTAGATCAAAGCCGACAAAAAATTGACCACATTGATGACCACAATGTCAAACGAAACAAAGTTGATAAATGTGGAAATGGGTATACATAAAACAAAGGAGTCGATTGAATCAAACAGGGATGAAGGAGGAATTAAAATGGACAATAATAATAAAATGTCCTAAAAATTGTAAGTCTCCAAAATTGACGCAAGTGATATAAGTTATTGAGGACAGTCTTCAGAAAGCACAAAACTCTTCATAATTTACGGTTAAGAAGAAAACTGTTCCCAAAATTGTCTTTCTGCATATATATATATATATATATTTGGTTCCATCGTTGACAGCATATTTCTACAGTAGAGCAAACTGGAGTGAAATTCGCAATTGAATTGACAACAAAATGCAATACTTCCAGTCTGAAGGTATTTCCATCAAAAATGTAAGAAGATTAAGATTACAAGATGTCAAGAATACAAAGATGTCAAGATTCCTCTCAGAAAATACTCTTGAAATATGCCATCAAACACAGCTGATAGATAAACGTGACTAATTATATAAATAATAACTGGAGTATTGGAGACGCAATAAATCAGCTGTTGTTAATAGTTTATGACACTGTAGCGCTTTATGCTGATGATTCTTCTCTAATTTCAAGCGGTAAGATGTCAAATGCAATTATAAAAAAAACATGAAAAAACCTAGTTGCCTCTCAAAAATACTTAAAACATTTTAAAGTAAAATAACCTTTGATAACAAATTAAACTTCAAGCAATACATTCTAAATATAGCGAATAAATATAAAAATATAGAAGAGCTTATGACTTCCAAGTGTAGCTCAAAGTGTGCGCAAAAGCTAATACAAAGCGTCTGCAAAAATTTCCAGAATAATGATTTAAAAATAATTTATAAGTACCACATACTCTGCATTAAACTTACAACCACCCAACGCTCAGCAACATTTTGCAAGAATTGACACAAAGATTTGAAGACTCAAGTACGTCTTCACCATACCAGGAAATAAGGAATTTGGCTAGTTAACTAAATTTTGAAACACAAGATTTCTTAAAATATCAAAAGGCAACTACATAAATGGGCTACAAACGCCGTCTTTTGTTCCAGAGGTTTGTCGATGGCTTTATGGTCAGATTTGTGTGATGAAAGTCTAGTTTTTAATTTACTCTTCGTTGTACCGACATATAGCTTTGGCAGATGCCAGACTCGACTCCATTGTACGTTGTTTCATATGTTAGATTGGATCTATCTTCTTTCTTCACTAGTGATTTTAAAATGCTAAATAATTGGTTCGTCGTATTATGTGATTTATAAGCTAGTTCGATTTTATCATTGTAATATATATTTAATTGTTTATATCTTTCCGAGGTATAAAAGTCATGGATTCGAATATTTAGGTGTTGCTATGTCCTGACTCATTTTCCTATATTGCGTGGCTCGTTTTAGTAAATTACTCGCAGTACCCACTGCTTCGTACGCGAAAAGAGCCATTTATTATTTGTTAGTTTTTTAGTCTCTGCTTTTGTTTAGTGTTTATTTAATTTATTTTTATTTTATTTTTCTTTTGGCGAATATAAATATAAAGCTAAAATAGTAATTTGGAAAACTCCTATTAGATAGCACTCATACACAGCCAAACGAATGTGCTTTTCGAATTGCACTATTCGTATGCATAATTTTTATCATTTTCTACCCGTGGTTTACAAATTTTCAATATGGAAATATGGTTAAATGTGTCACATAGACCTAAAATACTAAATAAGCATCATGTTATGCATTGGAGCGCCCAAACAAACAAATCGTTCTGCTATAACGCAGCTAGAACACATGATATGCGACAAACAAAAAGTATCTCTCATTAACGAAACTTTTCTTAAACCTCATCACAAATTTAAATTACCAAATTACATAATATACAAATTACAAACGGAGGAGGAGTATTAAAAGGAATAATAACTTCAATACCACATCAGATTATTATATATATATATATACAAAAGAGTTGCGTTACTGACTGACTTATCATTGAGCAGCGCCCAGACCAAACCAAATTCAATTATTTAATTTTCAAAAATTATATACACATTTGTTGATTAAATCTATATTAAACCTATAATAGAAGTATTTCAATGTTTTGCAACAAATACTGCTTTAATCTTGTTTTAAGAAAGAGATTCAGAATTCCTTAAGAATGTTGGCAAATTATTATATTCCAAACTACCTTTCGTGGTTTCCAGACGGCATCTACTCACACGAAGATCTGATCTAAGTCTGGTATTGAAGTTATGCTGGCTCTGTTGGAATTGAATTGTATGGTATCCAATGTTATGCAACACTTTATATACATAAATAACCAGCATCTTGTACATACCATATATTGGCAAAACTGTTAGAGCTACGTCTTTATATAGTGACAGCGTTGAATAAACCATAGGAACTTTAAACATGTTCTTCAGCGCTTTATTTTGAATTACTTGTAGGGATTTCAAATCAGCGTTTCTTTTGTAACCATAAATAAGTGACAAATAATTAAGTCTACTTTGAAATAACGACTCAAATATCATCATCTTCGTTCTCTCACTAAGTTTATTTCGCAGTTTGAACAATATACCAGTAACTGGAGATATTTTAGATTTAAGATGCTGTATGTAAATTTGCCAAGAAAGATTAAATTGTTATAGTTCTGGAATAGTTCTTCCATTTAACTCAATAAAATAGTTGTTGCTTCTATTTCTCTGCGGTTTAAAACAAATAAATTTAGTTTTGTCTTTATTTAAATCCATTTTTTTTAATTTCGAATACTTGGCGATTAATTTTGCATCGTGCTCAACAACCGATTTTAACAATATGATCTGTTTATATGGATAAAGTATACATAAATCATCTGCATACATGAAAACTTTACCATGTAGCCCAATATTATTTATGTCGTTTAAATAAATTTTGAACAAAAGAGGACCTAACACACTTCCCTGTGGTACACCAAACTCGACATCTTTCATAGAGCTATTTATGGCATTGACTTCAACGAACTGTTTTCTGTCGCTTAAATATCTTTTAAAAAACGCATGCTCTCGACCAGACGAACTATAAAAAGAAAGTTTTTCAATTGGAATTTTGTGATCCACCAAATCAAAAGCCTTTATGAAATCATAAAACATGCCTCCTACACCAGAATATCCACAGTCTAAACATTCGCATATATAGTTGACAACATTTACACACAGCCCTTTCTGAACACATATTGGTTACTTGCAAGCAAATCTTCCATTTCCAGAAATGAAAGAACCTGGTTATGTATATTTTTCAAATATTTTATCAATTATGGGCAAAAGTGATATCGGTCGATAGTTTTCAACTGCACACGAGTGAGATTCTTTTGGTATTGGGATAATTTTCTGAATTTTAAGCATATCTGGAAAAACTGAAGTATTTATTAAATATGCTAGTGAGGTATGGGGCTAATATGTTTGAACATTCAAATATTAATTTAGGTGAAATTTTGTCAAAACCTGGTGCTTTGTTAACCTCCATGTTTAAACTAATCTCCGTGATCTCTGAATCATTTGTTTGTTCCAATATAAAAAAGTTGCGATGGCTTGTAGAGATCGAAAATCATTCCAACTCTCCCCAGCGCTAGAGTCAAATTGTCGTCGCAATTCATGTACGCAGTTTGTAAAATATTAATTGAATTTTTCAGATTTATCTTTATGAATGATATATTGACCACAATGGTCTTTCAAGATTATCTCAGGCTTTCTAGTTCTACCAAGGGTTTGGTTTAAAAACCTCCAGCATTTTCTGGGATCATTCTGTATCTAATAGTTGTTCATAGCTTCTTTTGTTGCTATTTTAATAACTCTGTTTAAACGTTTCAAACGCATATCTACACATACAGTGGATACTCGCCGCCTTATTTTCAGAAGTTTATTTTTTAGTTTTATTAGCGATTGCAAATTTGCATTTATCCAATAAGCTATTTGATAGTTTAACAAAATTCTTTTCCTCGTCTCTATTGTTTCACATGAAATAGCATTTGATAAACACGTTATAATCTGCGACGCGTCTCTCCTATAGTGATTTTTCAAAATGAGTTCCTTTTGGGAAAGACAAGTACATTCCTTTGACTGTGTATGAGTGCTATCTAATAGGAGGTTTCCAAATTAATATTTTAGATAAATATATACACCAAACGAAAATAAAAAATACTATTCAAAAACAGAGACAGATAAAATTAATAACAAATAAATGGCTTTTTCGCGTGCGAAGCAGTGGGAACTGCTAGTTCCAAATATATAAACTGCAAAAATAAAGATTTTATCAATACAAATTGTCATAAATGGTTGAAAATACGACTTACCACACTGTACAACTCCTGCTTTACAAACAACTTTAGAAACAGCATATACAGGCGAGGTTTTGATATTTGGTGACTTCAACGTTGGAATTGTAATCCCCAACTCCAGAACAATTATTATATACACGCCCACCACAACTAATGTCCAGCCTTCAGTATTCGATCTCCTTCTAACAAATTCTACATTCTAAATAATTATACCTATGATTAAGTGTTCATTTTGTGTTAAAGCGTTTGACAATGTTCAGATATATTACGAGCATTTTGAAAATCATTATACACCTTCCGGAACTAAATTTCTTTGTAACTTACCAATTTTTTTTATTAACCAAAGTTATAAGATACATGTTTCGAATAATTTTAAAACGATGCAATTGTCTACAGGCACAAATTGTTTTTCTGAGAAAGAGGTAGAAACTAAGAAGAGTCGACATAATGAGTTAAACGATTTTAACACAAACGATTATTGACGTGGTGAAAATCCTGATATTTTATTTTTTTATATGATAAAAGTTTGGAAACGCTTGTAGAACTCGCCAACAGGTTTTTAATACAATTGCATTACAATGACAATTATAGTCGTTCCGATATAATTTCTTTGCAAAAGCTTATAGAAAAAAACACATATATTTTCAATTAAAACGACACAATTCTAAAGACGCTTTAATGCATTTGCTTTTTCTGTTCGAACAAATATTTGCAAAAGACGAATATATTGACAACGTTCTGGCTCACATGGAAGCAACCGAGTAAAATTGTAAAACTGTAAATTTTGTAAACTTGTGGAAATAAAATAAATCGCTCTATCCAAATCGAATACTGATTCCATACTTTTTATACAATGACGATTTCGTGATTAATAATGTCTTGGGATCAAAAGCAAAGAAAAAAGCAGTGTGCAATTTCTATTTCAATTTTCCTTGTATGCCACAGCAGTCTTCCAAATTATGTGACGGCTTCCTAGTATGATCCATACTTTCCGCAGATGTAAAAAACACGGAAACAAATGTTTCAGTACACTAATTGAGTCAATCAAGGACATACAGACCAAATCCTGCACAAAAAAATTATGTTTTATAATGACACTAATGGCACAAGGTTAGATGATAATTTGGGAGAATTGTACTCTGGATTTCGCAAAATCATTTTCCGTGAATCACTTTTGCAGACTTTGCTTAGTAGAAAAAGGATGCACAAAAGAAAGTTACGGAAAATCCAACGATTTTAAGAAAAAGAATTAATTATAAATTATCACTTTTAACGAAATTCCATCATTCCACGTACCAGAAAAATACGCTGTTGATATTATGCACGACATTTATGAATGGATCTCTCATTAAATTGTATGTTAATATTTTCATAAAAAAATGAAGTATTTTAATATTGATGTTATAAAATCTTCAATAAAATCCTTTTCGTACTTCAAAGGCGACAAAGGAACTGAAAAGTTCAACCTAACTCTTCAGGAAATAGAAAATTTCAATTTGAAATTATCAACTAGGCAAATGATGTCGTTTTGCTAATATTTTCCCATTCTATGGGAATGGTATGGGAATTTTTGATTACCTTCTTCGAGTTAATAGAAGATTTATTATGTTACGAAGTATCGGATTCTCTAATACCAAAAGTTAAAAACAAAACTCAAACCGTGAACACAAATAATTAAGAGTAACCTAACGCCAAAACTTCATATTTTACTTTGTTATCCAATGATAATGCAAAAATCGGGACCTCTGCGAAATTTCTGGAATTTTATGTTTAAAACTAAGCATAAAGAATTAAAGATCTACTCCCATGTTATAACTTCAAGAAGAAATATTACGAAAACATTTAGCATTAAACAGGAGTGTGAATCGTACATTATTAGCAAAATAATTCAAGATTTATCAATTAGAAACCAAATATCGAAAATATTAAAATGTAATGACATTACTCAGTTTTCAGAGGCCTATATATGGGGCTATAAATACGATAAAAAATCGTTCATAGGGACGTTCAAAAGGGATGTTGAAATTTTTAATACAGTTTATGTAAGTTGCAAATGATATCGTCTTTTGTTGCAAAAAAGTAGACATTGGGTATGATCAGCATTTTTCAGCTTTTGATATAGCAACAATATCTTCCTCTTTTGAAATTATCCCGTTTAACCATGTTGTTGGTCCGCCTTTGGAAAAAATAGCGACTTTATAGCAATTCTTAAAGGCACAGAGACATATTACGAAAAGAACAAACTTCTGCACGAAGAACATCGCAATTTATTAATTGATACTATTTCCAAATACATAGAAGCAAAGGGTTTGAAGGTTTCCATTTCTAAAATAATTTTCTGTAAAATTATTTGTTTTTCCCCTTTTTTATTTTTTTACAGATAGATATCAGTTTTAGTCTGAAGTATCCACAAGCCAAAGAAATTGATATATATGCTTCAAACGAAAGTGAGAATCGCAAAAATACTAATGCGAATTGAATTCATACGACAATGTTAGCATATGATTTTCATTCCCAAAGCTTTGGCTGATTTTTCGATATTCACCTTTTATTTTAAAATCCCGGCGAAGCGAAGTTTTAAACATAAACGAATCCTGAGAATTTATTTTCAATTAATTGTTAAATCTAAATAGATATACAAAAGTCAATTATCTTATTTATGTCCTTCAAAAGTGCAAATAGAATTACAATGTACATATATATTATTTAAGCTTTGCTAGTAACTTTTTTAATAAAAACGAGATTTTCAATGATTTTGAGCTTACATCTAATCAGTAAAACGTTTAGCCAAATAAATGCATACTTTAATCAAAACCTGGTTGCCATCCAACAAAAAATAGAGTTGATTTGATTAAATTATTAATCAAATATTTTTTACCTAAAAACAATGTGCATTGGACCAACCAAATAATTTATTAAATTCATCGAATTTTACAACAAATATTTTTATTAATTTGATTAAATAATTTATTGGTAACTTTATAACGCTTCGGTAAATTTCGTAGTCAATATGACATTTTTATGATTGAAATATTTTCGATAAACCACTTACAATTTTTTTAGTCACTATGACAAAAATCTTTTAGGTTTATAATAGAATAATTTTTTAGTCAGATCAACGATTTTTGTATTCACATTCGAAATTTATTTTTTTTTATGTGTTGGATTGACAAACAAATGATGAAGGTATTTTCATCGCAAATGTAGATCAACAAATTTATAATACTACCGTAGCATTCCAGAAAGTAACCTCTAAAATTCCTACTGGGATAATCCTGGTATACAATGTAAATTCTCCCAAAGAAGGATTTATTTGATTGGGCAGAGAAAAAGGTTCACAAGGAGATTACAAAGATGCCAAGATTCCTCTCAGAGACTACTCTTGAAATCTGCCATCAAACACAGCTGATAGATAAAACGTAACTAATAATAACAAGTAAGAAGGCGTTAAGTACCCTCCACCACGGAGTGCATTCCACAGTATTACCAGCAGATTAAAGGATGTCGACTTTTAAAGATATCCCCATTCTCCACCCAAATGTACAAATTTCGAAAAAACCCTTTTTCAAGTCTTCATAGTCAGAATGTATTTCATGATTTCAACTTCAGCGGTTTGGTAGGTCCCATTTTTATCCCTCTTTTTAATTATATCCCTTAAAATTACAAATTTCGAAAAAGCCCTCTATTTTACGTGTCTATGCAATTAGAGGGATGTACACACCGAATTTCATAATTCTAGCTGTTGTCATTTGGTAGGTACTATTTTTATCCCCTTTTTCCATTTGAACCCCAAAAAGTACGAATTTTGGAAAGTTCTTTTATTTTACGTGTCTACGCAATCAGAGGAATGTATATATCGAATTTCACTATTCTAGGTGCAGCCGTTATGTTGGTACTATTTTTATCCCTTTTGCCCCATTTAACCCCTTTAAAGTACGAATTTAGACGAAATACTTTTATATTATTTATCTACTCTATTAGAGGAATGTACACGCCAAATTTCGTGTTTCTATCTGTTGTCGTTTGAAAGGTACCATTTTTATCCCTTTTTGTCCCATTTCGCCCCCTACAAATAAAAATCACTTTTTATGCTATAAAGGGATGGCGCATTGCGAATATCAAATAAATACAAGCTAATATGTTCAAAAAACATGCTGAAATATACAAAATATTAGGGGTATTTTCAGTCCTTGTGAGGGAAAAATTTTTCCCTCTGGGCCGATTTCGTCCACTTTCAATCCCAACCGATCTACAACCATAAGACACATTTAGGAAAAATTTGAACCTCCTAGCTCATTTCGTTCGGCCGCTATCGTGCTTTCAACAGACAGACGGACAGACGGACAGACGGACAGACGGACATGGCTATATCGTCTTAGAATTTTACCACGACCCAGAATATATATACTTTATGGGGTCTCCGATGAATATTTCGAGGTGTTACAAACGGAATGACAAAGTGAATATACCCCCATCCTGGAGGTGGAGGGTATAAAAATAATAACTGTAATAAGTTTTTTACAAACCTACCACCTGGAAATAAAAACTTTTGGAGAGTATCAAAAACAATAAGACGCAATAAATCAGCTGTTGAAAAGTTGATAGTTGATGGCACTGTGGTGGAATGCAAAGAGAGAATAGCAATTGTCATTGCGGACACATTTCATCTCACATTTTATATTCAATATTCACCTCTGATTTTAAAATCCCGGTAGCATTATATAAAACATATGCAATTATAAAAAACATGAAAAACCTTAGTTGCTTCTCAAAAATAATTAAAAAAATTTAAATTAAAATAGTCTTTGATAGTAAATTAAACTTCAAGCAACACGTTCTAAATATAGCGAATAAAGCCTTAAAATATGGAAGAGCTTTTGCTTTGAAAAGCTAAAACTTCTGCAAATTTAAAAGTCACAAAAAAGGAATTTCCAGTGTGAAATATTTCAGTTGTCATCTTATGTTTATTTCAACTTTAAAAATAAACATTTGTTTCCTTAAATTGGATATCATCCAACAACATCAGGATCATAATAGTTGCGTACAGTAAAATTCTTTTCATAATGAGAGTATTGATTGTTGACCTTCTATTACTAATTGTTTATTTTATAGTCCGGCTCAAGTTACTTGCTAATTAATTAAAATATTTCGACAATTTAGTTAGTCATCTTCGGGGGATCTAACAAAAAAATATTATACTCACATTTTTATAAAACAATAACAAAACATTGATATTTACATTCAAATTTAAAACATACAAAATATACGGCTGTTCACTGTGGAAGTTTATTACCAATCGGTGTCTCTTTTCAACTGGAACGTCAATAGTGTAAAATATCTCTGGTGTATATCAGAAGTATTTTTTCTCTTACACTAACAAATTTACATCGTCAAAATTTTGTTTCTGTGGGCTGTAAGTGCAGTCTTTTGTTCCAGAGTTTTGTCGATGGCTTTACGGTATAAAAGTCATTGACTTGTATATTATTGGTGTTGCTGTGTCCTGACTCTTTTTCCTTTGTTGCGAACCTTCGTCCTGACTAAACGGCAGTAGCTAGAAACATGAAATTCGGTGTAGTCCTTGCACTGACCATGTAGACCAGATATAAATAGCAAATTTTCGATTTAAGGGAGGAAAGAGTCAAAAGGGATAAGAATGGTACCAACTAAAGTATTACAGCTAGAATCGTGAAATTTGGTATGTAAATTCCTCTCACGACATAGAAGCAATCTTATCGGATTTTTTTTTCGAATTTTTAACATTTAAGTAGTGAGGGGGACAAAAAGGAAAAAAAGTCCCAATTTTAGTATTGCTGTTATATAAAAATGGTACCATCTAAATTATTGCAGCTACAGTCGTAAAAGTTAAGGGCTGCACGGGATGAAAAGGGATAAAAAGGTATACAGCTCTATAACTACGTAAACGCGGAACATAAATTGATATTTGAAAATATGTTCTTATAAAGTGGATGCTGGGCGACAAGGGATAAAAGTTGTACCAAATAAAATACGTTTTTAGGGGAAGCAAAAACACATGTTTCCTATAGTGATTTTTCAAAATGAGTACTTTTTGGGAATGAGGTCCAAAACGTTGTAAAGTAGCCGGCTGCATCTAGAAACATGAGATCGAGGATATAAAAGGCTTTGCGATTGTAATTTGTTGTAGAAAATGATAAAAATTATACATACGAGAGGAGTTCAGCTAAAAAAGTGCAATTCGAAAAGCACATTCCTTTAACTGTGTATGAGTGCTATCTAATTGGAGGTTTCCAAATTAGTATTTTAGATTTATCTATATCCAAAAGAAAATTAAATAAATACTATCCAAATACTATCAACCAATAAATGGTTTTTTTTCGCGAAGCAGTGGGTACTGCTTGTGATTTATTTTAAAACGGTTCACGCAACAAAGGAAAAGGAGTCAGGACACAGCAACACCAAAAATATACAAGTCAATGACTTTTATACCTGGGATGTAGGAAAGATTTTAACAATCAAATATATATGACAAAGATAAAATCGATTTAGCTTATAAATCACATAATGCGACGAACCAATTATTTGGCAGGACAAAACTAGTGAAGAAGGAAGATACATCCAATCATATGAAATAACAATGGAGTCAAGTCTGACATATGCCAAAAGTTATATGACGCTACAACGACAACAAAATTAAAAACTAGACTTTCATCACATAAATCTGACCGTAGAGCCATCGACAAACCTCTATAACAAATTGTATTGTTGTATTGGGGGAGTCATTCATTCTTAATATAGGGGTTTCAAATAAGGACTTCACAACTTTTTTTCAATTAAAGGCAAACCATTTGAGATTTTTCCAAAACTTTAAGATCGAGTTTACGTAGCCCCACAGAAAAAAGTCTAGAGGTGTTAAATCGCACGAACGACACGGCCAATTGACTGGTGCATTTCTGGAGATATCCCGCTCACAAACTTACTCTTCAATAAATTGATTGTAACGTGTGCTGTGTGGCTTAAGGCACCGTCCTGTCGTCCAAGTCCGGCCAAAAATAGTCGGTAATCGTCGCCGATTTCAACGTGAGCCGAAGGAGTTCTAACTCCGTCAAATCTTACTACCAAATTAGACCACCCACTTAAAGTTACAAAAGAATATATAACTGTCCACTTAAACAACCTACTACTTGATCTTTCTTTGAATTTGGTAGCCCACTATATGATAGATAGATAGATAGATAGATTCTTTATTTGTTGTTATTTGTTTTCAAATTATTATATATAAAACAATTGTATCTTATTTCCTAATTTACATATTTTAAACAACTATAAAGACATTTAAGCATGGTTTTGAAAACCGTCTGCTTTATTTTGCTATTTCTAAAATTTTAAGAATTATATTCTCCTATTAAAAATTTTCTATAGTTGATAGCATTTTAAAGATAATTGTACAGGTTATACCAGTTTGCCTCTTCACCACCATTCAAAATGTATATTACTTCCTCTTCAGTAAGATGTAAACTATTCAAAAATCTCAATCTTATTTCGTTTAATACTGGACATCTTCCTATGAAGTGTTGTATTGTTTCTACTTCTCTGAGGTTGCACATAGAACAAATTTTACTCCTTTCTTCGCGGTGAACATTGCCATTCAGACATAATGTGTCACTTCTCGCTTTCATTATGTATTGTATTTGGGTTTGGTTGTATGGATGGTTGCAGTAGGTAACTCCTTTTGAATAATCAAGGTATCGATATATTCGATTTTGACTTTTTTGTGCATTACTAACATGATTCCGATATGCTTCGTCTTTCATCAGATCAATCAACTTCATGCAGCCTTCGTTCCATAGGGTTTTGTTTCTTATAATGTTATCCGAATCCACGTTATAATATTGTAATTTGGCTTTCAGTGTATTGAACCAGTATAACTTTTTGTAGATTACTTTTGACGATAATATATGTGGTAATCTATGTATTTCATAATCGAATATCGTTTTCCTTAAAAAATTTAGATGTTGGGAGTATGTGTATAGGTAGCCTTCCTCCTGTCCAGTTTCCAGAGCTATTACATAGTTGGGTATATTTTCAGGCAAACTTAGAACCCTTTTTGTAAAGAATCTATAAAGAGAATTTACATCATCGAACCACGAGTACCCCCATATTGGTGACCCGTAGGACTGAATTGACCTACACACTGCCAGAAACATTTTCCATTTTGATTTAAGTGAAACAGTACTCTTTCCAATAAAATCTTTCCACGCTACATTTAAACATGTTTTAGCTGCTTTGTTTTTTTCGTTTATGTGTTTAGTAAATGATAACTTTGGTGTCAGCCAGATACCTAAGTATTTATATTCTGGAACAACTCTTAACGTATT
The DNA here is from genome assembly GCA_947397865.1 of Polietes domitor. Taxonomy (NCBI): domain Eukaryota; kingdom Metazoa; phylum Arthropoda; class Insecta; order Diptera; family Muscidae; genus Polietes; species Polietes domitor. The sequence goes on from CANDYM010000001.1 coordinate 694,955, forward strand.
TCCGTTAAATGTCCATTTTTCGTTTGATGCAACTCTACCTCCTTTTCTAAAAACAATAATTTCTGATTTGGTACAATTCACCTCCATTGCCCATGTCCGGCAGTAGGCCTCTAGGTTATGTATCATTTTCTGTAAAACGTTCGTATCGTCTGCTAATAGAACAATGTCATCTGCATACATTAAAACCCTTACGTTTACGTCATCTATTAGTAGTCCGCCACCAAGAGAATCGTGTAGATCGTTTAGATATAGAGCAAACAATAAAGGCGATAGCAAGCAGCCTTGTTTCACTCCGGAACAAGTCTCAAAATATCTCGACAGCTCTTTGCCATTCCATACGGCTGATTTCGTGTTCTGATAGACTTTTTCTATTAGATTCACAATTTTCGTTGATACTCCAATCTGCTGTATCTTATAGATTAATAATCTTCTGGGTATTCGATCGAAAGCTGCACTGAAGTCAACAAAAAAAGCGTATACTTTCTTTTTTTCGGCGAATTTAATATGGACAATTGTCGTGAGGTTATATATGTTGTCCATCGTTGAATAACCTTTCCGAAATCCTGCCTGGAACTCATTTAAAATTTGATGTCTGTTCACCCATGTTGAAATTCTTTCGTTTATTACACCCATCATAACTTTCGCTACGCAGTTCATGAGTGATATTCCTCTATAGTTGCTCACCTCATTTGCGTTTCCTTTTTTGTGGATTGGAAAGATGATACTTGTACGGAATAAATCGTAATCATCAAAACCATCTAAAATTCGTGTAAAAACGTCCGCCAAGATTTCCAAGTATTTATCGCTTGCATTTATAAAAAACTCATATGGAATACGATCCTCGCCTGGTGCCTTATTTATTTTAGCTTTTGCTAGTTGTTGTTTTATTTCATTTATCGTGAACCGCCTATCTAGGTATTCATCTGTGCAGACATTTGCTATATAACAAAATTCTGTGGTTGCGCTAATATTCGGATTTAGCAGCGATTTGAAATAGTCTCTGAGAGTTTCGGCGTTAATTTCACAACCAATATAGCTTTCTTGTTGTCTTATCTCTTTTGCAATTGACCACCAATGCTTGCTGTCCATGACTGAGTCTAATTTTCGTTCCATATCATTGTAGAATTCTCTCCTTTTTCTTTCGCACAGCAATTTGTAATTTTTTCTTTTTTCAGTATAGGCCTGCCTACTTTGCATACTCTGAGATGTCCTGAAACTGTTTAAAAGATCCATTACCACATCTCTGGCTTTTCTACATTGGTTGTCAAACCATTTATTTTTAAAAAATAACTTTTTAGAGCTCTTAGTTTGCTCGTATGTACTGCGAATTATTGTTCCTAGGTCATTCAATCGTATATTTTCATTTCGCTCAAGGAACATCTCCAGGTTTGCGTTCAGTTTCCGTTTGTAATTTTCAGTGTTACATGAGTTCCAACTGAGTCTCGGAAGTAATTCAACTTTTTCAACTGAACAATTCATACAATTAAAGGTCATGTTAAGTCTAATTGGGAGATGGTCAGACCAGATTTGGTTGTCTACCGTGAATGATTCCACATATTTTAGCATATCAATTGTAACAGCACATAAGTCATTTACAGAGCTTCCACTAGTACTTATGAAAGTGTAACAACCCATTTCATCTCCCACTGTTCTTCCATTGAGAAGCACCAAACCATAACTGTTGCAAAATTCTAAGTATTTTTTACCAGTTGAGTTAACCTTTTTATCATTGGACATTCTTATATCAAGTCCGGCAGGGAAATTTAGACCCAGTATATCATCCACGTTTTGTTGCTCTTCACCTATGCGTATGTTTAAATCGCCCATGATTAACCACGCCGTCTTCAAAAGCCGCTTTTAAATTATCGAAGTCTTGATTCCAATTCGTACTTCTAAGATAAGCCGGTATTATATCGAATTTCAAATTATTTATGTGCAGTTGTACTGTATTCAAATCCCTATGGTTTTTAAATAAATATTTCACACCAATACCAGCCAAATCTTTCCGTACACCGCAAACACATCCACCAATACCTCTGCCAAATCTACTATTTCTTGTAGCTGATTTCCAACTTGTATTAAAATTCTTAAAACGGCTATCAAATTTGTAGAAGTTTTTGGATTCAACGTGTGTCTCCACTAAAATGAAGATCTCGTTTCCTTCTAGATACTCAAAAAAACCGTGGTGAAGGAGCTTATTTTCTAACCCGTGTACATTATATGATACTATTTTTAGATTTATTTTTTGATTGACATTTTGTTTTCGATTGCCTTTAATTATATTACTAACATTTATTAGTTTTTTGAATTTGAATTTAATCTAGATTGTAGTACGTTATAATCTAAACCAACATTAAGGATTGCATCACCGAATATATTTACCAGCACCTCTTCGCCTGTCTTCACTCCGCACATCAGTATTCTGTTTTTGTTCCAGAAGAGATTATTTCCTTCTACTACCAGCGTATGATGATATGATGACATCTATAGAAAATTTAATGATTGTATTTTGATTTGAAAGTCACATTTATATAAGTCAATTCCAGTAGGCGTGGCCATGTGTTCCTATAAAAAACAATAAACAACAGCTATTCTATTGTGCTTTTTTAGTGTGTCAAAGTAGGTAGAGCTATGTCCTTCTTTGGAAGAATTATGATATTCAAGATGTCTGGTAAAATATGCCTCACATGAGAAGCTGTAATTACAAAAAAATTTATTAATTTCATCCATATTACAAATTTTGGGATTGGACTCCACTCCCAAAAAATAGTTGTGTGGGATAACAAGTAAGGAAAGGCGGGCCTACTATATGATACACTCTACTTTCTATCGGAATACAATTCAATTCAGTAAAAAAGTGAAATCGGGAAAAATTTGTGTATGTTGCCCAATCACATGCAAATATGACCTGGTCCAATTTGTCACATCGAGAAGAATATTTGTATCGGGGCTGTATCCTAACATGTAATGAAGTGACCCACTTACACAATAGGTTCCATTTGAAGTATAACCTGTTATGCTAAATTTTAAGAAATTCTCTGAGTGTACGCGGTTTCTGCGGGGGGGGGGGGAAGTCAATCCGGGAGCGAAATTTGTATGAGAGCTATATGCAAATCTGAACCGATGTGACCCATTTTCACCATGGGTGTTTCTAGTTGAAATATAAGATATTTTGCAAGATTTGAAGAAGATCTCTTAAAATATGTGGTTTGTAGAGCAGAAAAAGTTAAATTGGGAGCGAAATTTAAATGGTAGCTATATATAAATATGAACCGATCTGACTTATGTTTGCCATAGGTGTTCCTAGTTTAAATTTAAGATGTTTTGCCAATTTTGAAGAAAATCTGTTAAAATATGTGGATTCTAGAGCGAAAAATTCATATAGGGAGAGAAATTTGTATGGGAGCTATATATAAATCTGAACCGATGTGACCCATTTTTACCACAGGTGTTTCCAGTTGAAATGTAACGTTTTTTGCGAATTTTGAAGAAAATCTGTTAAACTATGTGGATTCTAGAGCGGAAAAATTTAAATTGGGAGTGAAATTTGTATGGAGCTATATATAATTTTAAACGGATGTGATCCATTTTTACCACAGGTGTTTCCAGTTGAAATATAAGCTTTTTTTGCGAATTTTGAAGAAAAGCTGTTAAACTATGTGGATTCTAGAGCGGAACAATTAAAATTGGGAGTGAAATTTGTATGAGAGCTATATATAAATTTTAACCGATCTAATACATTTTTACCACAGGTGTTTCCAGTTGAAATATAAGGTGTTTTGCGAATTTTGAAGAAAATCCGTTAAAATATGTGGATTCTAGAGCGGAAAAATTCAAATTGGGAGCGACATTTGTATGGGAGCTATATATAAATCTGAACCGATCTAACACATTTCTACCACAGATGTTTTTAGTTTAACTATAAGATGTTTAGCCAATTTAAAAAAAATCTGTTAAAATATGTGGTATCTAGAGTAACAAGAGTGAAATCGGTAGTGAAATTTGTTTGGGGGCTATAGCTAAATCAGAACCGATTTTCTTTAAATTAAATAGCGTTCGACATTGTCCCGAAAAACTTAGTTGTGCAAAGTTTCGTTTGGTCCTGGCTACAATTGCGACCTGTATCGTGATTACAACAATAGATGTCCGAATCGACTCAGAAAGTGATTCTAAGCCGATCGGTATAATTAACAATGGGTCTATCTCCCTTCCTTTTGGGTGTTACAAACAAATGCACAAAGACATAATACTCTCGTGGAGTGTATAATTAAGTAAATTTGTATGAAATTTAGTTTTTAGTTTTATAAGAGAACTCGAAAAAATTCAAATAGTTTATAGTATATTAAATTTATTTGTGCTTTTTCGGTTGTGCTACTTCAATGCACTCCCTTTAATATGAATATGGGAAATGTCTCTATAGTGCAAATACCCAAAAACAAATGAGTTTGTATTTCTTTTATATAAGACTGTCTTCAAATTCTGAACTATAAATCATCATAATTTAATTCTTCAAGCACTACGCACTGAATTTATTGCATCCACATTCGGGCCGGGCTGAATCTTATAATGCTGCCAAGAAATTCGTTAAGTGCACCGATCAGGAGTGTAGGGATATTTATAATAGAATTTATCATTAAATATCAATCCATTACCACTTTTAAAGTTATGGAATAAGATAAAAAAATATAGATTTTTGGATTCCATTCGATTTATGGCTGCCAGTTTAGATTCCATAGCTAGCAATCTGTCAGAAGGGGATTTACATCCTGTTCGAACGCACTTCCCTAAAATAACGTGTTCAATTGAATTAAAAATAAGAACGTATTATGTTATGAATACCTTTATTCTTTCGATAAGTTAGATGAAACCCAATAGACGCTTTATTTAGTAAAGTGAATAATAAAGATTATAAACATGCAGCAGAAGTGTGGGAAACGTTTAATTTTAAAACGTTGCGGGAATACATGGAGATGTACTTAAAAACAGATGTACTTCTTCTTACAGACGTCAGATTGTCAGAATTGTTGACAGGTGTTGATATGTATAATTGTATTAATATGGGCATACGTGGATGCTTAACATAATCTAGTAAAATATATACCAAGGCTAATAATAAATATTTGAGTGATTCTGATACATTCAATTATTGCAGACCCTATATCTATTGTAAAGTTTATGGCAGATTCGAATACTGTTTTTTATTATCTAGCAGACAAAGACTATCCACCCTTACATAACGCTAATTATGACTTACCATTTTGTCCTCAAAACAAGAAAGTTGATGGGGCTAACGATAATAATAAAATAATAGCTTACTTAACGCATACGCGAGATTGTGTGATTCATTACAAATGCAATTTAAACAATGTTTAGAGAACGGTTTAATATTGAAAAAGGTACATCGGGTAATGTCTTTTCATCAGAGTCCAGGGTTAAAAAGTTATATTTATGTAAATAATATTTATATGAAAAAAAAAATTTAATAATGCAGTCTACGGTTGCTCTAGAGTTTGCTATTAATTCGACGGAAAATGTTAATGCCCAAGTCGTAGAATTTTGCGTGATATCGCAAAGGTTTTGGAGATTCCAGACGATCAGTATGTATGTACATACTTAAATATTAATATCGGTTCTCTTACGAGAAATTGGACTGAGAATGAATCAGGGGTGAGAAGCGGCAACATTTCCTCTATAATGAAATTGTCGACATTTTTAAATTTCGACAATTTTTCTGTTGGAAATGAATTAGTTTCATACACGACGAAACCCAGTACCCGAAACTGAGAAGAGCTCGTCGTTTTTATGCTGCAAACTTTTATTATTACAATAAATATATGTATTTATTTTATATTATCTATTAAAGCGCCTAAAGTTTTTGGGTTAAAGAATCTATTTTTATTATTTCTTACTAAAGGGCAAAAAAATAACCGGCACTATTGATTTTTTATGAACATCTAATTTGAAAATAGTAGAATATGGCGATGAAGTAAAAAAGCTAAAGGTGTTAAGACATGTGTTATTGTAGGTTATACTATAGAAATTGATACTTGAGATACATGTTGTCTAAACTACAAAATATGTATACGAATACACTGATTAAAATAGATACTAAGCGAAAGTTAAACCTGATAAAATGAATGTATATGCATGGTGCCATTATGCGACCGAATTAGACATACATTAAATTAAAATAAAAATGTTTATTTTATTCATCAACGATTATCCGCTCTGTTTGGTAATGTGGCCGGTAATTTTGTGTTTCAAAGACGATGAGATGCCAGATTCTTTCAAAATGCACTATGTTTTTAAAATGTAATTAATTTTTATAATGTTTGGGCAAAATTTCACAGAACATTTTATTTCACTTAGATTTCAATGCATATATACATCAAAAAATTAAAAACATACTTTCAAAAATTTATAAAGCTGGAAGATCATATAAAAAAATTTAAAATGAGGCTCTGAGCAAAATGTAAGAAATGTTGAATAAAAAATTGACTTTCTTTATAAATATTTTATATCAATTTATTTTATCTGGAGGGGAAACACAAGAACAGCAGCCAGGATTTTTTTACGAGAAATCAGACCCATATTGCAAGAGGATTTGTAAAAAGCGATAAGGTTCCGCAGGAGAAGCATTGGAAGAATTTATGAGATGATCTTAACGCTTCTGGACCACCAATAAAATATATTGCAAAGTTACGGACATATTCAACGCTAATTAGGCATTGTATTAAAAAAACATATTGTATGTGTGGATCGACTGGATAGGTAACATACGCAATAAGTTATCTCATAATAAAGCAGAAGCCCGTGCAACGGGAGGAGGACGATTTAATCAATATGTTACGTGTAGAAAATGAGCTAGCTCAGATATGTAATAAACACAAGGCTATGGATGGAATTAAACACACCAAAAGTTTCGGGACTGTAAACGAAATCAGAAGTGCGGATAAAGAAAACCTTGGAGAGAACAATATATTAACTCCTGACATCGATTACTTGACAGCATCTCCACAATCGTCCTCATCCCCATCACCACGACCTTCAGCCAGCAAGCGTCCAAGAAATGACACTCATATAAATTTCATAGAAGAAGGTAATAAACAGTCCTCAACCCAATCAACTCCAAGACCTTCAACCTCCAAGCGTGCCAGAAATCTCTCTGATATAACTAATTTCATAGAAGAAGAGAGTAAACAGTATAAAAATGTTAGAAATATGCAACTATATCTCATATCCGTTCTATAAAAAGGGACAAAACTTAAGAATTGAAACGAAATCACATGCAAATGGAGTTTAGTGACCAAAAATGAGCTCAAGCTTCAATTCTTAGAGTTGGAGAAACTAATGCTGGATATGACAAGAAACCGTTTTGTGAAGTGCTTAATGTGATGTGAGTGCTATGTATTTCGAATATGATTTACCAGTGTACCATCTCTTGTTTAAAATATAAGTTAATTTAAATTTATTTTTTGGAATTAATTTAAAGATTGATTTTTAGATTTTTAATAACTACAAAAAAGTACAAATGAATTCATTACATTAAAATCATATCGTGTACATTCTTATTGAACAGGCAATGTAGTGTAGTTCTACCTTCATCGCTGCTAATCACTTCCTTCACTTCAGGTTCAAGAAAATTATCTTCAAACGGGATGTTATTTTCAATTGTTCTTTCTCCAATGTTTCGTGCAGAGGTGTGAAGTTTCTTGAAACGATGTTGATATGTTTCATTTTGTACTTGTGTGAAGGGTGTCATAAGAAAAGGTTCTAAAGCGTAGCAACTGTTATGTAGTGTTTCCGAGCTTCAGTCAAGGCCCAAATAAATGCGTCATGACACGAACCTGGTCTACAGGCGTCCACGGATAGAATTCCCATCTTATAGTCACATATCTAACAGAAAAAAATATTTTAGCGACAGTAAAATAAGCTTGTGTACTCACAATCATTGTGTTTACACTGAAGTATCCTTTGCTATTGTAGTACAAATATGAATATACATGAGGCTGAATTATACGAATGTGGGTTCCATTTACACATCATATAACACCCGGAAATCCAAATTTTTCATAAAAATTTAATTTAGATGACCGCATCTCATCTCCGGTCAAGTTAATGTTTATTCATTAAAATGTAATTTAGATGACCAAATTTCGTCTTCGGCCAAGTTATTGTTTATCCAACGCGCACATAATTCACGACGCACATATTCATGACTCGCCACAAAATTCTACATTCCATACTACACCCTGGAAACAACCAACAGCCAGAAATCTTAATGTGGCTGCTAACTGCAGGTTCCCTGGGATGAAGCCCTTATTTATATAAGCGCCCACTTCTCTCACAATATCCATGAATGCTGCTGTATTTACATTGAAAAGCGCTATAAATCAAAAAAACATTGTGGCACTTCTTGAATTCGATGTATCCCTTAGTCGACTCTGTTTAACACGTTCCAGGCTCATTTGTCGTCAGGCATTTTTATTACAACTTCAATTAAAATTAAGCAAGTATTTATAACGTCCAAGTGTAAAACATATATTTTTTGTTGAAGTTTATTGAACACAGTCCGTGACATACTGCACAAAGGTAATTTTGCACTAACTACGAATGATTATTTTCTCACAGAATGAAGTACACCATTTGGAGAAAAATGGGAATTAAAACAATATGCGAATACAAAAACTCTTGTAACACAGCACATGGGCGTATACACAGTATTTACTATATTTTTTCATTCTTAGAGTTTACATTAACAGGAGCCATTTTTAATGTTCTAAGTTATTTTTCATTAATCGCGCCGTTAAATGAAAATTCTCGAAATATCTATTTCGCCGAGTGCGAAGTTTTATGTAAATAAAAAATAAAAACATGTGATATTATATTTTTCTTAAAATATTTTAAAGCTTTATTAGAAAGCAATATTACCTTGTAATATGTATACGAAATTATTATGTAATTATGTATACGAATACACTGATTAAAATAGATACTAAGCGAAAGTTAAACCTGATAAAATGAATGTATATGCATGGTGCCATTATGCGACCGAATTAGACATACATTAAATTAAAATAAAAATGTTTATTTTATTCATCAACGATTATCCGCTCTGTTTGGTAATGTGGCCGGTAATTTTGTGTTTCAAAGACGATGAGATGCCAGATTCTTTCAAAATGCACTATGTTTTTAAAATGTAATTAATTTTTATAATGTTTGGGCAAAATTTCACAGAACATTTTATTTCACTTAGATTTCAATGCATATATACATCAAAAAATTAAAAACATACTTTCAAAAATTTATAAAGCTGGAAGATCATATAAAAAAATTTAAAATGAGGCTCTGAGCAAAATGTAAGAAATGTTGAATAAAAAATTGACTTTCTTTATAAATATTTTATATCAATTTATTTTATCTGGAGGGGAAACACAAGAACAGCAGCCAGGATTTTTTTACGAGAAATCAGACCCATATTGCAAGAGGATTTGTAAAAAGCGATAAGGTTCCGCAGGAGAAGCATTGGAAGAATTTATGAGATGATCTTAACGCTTCTGGACCACCAATAAAATATATTGCAAAGTTACGGACATATTCAACGCTAATTAGGCATTGTATTAAAAAAACATATTGTATGTGTGGATCGACTGGATAGGTAACATACGCAATAAGTTATCTCATAATAAAGCAGAAGCCCGTGCAACGGGAGGAGGACGATTTAATCAATATGTTACGTGTAGAAAATGAGCTAGCTCAGATATGTAATAAACACAAGGCTATGGATGGAATTAAACACACCAAAAGTTTCGGAACTGTAAACGAAATCAGAAGTGCGGATAAAGAAAACCTTGGAGAGAACAATATATTAACTCCTGACATCGATTACTTGACAGCATCTCCACAATCGTCCTCATCCCCATCACCACGACCTTCAGCCAGCAAGCGTCCAAGAAATGACACTCATATAAATTTCATAGAAGAAGGTAATAAACAGTCCTCAACCCAATCAACTCCAAGACCTTCAACCTCCAAGCGTGCCAGAAATCTCTCTGATATAACTAATTTCATAGAAGAAGAGAGTAAACAGTATAAAAATGTTAGAAATATGCAACTATATCTCATATCCGTTCTATAAAAAGGGACAAAACTTAAGAATTGAAACGAAATCACATGCAAATGGAGTTTAGTGACCAAAAATGAGCTCAAGCTTCAATTCTTAGAGTTGGAGAAACTAATGCTGGATATGACAAGAAACCGTTTTGTGAAGTGCTTAATGTGATGTGAGTGCTATGTATTTCGAATATGATTTACCAGTGTACCATCTCTTGTTTAAAATATAAGTTAATTTAAATTTATTTTTTGGAATTAATTTAAAGATTGATTTTTAGATTTTTAATAACTACAAAAAAGTACAAATGAATTCATTACATTAAAATCATATCGTGTACATTCTTATTGAACAGGCAATGTAGTGTAGTTCTACCTTCATCGCTGCTAATCACTTCCTCCACTTCAGGTTCAAGAAAATTATCTTCAAACGGGATGTTATTTTCAATTGTTCTTTCTCCAATGTTTCGTGCAGAGGTGTGAAGTTTCTTGAAACGATGTTGATATGTTTCATTTTGTACTTGTGTGAAGGGTGTCATAAGAAAAGGTTCTAAAGCGTAGCAACTGTTATGTAGTGTTTCCGAGCTTCAGTCAAGGCCCAAATAAATGCGTCATGACACGAACCTGGTCTACAGGCGTCCACGGATAGAATTCCCATCTTATAGTCACATATCTAACAGAAAAAAATATTTTAGCGACAGTAAAATAAGCTTGTGTACTCACAATCATTGTGTTTACACTGAAGTATCCTTTGCTATTGTAGTACAAATATGAATATACATGAGGCTGAATTATACGAATGTGGGTTCCATTTACACATCATATAACACCCGGAAATCCAAATTTTTCATAAAAATTTAATTTAGATGACCGCATCTCATCTCCGGTCAAGTTAATGTTTATTCATTAAAATGTAATTTAGATGACCAAATTTCGTCTTCGGCCAAGTTATTGTTTATCCAACGCGCACATAATTCACGACGCACATATTCATGACTCGCCACAAAATTCTACATTCCATACTACACCCTGGAAACAACCAACAGCCAGAAATCTTAATGTGGCTGCTAACTGCAGGTTCCCTGGGATGAAGCCCTTATTTATATAAGCGCCCACTTCTCTCACAATATCCATGAATGCTGCTGTATTTACATTGAAAAGCGCTATAAATCAAAAAAACATTGTGGCACTTCTTGAATTCGATGTATCCCTTAGTCGACTCTGTTTAACACGTTCCAGGCTCATTTGTCGTCAGGCATTTTTATTACAACTTCAATTAAAATTAAGCAAGTATTTATAACGTCCAAGTGTAAAACATATATTTTTTGTTGAAGTTTATTGAACACAGTCCGTGACATACTGCACAAAGGTAATTTTGCACTAACTACGAATGATTATTTTCTCACAGAATGAAGTACACCATTTGGAGAAAAATGGGAATTAAAACAATATGCGAATACAAAAACTCTTGTAACACAGCACATGGGCGTATACACAGTATTTACTATATTTTTTCATTCTTAGAGTTTACATTAACAGGAGCCATTTTTAATGTTCTAAGTTATTTTTCATTAATCGCGCCGTTAAATGAAAATTCTCGAAATATCTATTTCGCCGAGTGCGAAGTTTTATGTAAATAAAAAATAAAAACATGTGATATTATATTTTTCTTAAAATATTTTAAAGCTTTATTAGAAAGCAATATTACCTTGTAAGAGGACAAAAAGGAGAAGTTAATTCTGATCGAAATGGGAGATGGTTAGATCCACTTAGTTAATTGTAAAACCAACAAGATGAAGAAAGGTGGTGAGTGCGAGTCCTCTGTAAATACCGAATAACTTTTTATCTAGCAACCACTCATGCATAGTTGCATTTAGAGAAATAGGCAGATTAAAATAAGAAATCGGATGATTTACACTCTGTCAAGCATCAACGATTTAACGCACCATTTTTTTTAAATTGAGTTTAAACTTAAACATTGCCGGCCAGCTTGCCACATCAAGGGATGTTGTAAATAAATTATCTTAAACTAATGAAGTCTTTGTTTAGAGCAATATGCCAGCCTTAAATTTTTCGAGTTTAAACTTAATATTGTAGCCTGCATAGACCGGTGGTGCTAGTAGGGACACTTGGGGATCAGTAGAGATTTCAGTGAACGGGCAAAATACCCTTGGTGACTGATGGTGCCAGTAGGGACTTCAACGAATGGGCCAAGGACCCTTGTGACAAAACAAATCTAACTATGGACTATTAGGAACCCCCGCAACATAACTGGACCAATATAGTTCATTGATGTTATATACACATTTAACGCCGTGCGTGACAGTATACAACCAGAAATACATTTAGGACTTAACATTCGTTAGGGAGCAAAGGTTCGTAATTAGTAACTACTAGAAAAGTTCTCACGATGTGGAAATTGATTGTATTTGCAGATTTAAATGTTTTGCAGTCCTTCCGAAATGAAAGATGTTTCGGAAGCCGGATCAATCAGCGCTCGGACAGGGTACGTAATACCATTGTGATAGATATCCACCATAGCAGTTGCTAACAAAACTGCGCGATTCTGAGACGCATAGAAATACTACCGAGTCGTAGGAACCGAATTCGCGTAGGTCGATGTAGAAGGTCGTGGAGCAGTAGTCATAGGATGTCATGCGAGAAGTATTGGAATGTGTGGGCGATCTAGTACTAGAACCGTTGCACCGTTCGCGTTGATTAAGCAAGTGGTCGGAATTGTACAGTCTTTAAGTACATGAGAGACAATTCACATAGCAATTATGTCTCTTTACGAGAAAGAATCTGACCGGCACTGAAAGTTTATGGAATTTAGAACAGACGCGAAGACGATGTTCCTGATTGGGACAAAGCGGACAAACAAGATTGGAAGACTGCCGAGAAGAGTCAGATAGATGAGGTACCGCAACGGTAACACACATATCTTTGGGCTTTTCGGTGTGTCGATCCCTCTCAGGTCACGAAGACACGTACGTGTTTGAATTCTTTCCGTTAGAATGTCCTCCAAATGTTTCTACGTTGACAAAGAGGATTTATTCTTCACACTCTGTTCACATAACATCGCTAAAAGACTGGGCAACCGCTGAAGACAGAAAAAAACCAAAATGGAATCCCAATTATCTGTTGGGATGTCGTAAATAGACATAACTGACAGACATTGATCCCCCGCTGTATCGATTTCAATCCCACGTTTGTCTCGCTCTCAAGAACTGGAAGGTCGAATAATTCCTTGAGCTTATTACGGACCAGAATACGCGAATTGTCATACGCATCCCTCAAGGATGTCAGAGCAAAGCTTTAATGTGTAAGTGGAAATTTCGATACGATTTCACATGCTTCCCCACTAGTCTTACGCACCAGGTGACATAATCATTTAACATCACTTACCCGAGAATTATTTATGTATATCACACAAAACAAGTCCCTAAATGACGGCTACGAAAGATAATCTCTGAAAGAGTGCCACACGGCAGTGACAAATTATGATTACTGTCAGAAAATTATCGGTATTCCACGTAAAAGAACCGACAGATTCTGAATTTGTAAATTATATGCAACCTTTTGAAGGTAAACAATTGACCGAATGTTAGGTAAACGCTGATAGGTGATTTTTAATAAAGAATCCAACCAGCCAATATCAGAGTTAAAAATTAGAAACTAATATAATTCTAATCAGAATACGTCGAATTTGTGGACTGTAGGGTGCAAGCTTCTCAAAAAATATTACTTATTAAACTTGAATACAAAAGAAAACCCGCATAAAAATATTTGAGATGTCAGCTTTTATTAGGCGTCGAATTGGCCGACTGTAGGGCGAACGTTGCCAATATGTCTCACAATCGAAGCCGAATCAAAATTGATCGAATATTAATATTAGTCGCATTGACCTAGTGTAGGGTGGACGCTATATTTTATTTTTCCAAAAAAAATAGCACCCGAAGCTAAGTGATCGAAATTATAACATTTATACAAAGGGTATTAAAGGTTGTTTTGAATTAAGGTAAGCGACGCGGTACCTGTACGGGATTAGAATGTTAACAAACGCATGCCCAAAAGAAAATAATATGTATGTCTCACGTATGTATATTAATACAGGTAGATCGCAATTGGAGTGTGTATAGCTCCATTGGAGTTTGTATATACATATATATATGTTTTATATTATTTTTTATCTTATGTATATATTTCAGTGCAGTATGAACTTTAATATTCGTTTGACTGGTGGTGTAGTGAATGGTAATCAAGAGCGAGAATCGATTCTCGATTCCCCGATCAACTATTTTTCAATCCGATTCTTAGAATCGAAGAATCGGACCCGACAATCGATTCTTAATCGGAACTGATTGTAATGTTGAACTATATAATAAAATTCGATATTTGTGTTTGCATTTAAACCTAAAATATATTCGTAAATATGAAATGAACAGCATATTTCTGAAATGAACACAATTCTTTTTATTGATGTTGTCAAACCATTCGTTCGCAATCTTTGTTCTTCAACGATCTATTTTCTTTGTTTCCGTTTATTTCAGACGAAAAATCCTCTTTCAGAACGTCGCGACTATTGTAACAATCGCTGCGGCATCATTTATCAAGACATTTTTAAATGTAAAGTACTCATTAAATTTTTTATAAATTATTATGAATAAGAACATTACTAAAATTGAAAACAATATAAAAATATAATAGTTATGTTAAAATTCAAACTTGAAAAAGTTATTCGTATTTAAATTCACATTCAAAATTTAAAATATTTAAAGCAGAAGTGCGCATTAAATTTTGTTATTTAAAATATAACTTGAAATTAAATTTTAATTCCAATTTAAGAAAAACATAGTTTGAAAATAGTCCGTCGGTTTACTGACCGTGTTTTGATTTTATTCTTTAAAATTTAAAATTTCTAAGAAGAAACTTAACTCCAGCAAACTAGACGTCATATGTAAATATGAGAAATAAATCCATAACATAACTGAATTTCGATTACATAGAATCAGTAAACATCACTTATGATATATTACATATATTAACTTCTGTGAAGATTTTTATTGCCAAAAACTTATAATGATAAAAATATAAAGTATATGTTTACAACATATTACTTAAGACTTTATACTTTAAGTAGTAAAGTAATTTAAGAAAAGCATATAGTTTGAATATAGCCCGTCTGCTTAAAGACTTACTGATAGTGTTATGATTTTTTTAGGTCCGCTTTTGAAGCACCGAGGAATTCGATCAATTTATGTGTAATATTTCTTTAAAATTTAAACTTTCTACGAAGAAACTTGCAATCAACTATTTGAAAAATATCTAATGATAGATTAGTGAAATGCGATTTTGACGACGACGGTTGTATACAAATTTTTCTCGAAAATCTTAATATTAAAATGTAAATGATTTCCATATATTCACGAAATATTTTAGTGTGATACAGTCATGAAATCTAAAATTTGCTCATCTTTTAAATTATACAGCTTTTTACCACCAAAAGTACAAATTTTTGTGGTGTTTTCTATAAAATTAAATTTCGATTCCGAAGCATCGATAATCGATTCCAGTATAAAGTCGGACACGTTTAATCGATTCCAAAAGAATCGAACCCCCAAAATCGATTCTCGATTACAATCGGAATCGATTAAACAGTCACTATGGTGGTGGATGCTGTCGTGCCGTGAATATGTATATTATTTATTTTGAAGAAAAAGGTGGACATATTTTCTGATTTATTTTATTATTTTTGACAGATTTGTTAGAAGAGCTTTCGTGGACAGTATGAAAACTAATGTAGAATACAAACAAACACCACCAACTGAGACTCAAATGATTCACTGACACTGCACTATTTTGCCATCCCAGAGAAGAGGGTAGTAGCGAACTATATGAACATAAGTATTGGGCGCACAACAATGTGCATAATTTTGTGGCGAGTCATGACTACCCTGGAAGATAAATTATATGCGCGTTGAATAAACATCAACTTGACCGGAGATGAGATGCGGTCATCTAAATTAAATTTTTATGAAAAATTTGGATTTCCGGGTGTTATATGATGTGTAAATGGAACCCACATTCGTATAATTCAGCCTCATGTATATTCATATTTGTACTACAATAGCAAAGGATACTTCAGTGTAAACACAATGATTGTGAGTACACAACCTTATTTTACTGTCGCTAAAATATTTTTTTCTGTTAGATATGTGACTATAAGATGGGAATTCTAGCCGTGGACGCCTGTAGACCAGGTTCGTGTCACGACGCATTTATTTGGGGCCTGACTGAAGCTCGGAAACACTACATAACAGTTGCTACGCTTTAGAACCTTTTCTTATGACACCCTTCACACAAGTACAAAATGAAACATATCAACATCGTTTCAAGAAACTTCACACCTCTGCACGAAACATTGGAGAAAGAACAATTGAAAATAACATCCCGTTTGAAGATAATTTTCTTGAACCTGAAGTGGAGGAAGTGATTAGCAGCGATGAAGGTAGAACTACACTACATTGCCTGTTCAATAAGAATGTATACGATATGATTTTAATGTAATGAATTCATTTGTACTTTTTTGTAGTTATTAAAAATCTAAAAATCAATCTTTAAATTAATTCCAAAAAATAAATTTAAATTAACTTATATTTTAAACAAGTGATGGTACACTGGTAAATCATATTCGAAATACATAGCACTCAAATCACATTAAGCACTTCACAAAACGGTTACTTGTCATATCCAGCATTAGTTTCTCCAACTCTAAAAATTGAAGCTTGAGCTCATTTTTGGTCACTAAACTCCACTATATTTGTATGTGATACCGTTTCAATTCCTGACTTTTGTCCCTTTTTATAGAACGGATATCAGATATAGTTTCGTCAATGCTTTAAAATACTTCCGATCCTCTTCTTAGGACTTCAAAATTTCAGCAAGCATATTTCCAATATTTTTAAACTGTTTATTCTCTTCTTCTATGAATGTAGTTATATCAGAGAGATTTCTAGCATGCTTGGAGGTTGAAGATCGTGGAGTTGATTGATCACGTGTATGATGATACACACACACTTATCTTCACCACTCGTCTTTATTATAATTGTTTCTAAATTCCATAAAACAGAGGTACGTATAGTGCAGTGATTATTATTTGTCAGCTCACGAAACAAAACAAAATATCGTTTTACAACGCATCGCGAAACTCCTTGCGCTCTCCCCGTCGCGTATCGTACATTTGTTCATGAGTGGTGGTTGCATTCGTACAGAATCATACATACATACAAAAGCGGAAGAGTAAAGGTGTACGTAAAGTAACAAAGATAAAAAGAAAATGCGTTTCTTTTTATATGGAAAGTAAATTAATTGAACTTTAGTTTAGTTGCAAATTTAACAAGTCGTTTTTTATTTATTTAGTTGTTGTAACACATAAAACCTTTTTTATTTCATTCACTGCGAGCGATACTTATCTATGTTGTTTTCTGCTTCAGATTCCAATAAAGAGAGACCGAAGCAATGGATCTAACATTTGCATCAACCCAATGATTTAGGTTTGACTCAATATAATTTGCAAATAGCAATACCGATAACTTCAAGTCCAGTACACTCAGGCCTACTCTCACAACAACAATTTTATCATTAAAGTGACAATTTTTCTAATGTTTCTGCATAAACATTGCCGTGTGTGTGCAGGCGTTGGTGTACCAGTTTGAGTGAATGTGTTCGATCTGAGCAGCAGCAACAACAAAACGGCTTAAGCTGAAGTTTAAGTCGTTGTTATCGCTTAGGCAAGTACAAATGCATTCGCTCAAGCTCAAACACATTTTCGGTGAGTAGAGAAATAGAGAGAGTGAGAGAGTAAATGAAGAAAAATAATAACGAAAGATGCAAATGAGAGAATCAACCATCGCTCGTTAACTATGTTATTGGAATCAAATGTAGCTACATATATAACATAATTAATGTAAGAATTGTATCAATTATGTCAAATACATTGCAACATTAAACATATATATACATATACATATGCTAGTGTTAACAGAAGATTGAAAATTAATTTACAGTCTCGAACAAAATATTACTTCTAAATTTAAATACAATTTCATTATGAAACAATCTAATGATAATATAATCTAAGTTTGTGGAAGAACATTTACGCCAACGTTCTCCCCCCTTAAGAACGGATGTTTTTAGTTGGATTGACAAAGGACGGCCTATCGTTGGGAGTGTTTTAGTTGAGTTTTTGAAACTCCGCTATGCTCCGACTCACAGCGAATCTCTTAGGCTCCGTTCAGCTCACAGCATTTCATGTTAGGTTTAAAAAGTAGACAGATTTTAGGATGTTTGTTGATCGTTTCCTGGAAGAAAGCAAATTTTACTAATTGAACGTTTAATTAATTTATTTTTTGTAAGAACTGATACAACCCGTACGTGTCCACCAGGTCCTGGACGAGTTTCAGTAATTCGTCCAATCAGCCATTGGTCTGGGCCGCATCTCTCATCAGAAATAAGTACCAAATCTCCAATTTTCGCCTCTGCTTTTGGTCTCAGCCATTTTGGTCGAGCTTGAAGTCTGTTGATATATTCGTTTCGCCACCTTTTCCAAAAGTGCTGCTTTAATTTTTCAACACATTTCCATCGAGTAAGATGATTAATGTTGGCATTCAATAGCGATTCATCTGGAATACATGTCGTTGGTTCCCTAACTAAGAAATGTGCAGGTGTAAGTGCATCGCAATCAGCAGGATCAGGTGATAAAGGAGCTAAAGGTCGAGAATTCAGGCAGCTTTCTATCTGGTATAGTAGAGTAGAGAAAGTTCTTCAAAATTTAAGGTTCGATCATGCGTTATTCGTTTTAGATGGTATTTTGTAGATTTAACACCTGCCTCCCACAGACCTCCAAAATTGGGTGAGGCAGGTGGTATAAAATGCCATTTCGTTCCATTTAAACTCAACGCTTGGTGTAGATCTTCTGGTAGTGATCGCTTGTTTTTGTTGTAAATTACTTGTAGCTCTTTTGACGCGCCTACGAAGTTTGTACCACAATCTGAATATAGGTCGGTGCAGGCCCCTCTCCTTGAAATGAAACGACGAAAGGCAGCGAGATATGCATTGGTCGTAAGATCAGAGACAGCCTCCAAGTGTATGGCTTTTGTTATCATACACACAAACAGACAAATATAACCTTTTGTCGTAGATGCTGACCTCAATGACGATGTTTTTATCGAAATAGGGCCGGCATAATCAACGCCACTATGGGAAAATGGCCTGGTGACATGCAACCGGACATGTGGTAGATTGCCCATTATCTGCTGTGAAGTTTTGGCATTATATTTGAAACAGCGCATACATTTGTGAATGATCGATTTAGCCAACGTATTTCCAGAAATTATCCAGAATTTTCTGTTCACATATGACATCGTCAATGTTACACCGCCATGAAGTGTCTTTTCATGCGAATCTGAAATAATTAGTTTGGCTAACGGATTAGATTTAGCTAAGAAAATTGGATGTTTCACATCATACGGCAAATAAGCGTTTTGTAAACGACCACCGACACGAATCAGACCCGTATCATCCAAAAATGGCATTAATTTCAAAATAGGACTGGTTTTAATTTCGATATTTTTTGAAAGCATCGAAATTTCATCAGGAAAATCTACCATTTGAGTCAGCTTGACATACAGAAGCAACGATTTGTTTGTGTCTGATAAAGTCAGAAGATCGGTTTGCTTTTGGTTGGTATTCTTACAGTTGCAAACAAATCGAAAACAGAGTGCAGTAATCCGAAGAAGAGTCTGTAGTTTCCAGAATTTAAATAGCATATCAGGGTATGACAATGCATTAGAAATGTGGGAAGAGACTTTACTTTTCCTCTGCTCTTCAGAGGTATATAAATTTGACAAATTTGTTGGCCAACACGATGGAGATTTGTACAGAAATTTTGGTCCATACCACCAAATGTCATTTTCCACTAAATCATTAGGGAGAATCCCTCTGGAGGCGCAGTCAGATGGATTCAATGCCGTTGGAACATATCTCCAATCGAGAGGATTACTACACCGCTGAATTTGCGCCACTCTATTAGCCACATAAACATTCCAATTGGATGGTGACTTACGGATCCAGCTCAACACTGTAGAGCTGTCACTCCAGTAATAAATTTTACTAATATCTACAGAATTCAGTGATTTCTTCACCTTTTCTGTGAGCCTGACTAATAGAGCCGCTGCGCATAATTCCAACCTCGGTATAGTTACTGTCTTTATAGGCGTGACTTTCGATTTGGCCTGTAAAATATTGACAAAAATGTCATCGACAGACTCGATTCTTGAATACACTACGGCTGCATATGCAGTCGTTGAAGCGTCGCAAAAACAGTGTAAGTCGGTCTTTGATGTACTCGACCACTGTATCCATCTAGGTATTCTAAGTTTAGTCAGTTCGGATAGAGAGCCGCGGTATTTTAACCATTTATTTCTTATGAAGTCGGGGATATCCACATCCCAATCGAGACTATTCTCCCAAAGACTTTTAAAAAGGATTTGGCCAAAACCGTAGATGGTGTTAACCACCCAAGGGGATCAAACAGACTGGCCGTATCTGAGAGAATCGATCGTTTTGTTACGGACTTAGCGTCAGCGGAATTTATGTTAAATGAAAAACAATCATCCGCAGTATTCCATTGAATTCCAAGGGTTTTTACGGTATTACCATTGTCAAAATTAGAGTAAGTGACGGATCTCTATACTCTTCAGGGATTTCCCTCAAAAGGTCCTTGGAATTTGCTATCCACTTGCGGAGTGTGCATTCTCCTCTTTTCAAAATAGTGCACAGTTGTTTGTGTAATAAAATAGCATCATCTAACGAATCAGTCCCAGATAATATGTCATCGACATATGAATCAGTCAAGATAACCTGAGCAGCCTGTGGATATTCCAACTTGTAGTCATATGCCAACTGGCGTAGCACTCTTATGGCCAAATAAGGAGCAGATGCAGTTCCATACGTAACCGTATTTAGCTCGTAAATCGAAATCTCATCAAAAGGATCATATCGCCATAATATCTGTTGAAATCTTCGATGACTGGGAGAAACATCAATTTGGCGAAACATCTTTTCGATATCTGCACAAAAGGCTATTCGATGTCTCCTCCACTGTGTCACCACCGAGGGCAGATCATTCTGGAGGGCAGGCCCTGGAGAAAGTGTCTGGTTTAGAGAGTTAAAATCTTTCAAATGGCTACTGCCGTCAAAAACGACCCTTAGTTTTGTTGTTGTACTGTCCTCCTTGAAAACTCCATGATGTGGTAAAAAATACGAATTTTTATGGACATCTTTTGGATATAGACCAACTTTAGACATATGTCCTAAAGTTTCGTATTCATTCATGAATGATTTATAGTTTTCAGCAAAGGAAGGACGTTTTGAAAATGATATTTCTAATTGCCTTAGCCGTTTGAAAGCATTGATAACGTTATTGTTCAGCTCTGGAAGTACGTTATCATGTAAAATAGATTTAAACGGCAATTGTACCATATAACGCCCAGATTTAGAACGTTTTGTAGTGGTTTTAAAATGAGTCTCACAGCACGATTCTTCATCAGAGAAATCTCTATCCAAACACACCTCTTCTTGTTCCCAAAAAGACTTAAGTAAGTTTTCCAAACTTGTGTTATGGATATGAATTCTGTTTGTAGATGTAGAGTTAGTAGTGCCAGAGAAAACCCACCCAAAGTGGGTATTTTGGAAGAATAAATCGTTGTGAATAAATGTCTCTGTAGGAATCTTGATTTTTGAACAAATATCTGAGCCAAGTATCATGTCGATCTTGTCAGATTTATAGAAAAATGGATCTGCCAAACTTTCTGTAGTTATATTAGGCAATGATATATACCTTGAAGAAGACTGTGGAGTATAAGAAGAAAGGTTTGACAACACCAATGCTAAGCAGGAAATTACTGGCTTATTCGCGCGTGAAAATAAGTCAACATTCACCGTGAATTTGGATAAATTAGTATATCCATCGCCTATTCCTACTACTTTACAGTGAGATCTGTGCTTTTTGAGCCCTAATAGTTGAACAGCTGACTCATTAATTAGGCTGCCTTGTGAACCAGGGTCTAATAGGGCTCTCAGTGGAAAGTGACCACGATCGGTACGAATATTGAGACGAATTGTGTACAGCAAAACGGATTGGAAAGCGCTCGCACTGTGAGAAGACACCTGATGGTCAACATCAGGTCTTGCACCTGAGCATGGCAAATTGTTCAAGCCTTGAACCTGAGTTACCTTTTCTCCCGTATGAAGTACTGTATGGTGTGGCTGTCCACATAGACTACAACGAAAAGGTGATCCACAACCATTATGGTCATGTCCAATAAAAAGACAGTTCCGACAAACTTTTTTATTGGACAAAAACTCATTTTTTGCGGTTAAGGAACGAGCTAAAAATATATAGCATTTCGCAAGAGGGTGGTTTTTATCGCAATATGGACATTTCACTTGGGGTTTTGTAAACTTGCCCGAATGAAATGAAGCTTTCTTAGATTGCGAGAACTGTTTGTTATTTTTTGTGAATTTTTGTTTGTTTGTTGTTGTTGGAAAATCATCCTGTAAAGATTCTAACGTTCTAAATGTCCTTTCTAGGAACTCGAACATTTCACAACGAGTTGGAAGTTCAGTGGAAGACCTTAAAGATTGTTCGCAATCTTTACGTGTCTGAATGTCCAACTTCTGGGCCATTAAATGTATTAATAAAGGATCCCAACTAAGCGTACTTATACCCAAGTTCGAAAGAGAGGATAGACATTCCTTTGTGGAATCGAGCAATGCCTTAATAGACTGAAACCCACCGTCAGATTTTCCAATATTATAAAGTTTTCCTACTAAATGTCCAACAATCATTCTTTTATTGTGGTATCGGGATTCTAATGTTGTCCAGGCGGACTCATAATTTGCCTCTGTGGCCGAAATTGTTTTTATTAACTTCGCAGCCTCTCCTTGAAGTGTGCCTTTTAAATAATAAAATTTTTGAATCTTAGTGAGAGATTCATTATTGTGAACAAGTGAGATGTATATGTCGCGGAATGGAACCCACTCCATATAATCTCCTGAAAATGTAGGCAACGATATTTTTGGCAACTTTGCATCAACTCCAATTGTGGTATCCGCACGACCACTGGCTGCTACGAACGTACTTGACAAAGGTGAATGTGTGACCGAATGTTGAGATAACGTGTCCATTAGTCTGCCCTTGAATGTAAAATATTGCTCAGAGAAATCGAAATATACATCCTCACTTAAATAAGGAACATCACAGGCATTTATGCCGTCATCATGATTTTTTTGTAATAATGTAATAAAATTATTAAAAACATCATCGACTCTTTGTCCAAGCGAATGCAAATAACCAGGAGTTATTTCCGAAACATTCTTGGAATCAAATCGAGATTGATATTTCAATAACATTGAAAGTGTATCACGCTGCATTTGAATTAATTTATCGAATTCATATTTTATTATTTCAAGTTACACACGTCTCAACACACACCACTATGTCACGGTAAAAGTAAATTTTTCGCACAAGAAAATTACCACAAATAGAAGAATTTAATTTATGAAAATTTCACAAAATTCCCCGGTTTCGGCACCAACAATGTACGTAAAGTAACAAAGATAAAAAGAAAATGCGTTTCTTTTTATATGGAAAGTAAATTAATTCAACTTTAGTTTAGTTGAAAATTTAACAAGTCGTTTTTTATTTATTTAGTTGCTGTAACACATAAAACCTTTTTTCATTTCATTCACTGCGAGCGATACTTATCTATGTTGTTTTCTGCTTCAGATTCCAATAAAGAGAGACCGAAGCAATGGATCTAACATTTGCATCAACCCAATGATTTAGGTTTGACTCAATATAATTTGCAAATAGCAATACCGATAACTTCAAGTCCAGTACACTCAGGCCTACTCTCACAACAACAATTTTATCATTAAAGTGACAATTTTTCTAATGTTTCTGCATAAACATTGCCGTGTGTGTACCAATTTGAGTGAATGTGTTCGATCTGAGCAGCAGCAACAACAAAACGGCTTAAGCTGAAGTTTAAGTCGTTGTTATCGCTTAGGCAAGTACAAATGCATTCGCTCAAGCTCAAATACATTTTCGGTGAGTAGAGAAATAGAGAGAGTAAATGAAGAAAAATAATAACGAAAGATGCAAATGAGAGAATCAACCATCGCTCGTTAACTATGTTATTGGAATCAAATGTAGCTACATATATAACATAATTAATGTAAGAATTGTATCAATTATGTCAAATACATTGCAACATTAAACATATATATACATATACATATGCTAGTGTTAACAGAAGATTGAAAATGAATTTACAGTCTCGAACAAAATATTACTTCTAAATTTAAATACAATTTCATTATGAAACAATCTAATGATAATCTAATCTAAGTTTGTGGAAGAACACTTACGCCAACAAAAGGAAATTAACGATTACTTAATAATGAAAATAGTGCAGTGTCAGTGAATCATTCGTGTCTCTGTTGGTGGTGTTTGTTTTAGTCTACATTAGTTTTCATACTGTCCACGAAAGCTCTTCCAACAAATCTGTCAAAAATAATAAAATAAATCAATAAATGAGTCCACATTTTTCTTCAAAATAAGTAGCGACCACATTTAATTACATACATACATATTCCCGACACGACAGCATTCACCACCAGTCAAACGAATATTAAAGTTCATACGCCTTTGCACTGACTGCACTAAAATATATACCTACGTACAAACTCTAATGGAGCTATACACATTCCAATATAGATCGACATACTTACATATTACTGTATTAATATACATACGTGAGACATACATATTATTATTTTCTTTTGTTATAATTTCGATCACATAGCTTCGGGTTCTATTTTTTGGAAAAAAAGAAATATAGCGCGCACCCTACAGTCGGCCAATTCGACGTGTAATAAAGGTTGACATTTCATTAGTTTCTTTTAGTGTTTTTTAACAGAAGCCACTAATTGTTGTAAGTCATACATATATATATATATATATATATTCAGACATACATAATGAAAAATGACTTACAACAAGTAGTGGCTTCTGTTAATGTAAACTCTAAAACTCTATATATATATTCATTTTTAGAGTTTACATTAACAGAAGCCACTAATTGTTGTAAGTCATTTTTCATTATACATGTCTACTATATATATATGACTTACAACAATTAGTTTATATATATAAGTGGATTCTTTTCTGAGGAAGGATAAAATGTGGTTCATGTTCCCGACAAAATGAAATATTGGTTTTTATGTGTTCTAACGAAGTATTTCGATTTTATCATTGTCCATTAGTAAGGTGAACGTGCTCAAAATAAGCTCCATAAATCAGGTTTTTCTTGAAAATAATTCACGATGAGAATGGTATTGAGAAAAAAATCGCTAGAAATTAAAATCCTACCAGAGCCTTATTAAACCATATCAAAACTTGCATTTTAACCCAGGATAAATAGACGTTATTTTGAATGCGTCCAGCTCACGAACGGACAATGATAAAAAACCATTAAAAAAACTAACTAAAAACTAACTAAAACGAGCCATGCGACAAAGGAAAACAATCAGGACACAGCATCGCTAAAAATATACAAATCTACGACTTTTACACCTCGACAGCCGGAAAGATTAAAACAATAAAATATAAATGACAAAGATAAAATCGAACTAGCTTATAAATCACATAATACGACAACCAATTATTTAGCAGAACAAAATCACTAGCGATGAAAGAAGATATATCCAATCTAGTATATGAAATAACGTGCAATGGATACGAGCCTGACATATGCCAAAAGGTATATCTCACTACACCGAATACAAAATTACCATAAGGCTATCGACAAATCTCTAGAACAAAAGACACCACTTGACGATGTAAATGTATTAGTGGAAGAGAAAAATTACTTCAGTCGATATACACTAGAAATGCTTTACATTGCTGACGTTCCCGCTGAAAGGAGACTTAATTACAAAACTGACACCGATAGATGTTCTCAAATGTAGCGCTACATTATCAAAAAAACACGGACGAAACAAGAGCTAGTTGGTAATAAAATTCAATAATTCAATTCAATCACAGTGGATAAACAAAATGCGTAAATCCATAACAACAAAATAGAACTAAAGAAAAAATGAAGAATATGACATTTATGCTTAGTGCACAATATTGCTTAACTACATTTTTTTTCGATTGAGTTTGAATATACATACCTACATTACATACTTACTTAGTTACTGGGATATACTCACAAGTTTCTATGCTGTTACATATAACTCCTCCCTCCATAAAATGTAGTGAGGGCCAAAGGGTTTTGGACAATTTTCTAACTGAACTTCATTAATTTTCTGATCAAGTGAGTATGTTGTATGGTCGATTTTTTCCATGCTTTATATAAGGTTACTTTCTATATATGTTTGTGTGCCACAAAATTTGAAATCAATTTTTGAAAGCTTTTTTCTCAACCAATTTTGCTCAAATTTTGCACACTTAATCATTTTCGATGACAATACAAGGAAATGGAAAAACTTGACCAATTGGACAAAGGGGCGTGGTACCTCCCATACAAACCACAAATTAAAAATCTATTATTTCTGCTCCTGATAACGGTATTTAAACAAAATTTGGTACGTCGGTTTGGTGTGCATGTTGTAAGTGCTGCTGCAAATATGGGCGGGATTGTACAAAGGGGCGTGGTACCTCCCATACAAACCACAAATTAAAAATCTATTATTTCTGCTCCTGATAACGGTATTTGAACAAAATTTGGTACGTCGGTTTGGTGTGGATTTTTTAAGTGCTGGTGCAAATATGGGCGGGATTGTACAAAGGGGCGTGGTACCTCCCATACAAACCACAAATTAAAAATCTATTATTTCTGCTCCTGATAACGGTATTTGAACAAAATTTTGTACGTCGGTTTGGTGTGGATTTTTTAAGTGCTGCTGCAAATATGGGCGGGATTGTACAAAGGGGCGTGGTACCTCCCATACAAACCACAAATTAAAAATCTATTATTTCTGCTCCTGATAACGTTATTTGAACAAAATTTGGTACGTCGGTTTGGTGTGCATTTTTTAAGTGCTGCTGCAAATATGAGCGGGAATGGACAAAGGGGCGTGGTACCTCCCATACAAACCACAAATTAAAAATCTATTATTTCTGCTCCTGATAACGCAGTAATTTTTCCTTCTACAAAAGATAACTAAAAAAGAATTTCTAGGCCCAATAGAATTCTGCTTGCATAAAGCATGGATTTGAAAAAAAATTTTTTTTTGATTTACTAGTTAATATTAATGCTATCGCTAGTATTATTAGTAGAAGAGCTATTAATCCACATGTGGAATATGTTATTTTTCATGTTCTCTAGTATTTATTTGAAAGTTGTTCATTACTTATTTGTCTTGAAATCTGTAATCGTTCAACTTTGGTAGAATTATTTCTTCTCTATTTGAATGAAGAATAATATTATTATTGAAGCTAGGTGGGATTTCTATTTGGTAGTAATTGTCCCAAAATATGTCATTCTATTTAGGTTCTCAGCGTCTTTGTGGTCCATGTTGCCAGTAATGAATTTTATTGCAAATCCTAAAGCGTTTACGAGTCATCTTTTATTTCTAGGTTTTATTTTGTCGTTTTTAAAGCCACTGTAGTCTCAAATTGATCTATGTTTTATTTTCTGTATATTGTCAGCGTAAGCTTGAAGGTTGACGATGTGTACAATATGTTTGCAGTCGGTGATTGTCCTAGCATTCCCCAATTCCAGCGGAACAATTCCCTGTGTTGGTGGTATGTTTATAATTTTAAGGTCTGAGTGTACCAGTAGGAATATAAAAGGATAAACTTTCATTTTAATTTTACATTTATGGAGTATTTACCGTTCGTTGTCAATAGAATAACCCTATTTTTCTGTATCACAGTTCTTTTTGAGAATCTTGGGGCCATCTTATTCCTTCTACATTCTTTTCTGTAGACAGTCTGATCCTCGAGTAGTTCCTCTGGCTCATTTCTGTTCCAAATCAATTTTGCAATGCGTCTTTCCGTGCCTTGTGTCAGTTTATATTTTATAATTCAGTGTAGCTCAATTTGAAAGTATTTCAATTGTTGTAAATATTCGTGTTCAGTGTTGTAGTTCAAATTCTTTTCAAATAGAATAGTTCGAAAGGTGTTAGCTTAGTAGCAGAGTGTATTGAGTTATTGTAAATCATGATTACTTCAGAAAGAATTTCGTCATGATCTAATGACAACTCTGAAGCTTTATATTTCAGGTGAATTATCCTGTACGTCTCCGTTATCGTAGAATGCAACCTTTCCACTGGAGAACATCCCGTGCTCTGTTCAAATGAAGTATCATGGATATGAATTTAATTCATCTTTAAGAAATCCTTTATAATAGATGCTCTGAATTCTGCACCTCGGTCGCAAGCGATTTTCTTCGGTTTGCAGTAGGCTTATATAGTTCTTAATGCTTTTAAAAATTGATAAACTATTACGAGATTCTAAAGAGTATGCCGATCTATATTTCGAACTATTTATGCAATATATGTCTATATGAACAATGACCAATGGCTCTGGTTTTTCAAACACAGGTTTCGGGTGTCTTCTATTGTACTATGTGTCTGGCATATGGTACAATGATTAATGAATTTGGAAATTTTATCTTTCATGTACGGAAAAAATATTCACGCTTCAAATATTCGTAGGTCTCTTGTATACCTCTATAGTTGTGATTAACGTGGTATTCATTTATAACTTTATCCTGTTCGTCAGTGTCTACGACATCTTGTAACATGTCCTTGCAACGTATGAGTTTCAACAGTTTACTATTTGCAAAATATTTAGAATATGTACTCTGAATTACTTTAAACGTGTCGTCGTCCGTCATTAAGGCAGAAGGTTTATTAAGGGCAAGCTATTGTTTAAAAATGTCAGTCATTATGGATTCATTAAATTCTGACCTGCGAATCTTGTTTTTGAAAACAGTTTCAAAGGTCGTGGGTGAGTCAAATTCTTTGAGTTTCAGTCTCCATCGAACTAATTCTTTAAGACTCATGATCCAAGTCACTGGTGGTCCGTTATAATCATAAACTTGTGTCCGAATAGATATGGTCTAAAATACCTCGTGATCCAGCCAATGACCAGAAGTTCTTTTTCTATCGTCGAATAATTCACCTCACTGTCCGTTAGTGTGCTACTGGCATATCATACGGGTCTATCGCTATCAATCGGACCTTGTGACAAAATTGCTCCTAGAGCAAAATCAACAATTGCATCGGTGGTAAAATTGAAAGGTCTTGAAAAATCAGGGTATTGAAGCAATGGAGCATTCATTAATAGATTTTTGCATGTCTCAAACGTTCGTAAGTATCGGCCATCGAGAATTATCTTCCTACCCTTCTTTAAACACTCAGTCATGGGTTTTGTTAATTTTGAAAAGTCCTGAATAAATTTCCTGTAGTAACTTAACAGACATAGAAATTACTTTATTTCCTTCTGAATCCTGGGAATAGGGAAATTATAGCATGAATCTTCTCAGGGTTCGGTTTTATTCCCTATGTGGAAACAATATGCCCAATGAATGCACTCTTTGTGTAAAATTTCAGACTTATCTAATTGGATCTTTATGTTTGACTCTCTTAGTCTTTCTTTCTTTTCGAAAATTCAGCATATGTTCTTGCAACAAGGTAGAGTAGACTATAATGTCGTCTAAATGCACCAGACAGACAGAACCTATTAGATCCTTCAAAACGTTGTCCAGTATCCGTTGGAATGTTGAAGGGGTATTCTTAAGTCCAAAGGGCATTCTCACGAATTCAAAATGCCCTCCATCTACTGAAAATGCAGTGTTACATACATCCCTCGGATGCATTTCTATATGGTGAAAACCGCTGACGAGATCTAATGTAGTGAAATATAAGCTTCTCCCTAATTTGTCCAATATATCAGTTATATTGGTTATAGGGTACTTATCGGAAATAATATTATCGTTTAATTTACGATAATCAATTACCAACCTCCACTTTTGGACATTGCTAGAGTCTCTCTTCTTGGGTACAATCCATACAATCCAATGAAAAAACCTAGGTTTTATAATGCCCTGTTGTAGCATTATGTCAATCTGTCTCCACACCTCCTCTTTATGAACGTACGGGTATCTGTATGTTTTGGTAAAAATAGGGGCATCATCTGTCGTTTTAAATTGACGTTTAATCTGATTACAAAATGTGAGAGGTTCGCCTTCTCTGAAAAATACATCCTCGAATTTCCTACAAAGCACTAATAGAGATTTCCTCTCCTCACTATTCAAATGTTCTGTTCTTACGGATGTAGGATAAAACAATTCTTTCCTGATTGAACGTGTCTTGTGGCTGAACGAGCGCCGAATCCAAGTGTGTTCTATTAAGGGAACCATCGCTGACTTCTATACTGAATTACAGCTTCGTCAGCATCGATCGATGGACCCGATAAATCGATACAAAATAACTAATACATTCATACATTTACATACTCCTACATACATTACATATACTTATAATTATGATTCACTATTACTATGCCGAAAAGCAGGGAAAGTGGGTCACCCAAAATAGCCACCACTTGAATGTAAACAAAACGCATAACAAACGAACGGCAACGGTTCGTTGACAGTCTGCTGTATGCTGTATCAGCAATATTGCATTGTGGCTGATGCCCTGGCGTAACCAAGAAGTTTATGTAATTTGATATTCTTTTATATGCTACAGTCACTAATGTTCATGTTGGCATAGGTGAATTATATCCACGCTACATTACACTACACCTCCACTTTTCGGAAGTATACAACATACATTGTATGATCATTCTTTTAATTTTAAATGAATATCAACTTATTTTATAATTACAATTATTTTGCTTATTTTTAACAAATATATTTTATTTCTTAATATCTATTTTATAATTTCTTAAATAATGTTGTATAGATCTTAAGTCTATTTTTATGTACAATTTGTTCTTTATTAGATACATTATCAAATAGTTTAATATTATTGTTCTTAAGAAAATCTTTAAGTCTATATGGTCCACTATATTGAGGATCCAATTTATGGCCAGCCTCGTTCCTCAGTAAGACCAATCTCCTATTCTAAATTCATAGTATATAGTTTTCCTATCATATAACGTCTTTTGTCTTATTTTGCACTTATCATCTAAATTTTGCCTCTTTAGCGTAGTCGTCTACATTATACAACGGAGTAATCCTATCTACCTCATTGAACTGTCTGAATAAATTTGGTATTTTCCCAAAAACTAGTTCATATGGACAGTAACCGTGCGACGTTGATGGCGTGGTGTTGTAGCAGTACATGAAGTACCTAAGCCATTCATCCCAATCACTTTTGTCAATGGATATGTACGATCTAACGTACTCGTTAAAAGTTCGGTGACTTCTTTCAACCGTACCAAGTGTTTGGTGATGATATGCCATGGAAATTAGTTTCTCCATTTTGAGTAGTCTGCATATCTCCGTCAGTACGGTGTTCTTATATTCCGTTCCCATGTCCGAAATGAACGTCTTCATAGGACCATATGTGAGAATAAAGTGGTCAAATATCGCTTTCGCAACAGTTTTGGCACTCTTGTCATGAATTGGTATATCAACTAAATATTTTGTCAGATCACATATCAATGTGACTTCATATTCAATCCCTTGTTCCGACTTTGGAAGTGGTATCTGCAAGTACCGTTTCAAATGTCCCTGTCGGTGTAGGTGTTAAAGTCAATGGAGTTCTTATATGTTTCGTAGTATTAAATTTGACACTTTAGGCATGACTTTACATATTTCGTTATGACTTTAGTCATATTTTTCCAATAAAAATATCTCCCAATTTTGTCAATTGTGCGAAATATTCAACAGTGTCCACCTTCCACTGGGTCATCGTGGTATTTCTTCATTATTTCTTGGATAGTCTTTGCATCCTTTTCATCAATTTGAGTCACCTCAATTAGTAGCGCTACTGTTATTCCAACCAATTTTTTATTGCCTATTAATTTACTGCCTGACCCACGATGTCGAAAGAAAATCTATGCGAATGAAAGCCAGTCACTCACTTTCGCATCAAAAAGCGACCCACTATCTTCTGACTTTTCGTTCGCATAGCCTTACGTGTTGTGAGTGAATGAAAATGTTGCCAGATCAACAAATTCTCAAATAATTGCAAATATGCCAAGAAAAAAACGCAAAATATCCAAATTCTATTATATAATAAAAAAGTTGACACCACTATTGCTTAGATATAAGAGCTGACAGCAAAATTAAAATGTAAACAAACAAAATTGTTTTGTTTGTTTTGAAAAAATTATTTTTCCATCGATGTACATTTTTTGGAGTTCCTCGTAGGCAGTTGCGGGATATCTCCATTGTGCTTGGAATGACCCCGATCCAGTAAGTAAGAAATATATACATACTTTTAGACGTACATTCATACGTACGTTCTGTTACAGATTTATGCATATCCTACAATTGCGCCTACGACTTAATCGATGCGCATGCAGTTCGAGAGGAGATCGTCTCGAACGACGATGAAAAAGGGAATGAAGTAGACAACGGCGCGGTGTCAATGCAGAGGTTGATTTCAATAAACCTATAATTAAAAACAATTGTTTTGTTTTTTTATTTATTTTTGAAATTCCACACATTTTTATAAAATTTTATTTTGTGCTTCTATGGCATCGGAGCTCCTTTCGTCAGCTTCTGCAGCTGCTGCCATTTTCTCAGCGGCATCTACCAATATTTGTATTGCCTCTTTGGATATACCACTTCCTCACCCACTCTCAATTGGCGGCGAATGAGCAAAATCTGCTCACTTAATAATTTTTTGCCGAGGAAATCAGACAGTTCATCCTCAATCGATTTATTTTGAGGCTGTTGAATGTGCTGCTGTTGTTGGGTTTGTTGGCTGGTGTATGTCTCTTGGCTGTGCGACGGCTGTTGTTGGATGGTGTTTGACTGTTGGCTGTGCGTAATTGTGTGTAATTCTTCCTTTTTTGTTATGTTTATTGTATTTATTATTATAACGACAGTCACAACACAAGTGAGTGCTTTTGACATTTTCGTTCGTACAGATGACAGAACAAAAAGTTAGTGGGCCCCGATTTTGCATTGAAATGCTTACGTTATCGTTCGCATAGATTTTCGTTCGCTTCGTCGTTCTAGTGCCTGTTAGTGGGTCCCAAATCAGCTGTTTGTCGCATTAGAGGCATGCGAACGTTAACGTTCGACATCGTGGGCCAGGCAGTTAAATTCATTTATCGAGACAAATTCGAAAATTTTCTCACTAGGTGCCACTTTCAATTTGTTGATGCTATGTTTACAGGCCACTTCCTCGAGCCTTGGGAAAAATTTTCCTAAATCAAATTTCCCATTAGTAAAAAAATCATCTATTTGTATATATGTTATTATAGATTTTCCTCGTTAATTTGTAATATTTCCTGACGTCAGTATTGTTCAATGGTACATATATACTAGCCTTTTTATATTCATTATTCTGATGCTGCTCATTCAAGTTTTCATTCCCCGTGTCATTTCCCTTTCTTGTCACTGATCTAGTTGTGACTTTCAATATATCCATATATGTTTTTAAGATCTTCAATAGTAATACGTGATTAGGCGTCTGCAACGTAAAAACCTTTCCCCTAAGATATTCAACTGTAAAATCATACTCCTCCAGATCAGGTCTCATTCTTGTTAATTTTGAACTCGGATTCCGTATAAAAAAAAAACTATGAAAGAGGTATATGGTCCGTTCGTACAAGGAAATGGATTCCATATAAATATGGTCTAAAATATGTAATAACCCAATGTATCGCCGTTAACTCCTGTTCAATAGTCGACCTGTTACTCTCTCCCTTAGTAAAAGTCTTCGAAGCATATGCTACAGGCAGATGTTTTCCATCGTATTCCTGTGTTAATACTGCTCCACAAGCATTTTACTAGCATCTGTGATAATACAGAACTGTCTACCGAAATCTGGGTATTATAATAACGTAGGACTCATTAAAGCCCTTTTCAGATATCGAAATGCATTGTCGCAATCTTTCGTCCATTCGAACGGTACACCTTTCTTCGACAATCTTGTGAGATGCCTAGAGCATTAAGAAAATTGTTTAATAAACCTTCGGTAGTAGTTACAAAACGCGATGGATCTTTTCACGCCGTCTGCATCCGTCGGTGTGGGATAATCCCTAATTACCGAACATTTACCATCGTCAGGCAAGATTCCTCTGTCTGTGCACTTATGTCCGAGATACGTCACTTCCCGCATGAAAAATGAACAGTTTCATGGTGTAGTTTGAGATTGTTTCTACGATATAATTCGAAAACGTCTGTCAGATTCGAGAGCATATGTTTTTCAGAACAACCTAGAACAACAAAGTCATCCATGTACAGAAAAGCTTCTTCCGGTTTCAAGCCACTAAAGGCAAGTGTCATCATTCGTTGGAATGAATTTGGAGCTATTGTTAATCCGTATGGTAGTCTAGTAAACCTGTAAACCATTGTAAGTTGAAAATGATGTAAGGACCCTAGTCTTTTCGCCAAGTCCTATCTGATGAAATCCAGATATTAAATCTAGACAAGAAAAATACCTAGCTCTGCCAAGTTGATCCAGAATATCATCGATTCTTGGCAGAGTGAATTTATCCGTAACTAATTTCTTATTTATCTGTCTATAATCTATGACAAGTCTCCATCTTTTCTCGTTCGAATTGGGAAGAGATTTCTTGGGTACCAGTATAATTGGACTGTTATAATCCGACTGTGATGGTTCAACTATGTTGTCATCTATGAGTTTCCTGACCTGTCTCTCTATCTCGTCCTTATGCGTGTGAGGTATACGATAATTTATAATATATACTGGCTGTGTATCTTTAACCCTTAACTTCTGCTAATAAAAATTATTAGTTGTAATTGTTTCTGATCCTAAACCGAAAATATCATTGTATCGGAACAAAGTTTAGTTAACGTCGTGCCAAAACGTTCTGGGAAATGTTTTTGCAGTATGCTTATTATTTCATTATTTCTTTCTTTATTTCCAGCTTTGTTCACTATTATTTCATAATCTTCAACATTTTCGGTTAAAATCCCTTTTTGTTTAAGTGTAACTGTGTTTGTATTTGTGTTAAGGATACGAATGTATGCTCTGTCCGCTTTTACCAATGTACTAGCTATAAAGACACCTGGTGAGGGTTCTTGTGAGGTACCAATACCTCTTGGCAAATTGTCACTATCACTTCTGACCTTGCTGGCAAAGCTATGTCGTCATTGCATGTATTCGTAATTGGTATTTCTATTGGGTTATTTATTTTATGTGGGCGTAGGACAAGATAGTTCTGATCTTGATCAAAATCTAAAATGTAATTATGTTTTCACATAAAATCTATACCAATTATCCCGTCATAGGGTATTGGAAAATTTTCATGAACTACGTGAAAAACATGTGGTATCTTAAGATTCTTGTACCTTGCATTAAAAATGTGGTACCAATGGATCGTATTTTACCCTGTCCTATGACACTAAGTGAGGTTATTTCATTCTTGTTTATCCATTCTGACGGAATATGGTTCCCTTTTATTAATGATACTTCAGCTCCTGTATCTACCAGCAATGTAATTAGAGTGTTAGTGTGATTTATGAAGAGCTGAACAAATAAGCCTAAGTTAAGGTTAATATTATACACATTCCTGTCTATTGATCTGATCCTTGGGGAGTGTTCCTGTTTTCCGAACCTTCATTATTTGTGTTCGTGTACCCGATATTATTACCATGTCCACGATTGTTCCGTCCGTCTTGGCCCCGGCCACGATTGTATCCACCACGACCACCTCGTTTATTATAACCATTGTTACTGCTGCGATTACCGTTATAACCGCCATCCCTGTCATTATAATTATGGTTACCTCTGCTACCATGATTACCGCGTGGCTTAAAATATAGAACCGCATTCTGTTGTCCTGTGGTTTCTGTGCAGCTGCTCACGAACTTGCTAATTGCATCATTCATGCTGCTGAACTGTCCTGCTTCCATGATAAGTTTTACCTTATCAATGGTGCAGTTCTTTGTCATTGTCTTGACAGCTGCTTGATTGGAGTATTTCGCTGCCAACTCACACGACAAACCATCAGAGATATAAGCACTTTCTATCTCACCACAGTATTATTAGACACAATGTCTTCTTTCCTAATTGGTATGATTTTCCTTTGGTCAGGTGAGGGTTTTAATA
Source organism: Polietes domitor (assembly GCA_947397865.1). Taxonomy (NCBI): domain Eukaryota; kingdom Metazoa; phylum Arthropoda; class Insecta; order Diptera; family Muscidae; genus Polietes; species Polietes domitor. The sequence goes on from CANDYM010000001.1 coordinate 731,408, forward strand.
TACTAATGTCAATTGTCAGGGATTCTCTTATAGAGTGTGGAATATTCTGTTCAATGTTATGCTTCGACAAGATTCTAACTAATTGAGTCCTTAGAGACCAATATATCGCGAAACTTTGTTCCCTATGTTCGTCGGTAAATCTTTCCTTATATGTATTTATTAAATTCCTCATTCCAGAGAACTTATTACGACGCCTAGGTGTTTCCTAACTGTCTCAGTACGAATGTATGTGTTTTTATTAATGCACTTGTATGCCCTTTTAAAATTTTCCTTCTCCGTTTCAATGACTTTCCGTACCAGTTCCCATTCCATTATACTCGGTCCATGCTGTTTGCCCTAAGTATATACTTCTTCTTTAAAGTTTTATTGTGCATTGAGTATATTTTCAATGCAAAGCTAAGACCTAAGAAAATAGTTATGAGAATGAGGCAAATTTCTATTTGGAATAAAATAACTTCCCTTTCTACTACCTTTACCTCATTTATTACGTTAGCATTTGGTCTTACTATTTTAGACTGCTGTTTGCCCATGATTTTTTATTCATAGAAAATTTAGTGAAATGGAAAACTAAAATTTAAGCTACAATTTACATTCATAAATAATTATTTTAAAGATACAATTTACATACATAAATAATTATTTCAAAGATATTTTCCAATTTTTTTACAATTTATTGGCTTATATAATAAAAAATATATTTGCCAAGAGTGAAATCGCTTACTGGCCCTATATGTGCAAAGTAGTTGCACCATAAATTGTTTGTTTTTTTTACAAAAGAATACTCTACAACTGTTGTTTAACCTTTCGCTTCCAAATCTTGCTGGCTCGGTCCCACGGGGTGGAGGATTGTCATTAACCTCTCTCAGTAAGATGGCTCGTTCCTTCGTTAGGAGCCACACATAGCCGCCTCGTCGTTTGGGTTGGACGACTTTGGGGATGACTATTATCTCTTCTTTTTTTCTTATTCGCCAGCCGCTTCTTATACTCCTCTATCGTCAGAGGCTTTGGTCCAATCTGTGGCATCGACAATCCTTGCTTGGATTGGACTGCCCGGACAGTATGGCAGTGTCTTCCTTCTTTTAGGTTTTTTGCTACTTAAAGCAAAAGGAAATTTTGCCATAGAATAGCAAATTGAATTTTCCTCCCCTTTGGGTTTCCGCTTAAAAGGCAAAGACTGGCAGGATCGCCATGTAGGATAAAACAATTCTTTCCTGATTGAACGTGTCTTGTGGCTGAACGAGAGCCGAATACAAGTGTGTTTTATTAAGGGAACCATCGCTGACTTATGTACTGAATTCCAGCTTCGTCAGCATCGACCGATGGTCCCGAACCATCAATACAAAATAATTAATACATTCATACATTTACATACTCCTACATACATTACATATACTTATAATTATGATTTACTATTACTATGCCGGAAAGTGGGTCACCCCAAATAGCCACCACTTGAATGTAAACAAAACGCATAACAAACGAACGGCAACGGTTCGTTGACAGTCCGCTGTATGCTGTATCAGCATTATTGCATTGTGGCTGGTGCACTGGCGTAACCAAGAAGTTTATGTAATTTATATTTTTTATATGTTACAGTCACTAATGTTCCTGTTGGCATAAGCGAATTATATTCACGCTACATTACACTACACTATGTTGAAGTTATTAACTTCCACAAAGATCTGATCATTGATTGGGATAGTCTTCAGTTGCTGTTCTATGTAAACGATTTTCTCCTGATCAGAAGCATTTACCATTCCTACAAGACTAATCCATTCTATTGAGGAGTAAATGCCTTCAGAAATAAATAAGTCCGGATCTAGTAAGGTCTTCCGCATGAAGTAGTCGCCGTTCCGCGTATCAACTGGAACTTTCATAATGAGTTTGGAACAGGATGGACCAGTAATTTTCTCAGAAGTGAAATTAGTTTTGAATTGCAGTGGAATTATAGATTTCTCTGTAAAAAGTGTCCTGTTACCTAAATCTACTTTAGCCCTAAGTGTGTTCAAAATGTCAAGTCCTATTAAACCATCGAAATAATTGTGGAATTTGGATACGAACAGTTTGATTTCGCCTTCTTGCTTGAATTCTACAAAAAGGGGCAGTTTGATCTTCTTATCCAATGAGTGTTTATTAAGAATAGTTGTAATAGTGTCTGGTCTGCATGTCTCACCATCCTTTGTATTTAGAAATTCCGGGTTTATAAAGAACGATGAGGCACCAGTATATGTCAAAAATTTTAATGGTCTACCGAAAGGGGATGATATATTTATTTAGGGTAACGTGTGTCCGTGTTTATTAACGTCTAGTTATCCGGTTGATTTGGGGAGACATTGGACTGAAATCATTCGACTGTTATCAATGCTCTGGTCGGTTTGGTAAGTTTGTTGGACAAGGGGGTTCGGGTCGTCATTCATTGTACGGTCATAAACATTGGCCTATTGGACATTATCATTCTGTGCATATTCATAATAATAACCGTCAAAATACGTATAAGGTGTATGGGATATATCAATGTTATTAATTTCTTGAGGCTTGTATGTGTTTGTAGTTCTATGTGTCTGTGTGCTATTAGGTTTTCTTAAGTGAGTGTAACCTGAGCTGACGTCCATTGGTTCAGGTGGTGGTAAATATTGTGAGCGATATTGTTGTAGTCCGGAGTTTGGATTATTGAATGTTTGGTTTGTCCAGATCCGTGAGGTGGATAATTTCTTTGATCTGTATTAATGGGTCTATTCTGTCCGAAAGTATTCATTGGAGTACCAATTTGTGTCTTCCGATTGTTATTCATTGGTTTGTTGGAACCAGGTATGTTGGTATGATTAGGTGATATATATTATTTGCATTTACCTAATTTCGATTGAGGTGTCCGTATATTCTGTTGGGTAACCGGGTATAAGTTAGTCGAAGACTTCTTCGAGTAATAGATATTCTGTTCCTGAATACAAAAAGATAAGGATTCCTCTAATGTCTTAGGTCTCATTCATCTAATGTTTGAACCGAGAGGTTCCATGCGTCCTGATAAACATTTGTTTAAACACATTTCGGCAAATAATTCCCGTTTCGCATTTATAACACTTTGATTGGATTCGTGTATCAATATATTGTTGTTGATTGCCGACTGGATCTCAATAATCGAACAATAAAATTGTTGGATTGACTGGTTAGTTTGTTTCAAATTATGTAGGTCCCTTATTAAAGAAGTATCATTCCTCTTATCTGAATACTGAAGGTTCGATTTTATCTCTTCCCAGCCTAATGGAGTACCATATGTGTTGAGAATTTCATTGGCTTCCCCCACTATTTTATTTCTAATCGCTCTGAGGACTATTTTTGAATAATTAGTCCCGTCAATGTTAGCTAAGAATCCTAAAATCGCTTCTACGTTTGCCAAAACCTCGTATAATAACCTCGGGTTACCGTCGAATTTAGGTATGTCTTTTACTGTGTCCGGTATTCTTAAGGATTCGAAAATCTGAGAAGTCTGAGGAAGTGTAGATGCTGTTGGTGGGGTGTTTGTGTTTACCACTTCTGTGTTTTCTTGTATTGGGGTTTATTGTCTCAATTAATATGGTCTTGGTCTAGTAAAATTACGCATGGATATGGAATTATTTTTAATTTTTCAACAATATTATTATTAAAATAATTCCATATCCATGTATCCAAATGTTGATGTGTTTGATGAGTTTGGTGGGTTTTTGTGACTGGGTGTTGACTTTCCTTGTTGTCGTCTTTTCACTGTTTTAGCTCCAATTTTGGTTTAATGTATGTTTATATTGTTCTGATTTGTTCTGTTTGTTAAATATTTTTGTTTCTTCTTATTTGGTTGTTGGTTAATTTTGTGTCGCCTTTTCACTGTTTTAGCACCACTTTTTGTTTAATGAATGTTTATATTTTTTTGATTTGTTCTGTTTGTTAAATATTTTTCTCTTTTCCTTTTATTCTCTCTCTCTCTCTCTCTCTCTCTCTCTCTATATATATATATATATATATATATATATATATATATATATATATATATATATATATATATATATATATATATATATATATATATATATTTGTGAAAAAATAAATTGATATTCGTTTCTATTTGTTTTGACAAAAGTTGATATTCTTTCAACTTATTTTCTATTAAAATGATATTCCGTCACTTTATTTATTTTTTTATTTATTTAAATATATATTTTTTGGAATAAGTTGATATTCCGTTAACTTTTCTTAATTCAACTTATTCCCTTTTTAAATGATATTCCGTCACTTTAACTTTTTCTTTATTTTTTTTACAGATATCGATAATAAGTTAATTTTCCGTACTTCGGGAGCAAAAATTGATATTATATCAACTTAATTTCCCTTTAAAGTGATATGTCGTCACTTTAGTTTTTCCTAATTTTTTGGAAAAGTTGATATTTCCTCAATTTTCCTTAATTCGGGAGCGAAAGTTGGTATTCGACTGCGCCAGTTACAAAAGGTGGGCCGTAATACAACAGAAATAAAAGAAATAATTTTCGGTTTAAACAAAACGGTGGTCATTTTATTACTGAACACTGTCAGTCTTTTTGGTTTCTCTTATATTAAACTTTCTACATATAATTTAGTTTAATAAGCATTTTAGCTTTTGTAGAAAATAATGGTTCCGACAAAAAATTCTTAAGAATTTGAAAACACATTTAATTTATGTTACGGATATTGTTGCGCAAAACAATTCCGAAGAATATGACAATTATGATTATTGCTCAAACATTTATTTTCGGGTGAGTTTGAATATACATATGTATGTAAAGGGTGTTTTTTATTGGGGTATAGAACTTTAAGTTGGCATCACTTTTTTAACTGGCGGCCATTTTGTCAGCTGTCAAGTGATTAATATTTAGTTTGGTTTGCCATTTCATCATGAACAGGTTGACAAAAGAACAACGCTTGCAAATCGTGCAAATTTATTTCGAAAGTTATGGTTCAGTTCGCGAAGTTCACCGCAAGCTCCGTCCATTTTACGCACGTCACAATCGAATTATTGAAGGAAACATTCGATGAGCGCATAATTTCGCGGAATGGACCTGTCAATTGGCCGTGTGATTTGACACCATTGGATTATTTTCTTTGGGGATATGTGAAGTCGCTCGTCTACGCCAACAAACCAGAAACGTTAGGGGACTTGGAAGCCAACATTCGTGGCGTGGTTGAAAATTGGACCTGTAGAATTGGCAATATTCGAGCCAGCCGCGGCGGCCACATGCCCGAAATCATATTTAAACAAATTGATGGACATTAAAACGATTTTCTTGTGTTTTATTTCAATTCGAAGTTCTATACCTCAATAAAAATCACCCTTTATTAGTTATTGCGAAGAATATAACATTTATGCTTAGTGCACAATATTGCTTAACTACATTTATTTTCGATTGAGTTCGGATATACATACATACATACTTATACACTTATACACATGTTTATATATTGTTACATATAACTTGCGTTGTCCATTCTTGCAGTGCAGTGGGCACTCTTTTCTTCTTGTCGCTGTTCGCCCAATACTTAAGGCATAATATTGAACATTGGGTGAATACAGCAACGGCAGGGAGAGAGGTTTGGCAACTGTAGCAGCATACTCACACTCAGGTGTATGAGAATTCTGATCCACAGGATTTTCACATCCCTGGGTATCACAGTCTACCTCTTTTTATTCCTCACAGAGGTCTTGTGGTTTACGTACGTAACGATATAGTGTTTCAGACCCAGTATAACTTTATCTCAGGAACTAACTCCCTTTGGGTTAATTTAAGGATTGGAAGACTTGTGGTGCATTTCGGATTCGTGTATAGAAGTCCAAACACGGAAAGGGAGGCATCTGTTAATGGCTTCGACGGTCTTTTCGACTCAATATCAAATATTTTAGAGGATTGTCCGGATAGTAAAATTGTGATCGCTGGCGATTTCAATGCCCATAATTCCTCATGGCTTGCCAGTTCTTGTCACTCAACTCCGGAGGGACAATACGCCGAGCTTTTTGTGCGCATAATGATTTAACGCAACTAGTGAATGAACCGACTCACATTCCGTGTGTCCGAGGACAACACTTAAATTCTCTCGATATTTTTCTAACTTCACACCCTGAAAAGTATGAAGTTAATGTTGTGGAACCTCTTGGTAATTCGGATCATTTTATTGTTTCAGCATCATTTTCGTATTACGCTCTTCGTGTCGCTAAGAACCCAGCCGCAAAGCGGACAATTTATATTTACGAAAAGGCACTTTGGGCCGAGCTCAACAACTTTTTCCAGCATTTCAATCGAAAGCTTTACTTTATAAACAATGATATAGATGCTGCGGCTGAAATGATTGAAAATATTATCTTGATTGGAATAAGTCAATTATTCCAACTAAAGATATTTCGGATAAACCACCTAATAAAAGTTAGTTCAACCAGACATGCAAGACTGCTGTCAGATCTAAAGAGGAATCGTTTAGGAAATGGCGTTTGGATAAAAATGCCACCACTGCTACGAAAGCAGATAAGAAGCATGTGTGACATGGTACATAGACGTGAAAAGTTTCTGTACGAACAACGTCTTCGTGCCAAAGTTCTTCTTCTCCCAGGCGAAGTAAGAGCTTTTGATCATTTGTAATGATCGACAGTATGGCTTCCGTAGGAATCGATTACCAGGAATTCAAATCAAATAGACTACATTTTTACTTCTTTGTTTAAGAATAAACTCTTACTATTGACCACGAACCTGTGTAGATCTTAATACGAATTTGCGTAGCATATAATTGTCGCAGTCGGGTATACCCAACGTACCGGTGATACCTAAATTGAAAAATATCCTGAAAAGTGAAATTGTTCCTGTCATATATCCGGCAACAAAAGCCGCTTGTCGTTTCTCGAGAGCATATCGTGTAAACGGCTAGTATCAAGAGCATATTGAAATCAGGTATTGCCATTTCGGAAAAACCATTAACCATTTTCAAAAATAAACAACGCAGGATCATGAGAAAATCAGAATTTTCCGAGGAAAATTTAATTTTCCACCATGTCAGTATGACTGAACTCCCCCAAAACCAAAATTTCAGTTAACAGAAACACCATCAAGACTTCTTGATATACTTCATATTGACATTTATACCATAAATGCAAAGTGTATTCTGACTATTATTGACAAATTTTGTAAATTTGCCGTGTGTTACACACTTCCATCGAAAATTAGCATATGTGTTGAAATCGTTGAAATCTTCTTTAGGTCTTCTGGGGGTATCGAAGAAAATTGTGTGCGATCAAGGCACAAAATGTACATCTAATATTTTTAAAGATTTTTTCAAACAGTATAAAATAGATATTCATAAAAATATCTTAAATACAAGGAATACCCAAATGCTTGATATTGATCATGATGAAATTCTTAGTGAGTCTTTCATGACATACAATGGTTTTGTTGACAATCAAGACTGTAGAAATGAACATGACTATCTAGCAAAATTAAATGAATTTCACGAAAAACTTTAGCCTGCTATTGTAAAAAAATAATCAAAATTAATAATAAAAATAACAATTGAAGAAATTAAACTGAAATCATGCAAGAAAATTAAGAAATTTTCAAAGAGAAAACATAAGCAACAAATTAACCCCAAAATTTTCCAATCAAAAAGTCTGTCGGTAATGGCACAACGCGTCGAACTACAGAAAACAAAAAGCTCCATAAATCTAAAATGAAATTAAGAAAAATAACACGTTTATTTCTTTCACATTTTAGAAAAAACGAACACTTCTATTTCTTTTTAGCTTGCCTCTTATCAGAACTCAAATACAGAATATTGAGAAAGTCCAAAATTTAATTGCACTACAACTTGGAAAAGCTAGAAAAATCTAAGGCCATTTTAGTTTAATACACGTAGTGAACAAGGATGAATACACCGGGCAGGTCCAAAAACTCTCCAAAGCCGTATGAGATCACGTATATCCGAGGAACAAACACCATAAAAGTATGGATAAAAAAGCGACACACAACCCACATTACTACGATGTTCAAGGGAGACAACAGAATTGGATATCATACTGTCACCTATCAACACCATCGCCCTCCTCTGAACACGGTCGAGTAGCTCCAATGAAGATCTTGGAGCACCCGACCATATATGGGAGTTGTATTCCATCTTATGTCTGATGTTCGTAATGTAGATATTGAGAAGATCGGAGGGAGTGAAAAATTTCTTACACCGCTTTAAAAAGCCAAGACACTTGAATGCTTCTTTCGACACATCAAATACATGTTTTGTCCAACGAACATCACAATGTATTTTCATGCCCAGAACATCCAGAGTGTCCGATTGCTCAATATCTACACCCTTCATAGAAATCGACTACACCATTGGATCAGTGAATCGCTTGTGAGACAACAAGGATCACTGTGACTTACTTGTATTAAAATCCACTCTATTCACTTGACCCCATTTGTAAATGGCCAATAAATCCAGGCTAAGTGACTCATACATCAATCTCCTTTTGTCCTCAATTTCTTGATGACTTGTTCTATGATCGAATGAGTATGAATGACAGATGTTGCTATCATCTGCGAATGAGTAGATTAGATTTGTAGTCCGATCCAAGAGGTCGTCGATGAAAATAAGAAAAAGGGAAGGTGAAAGGACAGAGCCCTGCGGCACCCCTGCGGTTAACCTATGTTCGTCGGATGAGAACCCATCTACAACAACTCGTATAGTGCGATCTCTGAGGAAGCTCGATATAAATCGAGAGAAGTCACTACCAACACAAAAAGCAATAAGCTTTGATATGAGTGCGCCGTGCCATACTCCATGAAAATAAGAAAAAGGGAAGGTGAAAGGACAGAGCCCTGCGGCACCCCTGCGGTTAACCTATGTTCGTCGGATGAGAACCCATCTACAACAACTCGTATAGTGCGATATCTGGGGAAGCTCGATATAAATCGAGAGAAGTCACTACCAACACAAAAAGCAATAAGCTTTGATATGAGTGTGCCGTGCCATACTCCATCAAAGGCCTTGGAGATATCTAGAGCAATAACCTTACTCTCCCCAAACTTGAGGATGGATCGATTCCACTTTTCGGACAGCAGCGTCATCAGGTCTCCCGTAGATCGATTCCTACGGAAGCCATACTGTCGATCATTAAGTAAGTCGTTAGTAAACGCCGGGAAGACCCCTGCACGGTTGCGAAGTGGACGGGCTAGCATCGAAGAGCACTGAGTGCTGAGATACCATCCGGGCCTGGAGATTTATTTACGTCGAAATTTGCAAGATCCCTTTTAACTCCAGGTGTTCGAAAAAACTTCTGAGGCATGGAAATAGATACATTTTCGATCACGGGGAGTAGCAAGGATGAATTCCTTGTAAACATTTCAGCCAATAGGTTAGCTTTGGCAACCGGGTTAGTGAATATCTGGTCATCTTTAACAAGAGTTGGGATAGATGAGGAGTAATCCTTTACCTTTCTTACAAATGACCAAAAGCTCTTACTTCCCCTAGGAGAAGAAAGAACTTTGACAGGAAGACGTTGTTCGTGTAGAAACTTTTCACGTCTAAGTACCCTGGCACATATGGTTCTTGTCTGCTTGCGTAGCAGACAAGTGCTGGCATTTTTATTAAAACGCCATTTTCTGAACGCTTCCTCTTTGGATCTGACAGCAGTTTTACATGTCTGGTTTATCCAATTTTTATTAGATGGTTTATCCGAAATAACTTTAATTGGAATAAATGACTTCATTCCAATCAAGATAATGCAGCATCTATATCATAATTTTGAAATAAAAGTTTCCAATTGAAATGTTGGAAAAAGTTGTTGAGCTCGACCCAACGTGCCTTTTCGTAAACATAAATTGTCCGCTCAGGGGCTGGGGTCGAAGCGACACGAATAGCGGAATACGAAAAAAATGCTGAAACAACACAGCGATCCGAATTACCAAGAGGTGCAAGAACATAAACTTCATACTTTTCAGGGTGTGAAGTTAAGAAGAGATCAAGAATATTTAGGTGTTGCCCTTCAACACACGGAATGTGAGTCGGTTCATTCACTAGTTGCGTCAAGTCATTATGCGCGGCAAAACGCTCGGCGTATTGGCCCTCCGGACTTGAGTAGCTCGAATGGGCAAGCCAAGAGGAATTATGGACTTTGGAATCACCAGCAACCACGATTTCACTGTCAGAACAATCCTCTAGAATTTCTGTGATTGAGTCAGAAAGCAGAGAAAGGAGGCGAGGTGGCGCGCCGCCGAACTTTTTCCTATCAGCCACGCCGCCACCGATGAATACGGCTGAAAACGGCGCAGCAAAATCTAAAATTATGTTTATTATATCCTTTTTTGATCAATCATGTAGATATCCGAAATAACTACCAAATGTTACAATCGACTTGTTTACATAAACCGCAGTTAAAAACGAGCAAAAGCCACATCAAAAATAATAAAATACATCTAAATATGGCACACCAACCATCTATTACCAAGTTTTTCGCCAATAAGAAATGGATTTATCAGATTAAGACGAAGAATTGGAAAATTTGGAAATGCTTTGGCCCTTTCGGGGAAGACCAAGTTTTGCAATATATGCCTGCAAAATGAGAATAGGATTCTGAAAGGGTAAGATAACTTTAAATAATAGGCCTGTTCGATTGGACTTACTAGCTTAATATTTTTCTGGAATTTACTCACTTAACAAGAAAGTGGCTTACTACTCTCTTAGTTACCAAGTAATGTGGTGTCATGTGTTTATCTGTGATTTTTATACCCTCCACTAGGGTATTGTGTCTTTGTGCATTTGTTTGTTTTTTATACAGATTAGAATCACTTTCTGAATCGATCTAGCAATGTCCGTCTGTCTGCCTCTCCATCTATTGGTATAATCATATTACAGGTCGCAATTATAGTCCGATCTTAACAAAAAATGCACAAGTAAGTTTTGTGGATCAAGGACGAACGCTATTTAATTTGAAGCAAATCGGTTCAGCATGCAGATGTCGCTCCCCATTTGACGTTTTCCGCTCTAGAAATTTCATATGGTACCCGATTTTCTTCAAATTTGGCTTAACACCTTACAATCCAACTAGAAACACATATGCTGAAAGTGAGTAATATCGGTTCACATTTAGATATAGCGCCCATACCAATCTTGCTCCCGATTTGTCTTTTTCCAATCTTCAAACCAAATATTGTACCCTATTTTCTTTAAATTTGGCACAACAACTTATAGTGGCACAACATCTCATAATCCAACTAAAAACTCCTGTGGTGAAAGTGGATAAGATCGGTTCAGATTTAGATATTAAATAGAGTGGAGAATTCATTGTGACGATTTTAGGGATCCAATTATGAAAAAATTATAAAATTAAACATATCACAATCATTTAAGCTCTAGAACGAATGTATTAACCCCATATTAACACATAGGCAAATATTTCATTGTCGAAATTTATTGATAACTACAATTTTATTACACCGCCGCCGACCTGTATAAATTGGGTCGGCTCAGCCGCTGACGATAACCGTCAAAATACTGCGCCGCCGCCGCCGACGATTCTAGCTCGGCTCCTTTCTCTGTCAGAAAGGGCGTCCAAGCCATTTCGTACATAAACCACAAGACCTCTTTTGGGAATAAAAAGTGATAAGGTGTGATAGCCAGGCAAGTGAAAATCCTGTGGATCAGAACCCTCACGCACCTGAGTCTCAGAAACGGCAAGTACATCTGGTCGATGGAAATTAATATGGGAGATTGCAGAGAAAAAATTCGCCCTCAACCCTCGAATGCTGGCAAATTGAAACCTACCAACCATTACGACAAACAAACGAGAAAACAAAACATAATCAAAGAGTAACTTCAGTTGCCAAACCTCCCTCCCTGCCGTTGCTGCGATCACCCAATGCCTAGTGTTATGCCTTAAGCATTGAGCGAACAACGACACGAAGGAAAGAATGCCAACAGAAATACACGAAAAGGAATTGGGAAGGAAGGGAAGGGGGCAACGAATGCACCACATAAACTGCATGTGTGGATAGTGAGTGTGCCGCTGCTGTTGTTGTGTTGTTATTGTTGTTGTAGCTGCGGCTGCTGTTTTTATTGTTGTTATTGAAGTTGCTGTTGATGGGTGTTCGCGGCGCGAATTCTATTTGTTTTTGTGTTGTTATTGAAGCTTGGCTGTTTATTTTTTTCTTCCTTGTGTTATTGCAATATTGTAGATTATTTTGTTTATTTAATTTTATTGTAGATTTTGGTAGAGTTTTTGCACTTTTTTATGGATAAATGTTCAGTTAATTATGGTGAACCATGGTTATTTTTTTGTAGTCACACAAACATTTAATACGACATAAAAACCCGGACGTCAACGAAAACGTGTGTGAATCAAAAGACGGACAAACAAATACCCCATTTTCCGTTAGGTCAACAAGTTGCTATAGTTTATACTGATATTTCGAAAACTTTTGATGTAGTGTGACTTGCAATACTGGTAAGGAAATTACGCAGTATTGGATTTCATTCAAATTTTTTTGATTGGATCAGGTCATATTTATCGAATAGGTGTTGTTTTGTGTCTATTGAATCGTATGTGTCTCACTGTTATAAAGCTACCTCTGGAATTCCCTAAGGTAGTATTCTTGGGCCTTTATTTTATATTTTGTTTTTTAATGATGTTTCGTCATGTGTTAAATGGAGATAAGTCTTGTTATATGTTGATGATTTAATTTTTTTTACGTTTTAATTCCATTGCTGATGTTTTTTGTATTAGAAGTGACTTCGACGCTATATCTGCATGGTATTTTGAAAATTGTTTAGAAATCAATTCTTTGAAATTACGCAATATCTCATTTTTTGTAGAAGCCCTGTTTGTTATTATTGTTTCATAAATTTGGGTAAGATTCAGTTTGTGGATGAAATTTTGGATTTATGTGTTGTCTTTGGCATTTTCACTGCTTACTTTTGTACTGTTAAGTTAGTTTTTACGAGATTTGAATATGCTTGTTTTATATGGATTCCTTTTTGTGCTAAATATGTTAATAGAATTGATCTTGTTCAAAAGTTGTTTTTGAAATTTGCTTTACGTTCAATTATATTGAGAGATGAAGGCTGATTTCTTTGTAAATTCTTGAAAGTTTGCGCCAAAACAACCTATTATAAAACTGGTTATTCTGTACATGAACCTAATACTCGGGCGTTAAAAGAGTCTAACCGGTTAAGTAGTGTTGAACTTGATTATGCTTTAAATATGTTTAATTTTTTTAATATATTATATTTAATTTATTTTTAGGAGTATTTTTAGGTTTTAGTCTGTAAGGAAGATTGTATTCCATAGAATGTGAATAAATGAAATATTTCGAAAACTGAAGTTTCCAATTAAGTCTTCCTCGTTCCGCCAAGCTCGAAGTAACTGAAACCTTAAGCTTGGAGAAACTTCAACGCTTCAGCTTCCAAAGCCAATAATATGTATTATCTCTGCAATAATATCATCTTGCATATAACAACATTACTCATTCTAATCGTAATATTTGGCCTAGCATGGAAAAGGCCCAAAGTTACTTGCAGCTCTGAACCCATCGAAATCGCTCTGTCCCCATCGAAATCGTTATGGCTATCGATCAACGCTAAAACGAAGCCAGCGGTAGAACAACAGCAACAGTACCACTCAAAACACCTACAAAAACAACAACACTCACATTTAGAACAACGAAAGCATATTTAAATAACATCATTGCAATAATATATGTTTGTATGTATTTCATATATGAATATATTTATGTATGTAACATTTAATTTTAACTCATCAAAAAAAACAACTCATTTGAACAACACCTTTAAAAGCAATAATTTATGTTTGCATGTATTTCGTATCTATATGTATTTATGTATGTAATATTTAACTTATTATATGTATGTCAGATACCAAATATATTTAAACAACATCTTTAATACTTTACCTTAATCAGCAGTAATATATGTTTTTATGTAAATGAAGGTTCAGATTCCGGCCCTCTGGGGGCCTACTGGGTTCACATATTTTTTTCCTATCATTTGAGTACCCACACTAATTTTTTTCGCTGAACACTCCGGGAATGTCCCCTACAAATGCAGAGCATTGAGTTGGCTAAAGGAAGATAAGGAGTTAGATCTAAGAAAGTGGGAGAAGTATTTGTTGACATCTGTTTTGGATGTCATAATTGGAGGGAGAGTTTTGACCAGCGAACATCGCAATGTATCTTCATGCTCAGAACATCAAAAGTGCACCATTGCCTAATGTCCACATCGTTCATGGAAATCGACGACATCATTGGATCAGTAAATCGCTTGTGAGGCAATAAGGACCACTGGGTCTAACGTGTATTAAAGTCTACTCTAATCACTCGAGCACATTCGGAAATGGCAAGTAAATCCTGAGTGAGTGCCTCATCCACCAATCGACTTTTGCCCTCAATTTCTCGAAGACTTGGTCTATGATCAAATGAGTATGAATGACAAAGGTTACTGCCGGCCGAGATAAATAGATTGGATTCAAAGTCTTATCCAAGAAATCTCCATTGAAAATAAGAAAAAGGGAAGGGGAAAGGACAGAACAATGTGGTACTCCTGTGGTTAACCAATGCTCGTCGGATGACAGCCCATCTACAACAACACGTATAGTGCGATCTCTGAGGAAGCTCGATATAAATCGAGAGAAGACACTATGACATTGGAACACTATGTCGTTACGTGCGTAGACCACAAGACCTCTGTGGGGAATGAAAAGCGACAGAGTGTGATATACATGTACGTGACAATAGGCCGATGAAAATATTCATGAACGTACGCGGCTAAATTTTCGCTCTCAGGCCTCAAATGTTGGAAAATTTTATTTTAAACTTACCCACCATGAGGACTGTCAGAAAGAAAAACCAAAGTCAAAGAACTTCCTTCATACCTGAGTTTACTCACCTAATGCATAAGAATAACACTATGCCTTAGACACTGGGCGAACATGTTTATTCCACCTACGCTTCTATTAATGTGATTGTTGTTGGTATTGCTTGTTGGTTGGTAGATTGCTGTAGTTGTGCTTTTTTTATTTTGTTGTTGGAATCTCTTCATCGGAAGCATGGCAAATACGACCCGATTTTAATTGTGGAAGATCCCAAAAGATATTATACACCAATAAACAATATCCTTTGGTCGATAATATGTCTAGTGTATACATTGCAGCCTCGTTGGGGGTTTCCAATGCTCTTGAAATGATATGTCATTTCCATTGCATTGGTCTTTTGTGGATTTGATGCTATTTCTTGATATTTGGCTTCGCCTTGTTTATCACTACTACATGGGTAAAGCTCTATGTATGGTAAAGATTATAGCTTGGTCGTTGTTGTTAACATAGTGTCTCAGTCGTCTACATATACAAGTCACTACAAGTTATGCTGAGTTGCGTTTATCGTCTATCAGTTTATCAGTCAGTTTATCAGTAGCTTTATCAGTGCTTAGGAAGCGCAGGCAAGTATGAGTTTTATTCTAATACATAAATATGCTATATAATCGCGTAAATGTAGGGAATATAACATTAGAAGAATATCATTACGTTGTTTCGTCACTTGATGTTCAGCTATTTTGGTTCGATTCAAGCAACGCGCTCAGATAAAGAGATCACTCTACCACGTAAACTGCGCAGTCTGAAAGTTGATTCCATAATATATAGTTGTAGTTTCCTTTTGATAGGATTCACTATTATTTGACCACTGCTGATGGTTCAAAAATTTAATTATTCCCGAAAAACTAAATAGAAAATATTTTTTAATTGCAGATATTGGCATTCGCTGTCCAACTTGGTTGCATCACTACTAAATTCCATACAGTCGATTGCATCTTTATTACTGCTACTTTTCCTATTCATTGTTATTTTTGGTTTGCTGGGAATGCAAGTATTTGGAGGTCGTTTTACATTTAAACCAGAAGAGGAGAAACCACGTTCAAACTTTGATAGCTTCTATCAAAGTCTTCTTACAGTCTTTCAGGTATGTTTCATACATTTAATTAACACTATATATTTTCATGTGAATTGTTTTAGATTTTGACTGGCGAGGACTGGAACGCTGTAATGTACGACGGCATACGGGCGTATGGAGGCGTTTTCTCATTTGGGATAGTTGCCTGTATATATTATATTATTCTATTTATATGTGGCAATTACATTTTATTAAACGTCTTCTTGGCCATTGCTGTGGATAATTTGGCCGACGCTGACTCATTGTCGACCATCGAAAAGGACGAAGATCAGCAGGACGACTGTCAACATAAATCTCTAACTCCAAGTACAGAAAATGGTGAAAATTGTCGTGATGGAAATAATCATAAATCATACCAAATGTATGTACCAAAAATTTTAGAAGATGCTTATATTTGTGTAGACTCCACATATAAGAAGCAATGAACAACTTTGTATGTGTTTCTGTTTTCCCGTCCATAAGAATAGATATAATTTAATTATAAGGCTAATGACTATATAGAACGTTGACATTATTGTAAAACGTATTTAGTTCCATGACTCATATATTTTTTCGAACACGCGGAGTTAAAAGAGTTCTCGCAAATCTTGACGTAATCAAATCTCCTGGCCATTCCTCTTCAATCAGCAATCAGACACTCTTTGTGTTCTGGGCATGAAAATATAATGTGATGTTCGTTGGCAACACATTTATTTGATGTGTCGAAAGAAGCATTCAAAGGTCTAGGCTTTTTAAAGATACACTTCACTCCCACTGATCTTCTCAATATATACACTACGTACATCTGACCCAAGATGGAATATGGTCAGGTGCTCCTAGATATTCCCTGGAGCTACTTGACCATGTTCAAAGGAGGGCAATGGTGTTGATAAGTGACAGTAGGATATTCAATTCTATTGTCTCCATTTGTCACCGTCCTAATGTGGTATGTGTGTCGCTGGTTTATCGATACTTTTACCGAATACTCATACCGTGAGGACGTTCGTTAGAGATACGCGACTTTCAAGGAACTCGCATTCATTTGTTGTCGATTGAATAGCTGGCCGCACTACACATAATAGATTGAATTTGTTCTTTGCTCGTGCAACTCGTATGTGGAATCGACTTCCGGAAAAATCTTTCCCGCCACTTATGACATTCAGAGCTTCAAAACAGACGTCAACAAATACTTCTCCCTCTATCCTCCTTCCAACTCTATATGTTCCTTAAACCAGCGCAATGCACTTCTATAGGGAACATTACCTGAATGTTGGTTCAGTGAAAAAAATACTCTAATTAATTAATGATTGATAACATTAATAATTAAAACATTAAATCACATTCTCTGTATATAAACTTCATGACATAGAGTATTTAAACGTGAATTCATTCACAAAATACCGTTTCTATAAACTTCCTTTCAGTAATTCTGCTACAGATTTGGAAGGATATTTGAACTCAGAAGAATACGAGAGATACGAAGACGGTGAAGGTAAGTTTAACATTTTTAATAAGTTGCAATATATAATTCATTTAAAGGATAATAATCGCTTTTCAAAGATAATCAGAAACCATTATTATGAATACATTTCTTTCTGTGTTTTTATTGATATGAGTAAAGTTAAATACTTACAGCAAGAAAAAATTAATCAAATAATTGTATTTTGGGACAATAAAAAATATATTTCTACTAATGTTGCCAGAGCGTTAAATGTATTTGTTTATATAATATATCATTCATATATTCATATATCATTTATATCATTCATACGTTTTCAGAAAAAATCCCATAAATAGTGATAAATATTTCCTAAAACAAAAATATTAGTTTATAACATAAAGCAAAACTTAAAAAATATGCGGGATTTTATAAATTTGATAGTATTTTCAATTTCTCACACATATTCATTATGCTGCAAACAACAGGTCTATTAAAACAATATGTAAATCCAAGAATAGGTTTATATAGAAATAAGAGTAAGTATCTTCATTGCAAAATTCTATATTGCATATCATTGATCCTTGAACTAATCAAGTATTGCAACCCGTGCCAATCTACCTAGAACAGCCCAAGATTGCCGCGCATCTCTTCAGGATATGGGAATCGAGTTCGACATTTCGAGATTAGGAACGACCTTATAAGTTCCACTGGAATTTCCTTTTACAGGTACACCCCTGTCGACATGCAAGTTGAAGCTCAGTCAGAAGGAACTGGCGAGCGGCAGGTGGACAGGCTTAGACACGTGCAGAAGATGGTCTGGCCAAAGTAAAAGATTTCAATTCATTCATTTAAAAGATTTCAAGTGTCTACGAAGATGTCAGTATTGAAGGTACACTGCGTAATAGGTACACATGAACAGAAGCTGGGCATCGAATCAAACGAATTTTGTGCGTCTCTGTCCAGCTATGGCTCATAGACGTTTAGTGACACTGGGTTTTGATTTATTGTAGTGCTTGGGCAATTTAGTCATTATAGACGTCGTCCACTGGTGCCACAGAGCAAATGAAGTTAATGTTTCAAATATACAGGGGTTTCCAATATGGACTTGACAACTTTTTTTAATAAAACTCAATCCATTTGAGATTTTTCTAAGACTTTGTTACACCGTCCTGTGGAAACCACATGTCGTCCATGTTTTTCAATTCGGGCCAGAAATAATCGGTAATCATGGCGCGATAACGATTGTCATTCACAGTAACGTGATTTTCACCAAACCAATAACGTATATTTTGAAGGTTTTTATGATTTTGCGATGAAATTCATCATCTTGGCGCATCTTCTCCAGAGCCCAATCGGCGAACGTATGTCGCGTCAAATGGTCCATCGGCTTCAATTCTTGAGTCGATCAATCCGTTGTCTCAATGCTTCCTTTTACTACCCTTAATAATATCAGATTTTTAGTTTAAAAGAAATAACCGTCCAAATGTGACCGATTTTCGGTTCTCAAAAAACCCACTATTTTAGATAATTTCGCGTGTAATATCACGAAAACTTGATAACGAATATTCTTGTTTTTGTTTCTATTGGTTGGTTAATTCAATGTATACTAATAATGAAAGTAATGTTTGCTTCGTATTTCTCTTTTCACTATCTCCAACATTCAAAAGGTTTTATATGTCTTTATGTGCCACATTGACTTCGAGAGGTGAAAAAGATATGCATCCAGAAAGTGTATGGCGTACATGCCTTGCATATTAATTGACGATATAAATGTATTAGTGGAAGAGAAAAATTACTTCAGACGATATGCGCTAGAGATGCTTTACATTACTGACGTTCCCGCTGCTCTCAAATGTATCGATATGTTATATCAAATTGTACCATTTGAATTGTACCATCACATCCTTGTTATTACTATCACTGTTATCATTATCAGTAATCGGTATCTCATGGTTACATCACTGTATGATTTATTATAATAAAACACTTGTTATATTGAAGTCGTCCTGATACTCTTATTCTTCTGATCATACAATTATTCATCATGGTGTCAGAAGTATGTGAACTAGAGAAAGTCTAAAAAAAAGTTAAAAGTCAAGTCACATAAGTAAACATAAACAAAAGTAACAAAGCTTAAATCAAATTCGAGTGATTGAAAATGGCTGAGAAAGAAACCAAGTCATCTGTCTGGCGTCTACTGCAAGAGACCGAGAGAGATCCGCCATTACAAAAAACGATTGAAATAGCAAAAACATTTATCATCGAGCAACAAAATGCAGAATCCATTGTGAGAGGAGAAAATTCAGCTATAGTTAGTGAGAATGTAATGCAAACCAATCGTCAGATCAGAGGTCGAGACAGAAGTCAGAGCAGATTCAGCAAGGCAGCAGGCAGAACTGGTTCGCAGCAGCAGCAACAACACAGTCAGGATGAGAAGTCTTCATACAACAACATCTGTGGAAGATGTGGCCAAAAACATCGATTTAAATGCCCAGCTTCGAAAGTTAAGTGTAGTGCGTGCAATTTATTTGGTCATTATGCAAAATTTTGTTTTAAGAACAGAAATGTTATGGGTAGAAACCGAGTCTGATTCATTAGAACAAAATGAACTTGAACAATTTTTTATCGGTACAATAAACCACAACAAATTTATGCCATGATTCATGGCATTTAGTGATAAAAGTCAATGATATTGAAATTAATTGTATCCTGGATACTGGTGCAGATATAAACATAATGGCTTTAAACAATTTTGGAAAATTGAACATAGAAAATAATTTATGTAAATCCTGTGTGAAATTATCTGGTTTTGGTGGTAAGACTATACCAGTGATTGGTTAATGCAAATTTATTTGCAAAATTAATGATTTGTTGGAGGAAATTCCTTTTGTTGTAACAAATATTGATTGTCCTACTGTTTTAGGATTACCGACTTGAAAAAAGATTGGAATTCTGAACAGAGTTTTCACGTGGAAAGAGGACAACTACCAACAAATTGTTAAAAAATTCAATAATGTGTTTAGAGGTCTTGCATGTCTTCCACCTGTCTGTCGGCTGAAATTGTCAGAAGATGCCACTCCATGTTTTGATCCGCCAAGAAAGGTTCCGTTTGCGTTGATGGATGATCTAAAAAAGGATTTGGATAGAATGGAGAATATGCAGGTAATTGAAAATGTCACAAAACCAACGTCTTGGGTAAATTCTGTTGTCATTACTATCAAAAAGTCAGGAGAGTTAAGAGTATATTGACGTCATTAGGTCAAAGTTATAAGGAGCGACATATTTTTCTCATTTGGATGCATATTCGGGATTCTAAGACTAAGACTTGACGGAGAAAGCTTAGACTTATTTACTTTTCAAACCCCTTTTGGAAGACACAGATATCAAAGACTTCCTTTTGGCATAAACGCTGCTACGGAATATGTCGAAAAAGACTCAAATTTTAAGAAATCTTTTGAAAAATGATACTGATTTGTTATGGGATGAGAATTGCAGTCGTTGTTATAACAACTTGAAAATTGCAATTTCAAATTATCATGTTTGTATGATTTGGAAGTGATGTATGTTCCTGGTAAACAGATGTATATATCTGACACTTTGTCAAGGGCCGCTTTAAAGGAACATTATATCCCAGATTATGAATCAGATTTAAAATGTTACCTTAATTCTATTTATTCAAGCATATTTGAAAAAATTCTTTGATGCTACAAATTCTGAAGAGAGTTTACAAACGGCGAAGGGTTATTATTTAAATGGGTGTCAAGTGTCAAAGATGAAGTGTCAAGTATGTTAAAACCCTTGTGGAATTTTCAAGGTGAAATTCATGTAAGAAATGATCTAGTTTTCAAAGGGACTAAGTTAATAGTATCTAGTTCTATGCGTACTGAAGTGTTGAATAAAATTCATCAAGGACATTTGGGTGTTAATAAAAGCTTCAACCTGGCAAAAAAAATTATGTTGTCCAAATATGACTGTTGACATTAAGTATATAGTTTAGCAGTGTTCAGTGTGAGTGAAATTCAGATCTGCTAATCAAAAGGAATCATTACAAAGTTATGATATTACTAAATTTCCGTTTCAACGACTTGATGTTGATTTAATGCATTTTGACGATAAAATGTATCTTATTGTCACTGATTATTATTCAAAATTCAGTGAACTGGGTTTTTTGAACAGCAACACAACAGCTGAAAATGTCATTATTAACTTGAGATCTACTTTTTTTCGTCACGGTATTCCAATGACCCTAGTTTCAGATTGAGGTCCCCCTTTTCAGTCTGCGAAACTAAAAACATTTTTATATGATTGGGATATAGAACACATAGTGACAAGTCCTTATCAGGCTCAATCAAATGGTCAGGCTGAAAGTTCTGTGAAGATTGTGAAAAACATTTTTAAAAAATCTAAGGAGACAAATACTGATCCCTACTTATCACTCTTACATTACCGGAACGCAATGAAATTTGAGCATAAATCTACCAGTATTGCCTATGAGGTTGAAACCCAAAGTAGTATCGTTTTCTGAATATAAAAAGGCTTTTGATAAGAATCAAGAGCAGTCTTCTAAACAGTACAATGCCAATAGCAAAGATTTATCAGTATTTAGAGTAGGAGATAATGTTTATTTCAAGAAAAATCTTAACCCAAATTGGTTACCTGGTGTTGTAGTTAGCATCATGAAATGCGGAAGGTCGTATGTTGTTGAGGATGAAAGAGGTGAAACTTGTTTTTACTATCACTGTTATCATTATCAGTAATCGGTATCTCATGATTACTTATGTAAATAGATTACTAGTTATAAGTTACACTTGTTACATTAAGTCGTCCTGATACTCTTATTCTTCTGATCATACAATTATTCATCACGAGCTAGTTGGTAATAAACTTTCACGAATATTTTCTATTTTTTTAATTTAAATGTAAATATCAATGTTTTGTTATTGTTTTGTAAAAATGTGAGAATAATATGATCCGCTGAAGATTACTAAATATGTTAATCGAGATATTGGGTAAAAATAAATAAAATTTATAAAGAATGCCTTTTGATTTATCAAGTACCTTGAGCCGACCTATAACATAAAAAGGAAAAAGTTTTTCTAAATAAAACAAATGAAAATATATATTAGAATCAAGCTATAGCACAGCCACAGTTTTGGTGTCATAACTCAAACAAATTTGGTTACAAAAGCTTTAAAAAAGGACAAGACATAGTTTGAAACAAATGATTTTCAATTTTCTAAACCTACAACAGGAGAAAAAATATACGCAGTATAATCAAGGACGTCAAAATATGCAAGAAATTAAAAATATTATTTTCCGTTTTATCACTTGTTTTATTTCGATCTATAATCTACTGATTCATTTGAACTGGTATATTGTCCTGTCTCAAGACCATTTGGTAGATATATTTTATAGAATGAAAACTTATTTACAAATGCCATGACAATATTTTTACTTGGCTGCACATTACCAATATCATGATTCATGGTCCGTTACGACCTTCTTCATTACCGTTACTTTTCAACAAAATACCCGAAATATTTAATGAGTCCCCCAAACAACTGAGTACCACAAATCACTTTCCGGATATCAGTCAAAAAAACGACACCATAGTTTTAGCAACACTGACCATTGACTTATCTCTATTGTAACTAGACGATAAAAGTTGCAGTCTCCATGAAAATAATGTGTAGTTTCTCTAAAGTCTAATTGAATACGGTTTATAACATTGGCGATAAGTTAATTGGAAAATTTTTAGATTGACAAAACACCATAAATTGCATTAAATTGCGGCAACGTTGGTTTGGTTGAGATTTGACATACTGGATTATTTGGTTGTCAACTTCCAATGACCGAGTGAATATGTGTTTTTTAACGACCATTGTGTTCAAGAGTAGCGGAATTGATTTTAAAATTTGTTCTAAGCCTTTGGTTTGCGTAATACGGTTAGTTGAGTTGAAATGTTGTGACAAGAAGTCAGGAAAATTTGAATTTGTTGCACATCGGTAAATTACAGTTTTACGGTACACGTTTTGGGCACTAGTCCATCGATGCAGAATACATCGTGGAGATTTACCAGGTCCCAGACAGCTAGGAACGATGGTAGGAATTTAGCGGGCCAATTGGATAGTGGAGCTAGCAAAAGCGTAATTGGAGGGCTGATATTGTCGTGCAGAAGTATAATTTTCGAAGATTTATGGGCAATGTGCAAAGGGCGGATGGACAGCGATATATTGTTCTATACATTTAGACATATTCTTTCAGAATCAGACATTATCATTTGTATTTTTGGTAGTGCCGACCATAAGACAGGATGTGATTTGTGGGTTCGACTTTTGGTAGAATTTCGGACTGAAAATTTCATTACCTTATATAGAGGGAATTGCTGTGGATGATACTGATATGGACAAACTCGCATTGACAATGGATCCGATACGAAGATTAGATTCTGTGATAACTGCATTTCTCAATTAAGAGGAACAAAATACCCGAAATATTTAAGTCAATGAGTCCCCCAAACAACTGAGTACCACAAATCACTTTCCGGATATCAGTCAAAAAAACTACACCATAGTTTTAGCAACACTGACCATTGACTTATCTCTATTGTAACTAGACGATAAAAGTTGCAGTCTCCATGAAAATGATGTGTAGTTTCTCTAAAGTCTAATTGAATACGGTTTATAACATTGGCGATAAGTTAATTGGAAAATTTTTAGATTGACAAAACACCATAAATTGCATTAAATTGCGGCAACGTTGGTTTGGTTGAGATTTGACATACTGGATTATTTGGTTGTCAACTTCCAATGACCGAGTGAATATGTGTTTTTTAACGACCATTGCGTTCAAGAGTAGCGGAATTGATTTTAAATTTTGTTCTAAGCCTTTGGTTTGCGTAATACGGTTAGTTGAGTTGAAATGTTGTGACAAGAAGTCAGGAAAATTTGAATTTGTTGCACATCGGTAAATTACAGTTTTACGGTACACGTTTTGGGCACTAGTCCATCGATGCAGAATACATCGTGGAGATTTACCAGGTCCCAGACAGCTAGGAACGATGGTAGGAATTTAGCGGGCCAATTGGATAGTGGAGCTAGCAAAAGCGTAATTGGAGGGCTGATATTGTCGTGCAGAAGTATAATTTTCGAAGATTTATGGGCAATGTGCAAAGGGCGGATGGACAGCGATATATTGTTCTATACATTTAGACATATTCTTTCAGAATCAGACATTATCATTTGTATTTTTGGTAGTGCCGACCATAAGACAGGATGTGATTTGTGGGTTCGACTTTTGGTAGAATTTCGGACTGAAAATTTCATTACCTTATATAGAGGGAATTGCTGTGGATGATACTGATATGGACAAACTCGCATTGACAATGGATCCGATACGAAGATTAGATTCTGTGATAACTGCATTTCTCAATTAAGAGGTGGAAGGTCTAGGTTGCACTACACTAATGGAACACAGCATTGATACTGAGGCCGATTCAGCAGCGTTATTACCCAATATCCCCGGAAATGGAAAAACCAATTTTCACTGAATGAACTCTATGGGAGTGGCTGAAGAGGCACCGCCAAATTCACCGTGGTCCTCGCCAATAGTGGTAGTCATTAAGCCGGATACGGTATGAATGTGTTTGGACAGTAGGAAAGTAAATGTAGTGACTAGAAACTGCGCTTATCCTATACCTAATATACACGGTCTTCTTTCGAGACTTCCGCCTGTCTATTGTATATCGAAGATTGATTTGAAGGATGACTTTTGACAAATCAAAATGGACGAAAGATCGAGGCAAACAGATCTTTGGACCAATTTGCAAGAATACCCTTTGGGCTATGTATCGCTTCTCAATCTTTATGTAGACTGATGGACATGACAATGCCTTAAAATTTAAAGACTCATGTTTTCGTGTATTTGGATGATTTTTTAATAATTTGCAGGATATTTAACATGCTTAGTGAAAGTTGCAACTCATTCAATCCTGCAATAAATATCAAAAAGAGTAGTTTTGCTTTGAACAAGGTCAAATGTTTGGGCTATGTTGGTGGGAAAGGAACTTGGCAGGTAGATGAGGATAAATATAAGGCAATAAGAGAATTACCACAGCCCAAGTACATTAAGCAAGTGCGTCGGTTTTTATGCATGTATGGTATAACTTTTCTTTTAACTCAACTGTTGGCGACGAAGAAAAATTTTGTTTGGACGTCTCAGGCTGAGTATGCATTCGAATTGATGAAAAATAAGTTGACAACGACCCCTGGTTAATTCATTCGAATTACGGGAGGCAGATTTTGTTGCAATATGATGCCAGCACATGTGGGATTGGAGCTGTGTTAGCACATTAAGAAGATTGGAGTTTAAAATCATATAGCTTTCATGTAGCAAAAATTAAAGAAATGCCAGCGCAATTATATGATCATGGAACTCGAATGTTTAGCCATAGTTAGACATAAAGAAATTTAGAGAAAAGGTGTCAATGTTAACAGATATTTTAATTGTTAAATAATTACCCATTTCAACCACATCTGCTTGCCATAGGTTGTCAATTTCTTTCATTATAACTCTTGGACGAGGGAAATGTTTTCGTGGCTGTGTATGTATTTTTTTTTTTTCAATATTTCCTTTTTCCATATTCATGTTGTGTGTTTAAGTTTGTGAGTTGTATTTCATGACATTATAAACATATTTAAGACGAAAAATTCTTCTCTAATATTCACAACGTCTCTAATATTCAATGTTTGTTGCAGGTGCAAATATAACATTCGTCCTTCTGCAATCTTAATTTCTACAAAAAAATATATAAAATTACTGTTTACCCTAAAAAGATCAAATGTAAAATCAACGTACTTTGGAGAGGGTTAATGAATAATTTTATTAATTCCTGGAACAAAATAAGAAAAGCGATTGAAAAAGGGGCAAAACTTGTTGGATTCAGCTTGTCGCCTACATGATATCGCATATTCTCAAAGCAACGACACTAATCAACGTCATTAAGCCGAAAGAGAGCTAACAGAAAGGGCTTGGGAACGTGTTAAATTTAAAAACAGCAGCTGGGGTGAAAAATTAAACTCATATTTAGTTACCAATTCAATGAAAGCTAAAGTATTAATACAGCCATAAAGATTCCACGTAAAGCTATTTTTAAGTCATTCAAAGAAAAGAAGATTAGACGTTTTCTTCCTCTGATAATATAATTTTGTCTGTTCTTTTAAGTCATTCGAAGGAAAGAAGACACGTATTAGTATTCCTAGAGTTATAAGATTCCTCCAAAATTAGACGTTTTCTTCCTCTGATAATATAATTTTGTCTGTTCATAGTCTTCTTGGAGCTCAGGCGATCAATACTGTAAAATAGGTAAACAACAGCTTGCAGAAATCACTCGACATAACAGAAACGTGGAATCGACAGCTATGTCTTTACCTCAAACCATATAAAAAATGAATGGGACTCCTATTCTACAAATACCAGAAATAAGTGGCAAAAAAACTTATAAAAAATCTACCCAATATAATTCGAACTGATATTGACATAAAAATTGGGGTTAAATATACTCAATATTTTAGATGAATCTATATGAGATATAAACTTCCGAAAAAACCTCGCAGTAGAGAATGTGGTACGATTAATCTAGATTCATATGACGGGCCTGGTACACATTGGGTAGCATACTATAAAAAACAAAAACAATGTAGAATATTTTGATAGTTTTTTATTAAATTCTCCATTTTTACTAAACTCAGACCATAATCAAGTCAAGAAAATTTCAACCTAGTTTTCATAAAATTCTTTTTATAATATGGATATATGTTTTCTGTAGATTATCGCATGTTTATTATGTAAAAATTTTAATAAAATAGCACACGAATGTTGTCAAAATACCCCAATTATAGTTATTGACCGCCATGTCTCAGAATCAATTATGATGTTGTTGCCTTTTTGTCATAGCAGTGGAAGACATCTCGCATCCGTTTGATATCAATTTGAATGTCTGCGGTGGGTATTTCATTAAATTGAATGGGCACTATAGAGTACTGCAGCGTGGGGATATTCTTCCCCCCCTTAAATAAGTATGAATATATTTTAGTTGTTGGAAAAGCGAAGAAATTATTTTTTGTAAAGTATGTTAAGACGACAGTTATAAATCTTGAGGATAAAACTAAATTTAAAAAATTAAGTAATTATCTTACATCTTGTCCAATTCACATGTACCAACACCTCATCTGGATGTATGGGTTCATTCCATGTTAAACGTCCACTCAATATTGAACAATTAAGTTGTTTATTAATTAATATGTAAGATAAATGAATTCGAAAAGAAAAGCCTATATAAACTCACAAATATCCCTTTTATTTCCCTTAGCAATTAGTATATATACATATTTATATTACATGATGTTTTGATTGAAATTGTTCAATTTTACTTTAAAACATGACGGGATTTTGAAAGGCGGGCGGCAATGTTTAATTACAAATGTTGTCATTCTCAGCTTCCACCATTTCTTAGTGTGCGGTCTACGGTCAAATGACATTCCTTTATTTATTCCCCTACGTTAGATTTTGTCTACTACTTTATCCATACGAATTTGTGATATTACGCATAAAAATAGTAGTAACACCTTCTAGCGAGTAGCGATTGCACTGAGAGCCGGCTTTCTTCATCTAAGCATTGCTTTAGTTTACTCGCTGTATTGTAAATTACTCGTTCGTTGAATTTCGTCCACACAACATCATCACCAAATTATGTTCAAAAGGTAATATTGATCTGAGTTTTATTTGAAAATATTAAATTTTCGTATTATTATTTTTTTTATTCTTACTCCGTAAACAGTTAAGATTGTCTGGACGGTTAGATAATGCGTCTTGTATTTTAATGGAAGGGAAACAAAATCATTTTACCAACAAAACATCAACTTATCCGCCTGCTAGTGGAGTGAAGTTTGTCGTATAACCTCAATATAAAGAGGAACACCATGAATAAAATTGAATACAATATTATTACCAAGAAAACAATATTCATGGAATCACCTCTTGCTAATTACGAAACTCCTTCAACTGCGTCGCTTGAACATCATTTCCGGAGAGATGAAGATTGTCATATTCTGTGGATGATAATGCTTCTATAGAACCAGAAATGGATTTCTGTTCAAATTCGATCACTCAAGTTCAAGAAATACCTTCGAATTCAGTGAAGGAACCATGCAAAAATAGACATTTCCATTTTTCCAGAAATCATCGATATACCAAGCATTATAGGGTTCTTAAACAATCTTATGACTAAGGATTAATTTTTTTATACCCTCCACCTATGGATGGGGCATATTAAATTTTTCATTCCGTATGTAACACCTTAAAATATTCATCGGAGACTCCATAAAGTATATAAATATATTCTGGGTCGTTGTAAAATTCTAAGGCGATGTAGCCATGTCCGTCTGTCTGGTGAAAACACGTTAGCCGCTGGATGAAATGAGCTAGGAGGTTCAAATTTTCTCTAAATGTGTCTTATGGTTGCAGGTCGGTTGGGATTGAAAGTGGGTGAAATCGGCCCAGAGGCAAAAATATTCCCTAACAAGGACTGAAATTACCTCTAATATATAGACTATTTAAGCGATATTTTTGAAAATTTCTGCTTATATGCACTTGAAAATTGTTGCGTACATTTCTCTTGCAGCGTGAAAGCACCGAAAAGTAAATAAAAGTTTTAGCGGGCGAAATGGGACAAAAAGGGGGAAAAAATAGTACAAATGATACGACAACAGCTAGAAACAAGCAATTTGGACTGTACATCCCTCTAATTGCGTAGATACGTAAAGTAGAGCGATTTTTCAAAATCCGTACTTTTAAGGGATACAATTGGAAAAGAGGAATAAACATGGTACTAACCAAACCGCTGATGATGAAATCATGAATTTCAGTGTATACATTCATCTGACTGTGAATACGCGAAACAAAAAGGAATTTTTCGCCATTTGTACTTTTAGACGGAAAATAAGACCACCATTCTTTATTATATCTACAGCCGTTTAGCTATAATAAGGAAATTCGGTGTGTACACTTCTCTGACTACGTAGACGCGAAAAATAAAGAGATCTTTCGATATTCGTACCATCAGGATCTAAATAAGATAAATTTGGGAACAATAAAACGACTGCAGAACCTTTCCTGTAGCTTTTTTATCATTAGGTGCATACAAAAATGCCAGGCTTTATCAATCAAGCAGTATACAGGATTTCGTTTATTACTATCAACTTTCAATATCAAGATAGTGTTTGTTAACCAATGTTGAACATCGACTTTCGACTAAATGGCCAACTTTTTTCATTTTCCAAATCCACATTGCGGGCCTAACTTAATGGCATGGTGAACAGCCAAAAATGAATTAAATGTGCTCGGGCAAGATCTCAACTATACTAACACTAAGGAGCAGGGTTGTCAGATATGGCGATTTCTCGCCAAACGTGCGAATTTTAAACATGTTTGGCGACTTTATTTTCGTTTGGACGACATGGCGGTTTTTTGGTGATTTATATATGGCGACTTTTTGGCTAATTTTAGAAAATTTTAAATCTGTCCTCCGATTTTATTATATTGGCGTTACTTTGTAGAGAAATATATTACAGTTTGTATGCATATGCGTTCATGTCAAACCAAACACTTTTTAAATTACCATTTCCGATTTCTTTGCTACTTAGTAGGATAACTGCACTCTATAAAATATTTGATTTATAGAGCACGAAAAAAAGATTTTTTTAAAATTTGATTGAACTGGGATATTGTCCTGGCTCAAAACCATTTTGCATCTATATTTAATAGAATGCAAATTTATTTACAAATGGCATGGTGACATTTATTACCTGGCTGCAGACTACCACTATCATGATTTCCACCCTGTCTAAAGGTTTCATTCAAGTGGCTTCGCAGCGACTTTTCAACATCAAACCCGGCCTCTATAAGGAGATGATTCTCACAAACGAACGAGAATCACAACTCACTTGCCGAATTTACGTTTAAAAAATCGCACCAAGTAATAAAGTACACATGCCATCTTACAAGCATCTCATTGAGTTGCATATGTAAGTATGTGTATATGCAGGTATAGTTACCCAGCAATACTTCTGCTTGCCGGATCGTCTAGACATAATCCTTGCGACAGCGTGTCTTCTGCCTCCCCGATGAGAAGGTGAGCGTGCGTGAGAACCTCTCCATCGTTGGGGTCGCTGCTGAGTGCTGCAATTTGGCGCGAGTTCAAGACCGCATTTACCTCTACTATCATCGTTTTCGTTTAGCAACTTGGCTGACTTCACTGCAGCTTATCAAAGCCCGCCGAAATGGGGAGCCCTGCGTGGTAAGAAAAAGAATTCCATTCCCTTGTCGGCAGTGTATGACACGAGTTTGTTGGACTGATTCAGCATGGTATCTCGAAGCTGCTGGAGCTCTCTGCTGACAAAGTTAGTTGCGTTAGTTGCAATAAATCTTTGAAGACAAAGAATAAAAAAATGTTGACAAATCTGAAACAAGCTCTAAATGTACTGTCTTAGAAGTGAAACATACAAAACTGTGATGTACATTTTTACTGGAGGACGACCTCGAATTTTTAACGTGATGTTAATCGAACCACAAACGTCTACTCCGCATACTTTAAATGGGCGTAACGCTCTTATTCTGTCAGCTGGCAAGTTTTGGTTTGTAATGAAAGCAGTGCAGACATCTACGGACAATTCCACGACATTCTTCCTTTGCATATACTAGCCAAAGCTTGTCACGAAGTAAAGCAACCAGTGCCTTAGCCCCAGCATGACAATTTCTCAAATGTAAATCGCGAAGATATAGCGTCACAAAAGCTGACCTCTTTGCCATTAACAAAGGGAACTTTGTATCATAACGAATGTTTGCATTTAGCAGTCGATCGCATACTCTAATAAGTGTAAATGACCGATTATGTTGTTGAAATTCATGAACAAATGGATTCAACATTTGTAAATTTGAATATAGTACCTTCGACTTTTTTAGTTTCCTAATTTCCTCGGTATACTCACTTTTCTGGATAACTTCAATAGTTTTCAGAAATGCCCACTTAATTTTCAGTGAGACACTACCACATTTCGTCCTCCGAATCACATGCATAAATCGCCAGAAATAGACTACTATCCGAATTAGTTTTGAATATGTCGAAATTCTTTCAATTAGTTCCAATATTGAATAATCGGCTATCTTCACTGTAATAAACACATTAGCCTTCCGTTTTTCTGCTGACCTTTGTTCAGGCGTTAACTCAAAATGTTCATTAATTGGCCACGATAAACTTTGTGCCAGTAAAAATTGTGTGTCGTTGAACAACATGGAGTCTCTGATATCGCTAACATTACATCCCCATGCCGCCAACGAACCTCAACTGAACATAATTCTTGAATTTCAGCCACTCGATTCAACACAAACGTAGTGAGTGTTAATGGATGAGTCTGAATCCAGTGAAGCGTAACTTCGGAATCAGGCCACAAAGTAACATTCTATATACCACCAGAAATCGTTCGTTTTACCTTAGACCACAGCCTAGCCAATAATTTTCAAAATATCCCTTTGGAAACTTCTCTTTGTACAATTCGCTTAAAAATATATCAGGCACCGTGTAGCCAAAAATGGAACAAAAGACGTACAGATCGTAACCGTGTTTAATCTCTATATTTCCAAATTGACGTTTGGATTTTTCCCGCCATAAAATCAATTGAAAATTTCTATCGGAATCAACACTTGACGGTACATTCAAAACCGCCGTAGTTTAGGATCTTCTTTAAATGGCAAGGTTGGACGATACCATTTTGACAGACTCGAGAAATAGTTTCTCACATTTTTGATGTTCGAATGACCAAACATTACCCATTACTTGCTTAGCAATTTCTTCCAATTCCCAGAATCTTTGAACGATTTTGTAGAGGGATAAATTACACTATGTAACAAAATTTTGTTTAAGTGAATTTTTTTGCTGTTTCTCATTGGTTATGTCTCTAAACTGAAGAAAAACTTTAACTGATGTCTGGCTAATCGTTTTTTAAGAAATGACATCGAATTTTAAAATTTTTAAACAGTGCCATTATTTTTCATGGTACAGATAGATAAGAGTGTGCATAAAAGATTGTTAAACAGCTTAATTTTAATGAAGGTATACTTTTATATGATAATAAAACGAAAAATACACTTGAATCCTTAAATTCAGGATGCTCTTAATAATACTGTTTGGTTTTAGAGGAAAGAACACTCATTATATTATATTTATGACCTAATTCATTAGATAAAAGCAAAAAATTCACTTAAACAAACAAAAAGATTTTTTTTGTTACGTAGTGTTATTTTCGGAAGACGTATTTATAAGATCGGCCGAGATTTGTTGGTATCTACGTTCAGGACTGCCTCGCAGTCACTCCATAGGGGTAATTTCTCGAAGTGGAGTTGGCAACCCTGTGTTGTGTTAACTTCTTGACTGATCTTTTATTCTGTTTGTTTTCTTGTTGTTCTGTAATGACATTGTTGCATATATGTATATAGTACATATAAACTATTACATTATAATGTACAGTACAAAGCGTATTAGGTGTATCCATAAATACATATCACAACATCTTCCCTTTTTAATATATATATATATATATATATATATATATATATATATATGAGATAGGATCATGGTTCCTTACAAATATCAACAATGATACCCGGAAGCCATACAGACAAAGGATTCTTTTTGAAATAAATTTGATGCCCTACATTTATAGGCTTGAGATTTTTGGAATTTTTGTCATAATTTTTTGTCATATTTTCCTTGTTCTTCGAAATTAATTTATTGCCTGTATCTTTGACTAATTTGGTTTTAAATTTCTCGAAGTGGAGGACAATTTTGTTCTTAACATCCTGGACATTAAAAGTTCGGCAGGGCTCGCGAAATTATCCTTCCTTGTTGTGCGATAGTGAAGCAATGCCGTATAATAATCGGTACTAGTTTCACGGCACTTTTTAAAAATCTTTTTAATTGTCTGAATTGACCTTTCTGCAAGACCATTAGATCTTGGATAATATGGACTAGAAGTTCGATGATCAATTCCCCAGTCTGTGCAAAATTTACCAAAATCATTTGAACTAAAAGGAGGTCCGTTATCCGATATTACAATTGTTGGAATTCCGTGCCTAGCAAAAATACCTTTAAGTTTATTGACAACGAGCTGATTGGAAAACCCTGTACTAAGAAGTTCAACTTCTATATATTTTGAATAATAATCTACTACTAAAAGGTAATATTTCTTATCAAATTCGAAAAGATCCATTCCGACCTTGTTCCATGGAATTGATACAATTTCATGACAAAGTAAGGTATATTTTGGATTTAAATTTCTATACTTTATGCAGGCTTCACAATTAGACACCACATTACATATATCATTATTGATATTAGGCCAATACACTGAATCTCTGGCCAAACTTTGGCACCTCTGAATGCCCAAGTGTCCCTCATGTAGCCTGTTCAGCATTTCTGATCTTAGATTCCTTGGCACTATAAGCCGATTATTTTTCAAAAGTAACCCGTCTATGACATTAATATCATCATTGACATTGAAGTACGGAATAAGATCTTTATCACATAATTTTCTATCTTTAGGCCATCCTAACTTTAAATAATCTAGAAGTTTCTGAAAAGTTTCATCTTTTCTAACAGATTCTTTTATCTTATTTATATCACTTTCTGGTAAAGCGATATGACTTATTATCGAGTGACAGTGCAAGTTAATGTCCTTATCCATTTCGACTATCGAGTTCTCCTTTAATGGGGCTCTTGACAGTGTATTTGCGATATGGAGATATTTGCCTGGCCTTATATATGACTGTCAAATTATAAGCCAGAAGTCTCATCACGAATCTCTAAAGCCTCGCAAATAACTCCTTTTCAATTTGCGCGTAATTGCCTTGACAATCTGTTAACGATGCTGACGCTTATGCAATAGGATTTGTATCATGCATAATGACAGCCCCCACTGCAAACTTTGACGCATCTACTGATAAAACTATTTGTTTCGTGGGGTCATAATAAGTTAGAACAGGAGCATTTGTTATTTCCCTCTTTGGGTTATTAAAATCATCATCCTGTGCCTTGCCCCACTGCCATAGTGATTCTTTTTTCAACAAATGTCGCAAATGTTTGTTCTTAGCTGACATATTTTCAATAAACTGACCCAAATAGTTTACCATACCCAAAAACCGTTGAAGTTCCTGAACATTTTTAGGCACAGGCATTTCCAAAATGGATTTTATCTTCGCATCATCCGGTCTAACTCCATTTTCACTGAAAATATGTCCTATAAATTTCATTTTGTTTTTAAGAATATTTGATTTGGATTTGTTAAATCGAAGGCCAACATTTTTCGCTCTCTCTAATACCTGACGTAAGATCACATTATGCTGTTCTATGTTCGACGCATGTATCAAGAAATCGTCCATCATTTAACTCCTTTTATATCAGCAAAAAGCCTGACCATTTCCGCATGAAATATTTCCGGTGCAGAATTTATTCCGAAAGGAAGCCTTAAAAACCTGAACCTACCAAAAGGTGTGGCAAAAGTGCACAGTTTAGATGACTCTTCACTTAGTGGGACCATCCAGAACCCAGAATTAGCATCAAGATAACTAAATATTTTAGATCCACTCATCTGTGATTTACATTCATCAACGTTAGGAAATGAAAATCTAGGTCTTACTATAATTTGTTATGATTTCGAGGATCCAAACAAAGTCTTAAATATCCATTTGGTTTCGTAACCAAAACAATGGAATTAACCCATTCAGTAGGCTTATTTTCCTCAACAATGACGTTTAAATTTTTCATTCTCTCTAGCTCTTTTCTAAGTGGTTCTAACAGACTGAAAGGTACTCTTCGAGGTGGATCTACTACCGGCTGGATATTTTCCTTCAGTTGCAAATGACATTGATTTTCCAATTTCCCCAGACCCTCAAACACTTCTGAGTATTTTTCCAAAATATTTTCTTTATTAATTGAATTTACTATTTTAATAAGATTCATTTTATGTCCAGGCCCAAAACAACTTTGCACTCCACCTGGAGAACATAAAATTTTGTTTTATAGGTCAAATTCTCAAATTTCAAATCTAACTCTACCTCACCTACTTCAGGCAACCTTTCTCCACTAAACGTTAGGATATTATTTTTTACATTTCTATTAATTTCCTTAATATTTAGCTTACGAAGCAATCCAGTAGGCATCAAGTTAGCTTGTGAGCCCGAATCCACCTGACACTTCACCCTCGCACCATTTAGCTCCACATCAATGTTCCACTCATTCAGCACCCTCGTTTTAGTTTGTTGTACTACGCCCACAAACAAATCGCCATATTCTTCTTCTTCTTCTTCTGTACCTTCATTTTGTTCCTCATTGACATTTTTGACGTATTTATTACTTCCTCTTTGTTGCATTTCATTTTGTCGTCTGTAGCACATTTTGGCAAAATGATTCGGCTTCTTACACACATGACAAATTGCACCTTCAGCTGGACATCTGTATTTGTGTGTCTGTCCACATTTACCGCACTTTTGATTTGTCATCTGATGTTGTTGTGTTTGTTGTCTTGCAAATGACGATGAGTTTTTGGCAACATAACCTCTCTTGTTTTTCAGCACTGCAACGACATTTTCGGTTTCTTTCTGCATCTCCGCTGCACTTTCCCTTGCCATTGCAATACTTTTGGCAATAGAAAGAGCCTTGTCCCATTTGATGTCACCATCACTCAGAAGACGCTCTTTAATGTTTTTGTAATTCTGCCACAGGCCACATATGAAAATATCTTTAACGAGATCTTCCCTCAAACTTCCAAACTCACAAGTTATGCTGAGATTTTGTAATGTTGTAGCATATTGGCTGATAGTCTCATCCGGCGCCTGCTTCCTTGTAAAAAAGTTAAGTCGCTCCATTGCCACATTTACTTTGGGAATGAAGTGTGCCTCGAACTTTTTCCACAAATCCTCAAACTTTATGGCACTAATCTCAACATTAAATGAGTTGAAAACATCCAATGCATCAGCACCCATATGATGTAATAGGATCGCCACTTTCCGTTGATCCGACTGCTCTATCAAGTTGAATGCAAGAAGAAAAATCTGGAACTGCTTGCTCCAACTCCGCCACTCCAATGTCAAATTTGTATTTCCCATGTTAAATGGGGCTATACTGGCCGCAAAAGAGAATATTTGTTTCTCCGGCGCCACTACATTTTTATCATCCGGCATGACTTTTAATTTTTATTCTTTTTACTTTAATTTTCTTTTTTTTTTCTTTTTTTCTTTACAGATTTACATCTGACATCATGTTGGGTTAACTTCTTGACTGATCTTTTATTCTGTTTGTTTTCTTGTTGTTCAATAATTACATTGTTGCATATATATATATAGTACATATAAACTATTACATTATAATGAACAGTACAAAGCGTATTAGGTGTATCCATAAATACATATCACAACACCCTGATGGTACAGACGTCAAGTTAATAAGTTTTTAAAGTGATTGCTTAAATAAAACAAAACATAAACACACAAAAGTTTTCAAATACTTAAAGTGTGTATTTTGATAAAACTAATCGCGGAGAATCAGGAACCGTTGAAGAATGCCTACAATAAGTCGACGCAGAGTAAAACAAAAAGCAAATATACAAATTTAAAATCTGAAATCAAATCTCTAAAGAATTCAGTGAAATATTTAAATGATGAAAGAGTGAAGTATAATTCTTAGTAAACGGTGTTAAAGTGGAGAAAGATGCTTCGGCTGTTGACACAGTACTGAAACTTGCAAGTGACGGTAGTGTGGAGTTGAAGATAGAAAACATCGATGATGCATATGTTTTGAAAAACAAACATAATTCCAGTGAAAATCAGAATGTTGTTGCAAAATTTAATTCAAAAAAATCAAAGCAAACATAATGTCGTTGAAGAAAATATTGGCTGGGCACGAAGCCACAAAATCCGTTTATGTTCACGACTTTTTAAGTAGAGAAACGTTGAGTTTACTTAACTACGCAAAATCATTGAAAGAGGTGGGTTATCGGTCAGTGTATGCTGTTGGTGGGAGGATTTATACCAAAAGAAGCGAATTATCTAAACCGAGGTTAATCAAAGATGCAGATGACGTGGACAATTTATTATTGGATGCGTCTTCACATGAGCCAAGATCGAGGACTCATATCAATCGACTTTCCTCATGACGAGGTGAATATTGATAGCGATCGTAATGCTTTTGTCATCTGAAATCAAGGCTGAAGCCGAATGCTTCGACATTTCTTGCAAATCGAACAAATTGGAAATATTGTTTGCAAATATAAGACACGGATTATCGTAAACTCGTTTCAAACTTGCCAGAGCCTTGGAGTAGTTTTCTTTAATAATTTGATACACCTCATTAAATTCTTATACTCACAGTGCTTTCCACTGAATTTCGGAAGTTTCATGTTCGGAAGTCTACTGTGATGACCTGAGAAGGCAAATGTCTACTAAGATCCAGAAGTAGACTCTTAGTAGTCACACACAGATCTTCTAAATCTGACTTTTTCTTATTTAAAGGGTCCTCGATTACAATCTCTGACTGATATACCATGACCTGTTCTATATATGAATTTAATATATCGAGCCGGCATTCCAATTCGATGGGATTAGTGGAAATCTTCCTCCCCTGTATAGATTTCTTTATACTCGAAAAATATTGGCTATGACAGTGGCCTTCTGCTGACATACACATCTACACTACTGTCAGAACTCTAATGTTTCTTCCCACCCATGTCGCAAGAAGTTTTGGAACACCTTCCAAAGCTCTTTCAACTAACTCACTGCAACTTGAGGAGTCGCAACAAAAATTATGAATCAGTGAATAAACTCTTTCACTTCACTGTGCGAGAAAAAAAACCTGTATAACAATACACCGTTTAATAATAAATTTTGATGAATTATTATATGTTCGTCCGCTTCTAGTCATAAATATCTTGCCTTAGTTTTACGTATTTAAGTGCGGTCACTGTGCCCACATCTTCATTGCAGTTAATACATGCGTTCTGCTCACTCTCATTGTTTACTAAACGATCGAATAGTCGTTTGTTTATACTGACGCATATCGGGAGATAGTTGTTGGCGCATTTATCACATTGAATTCAACTCTCTTCTTCTTTAATCTCTTTTCTGCACTTTGTACAAATCTCTTTTGGAATTACTGCACTACGACGTTTTTTATTAGTCATACTCCAATCAATTGAGGTTTCGCACGGGTTATTTGAGTAGTTGTTAAACTTTTAAGTGATAACACTAAAACGAAGCCGGTTAATTTTATTTATTAAACTCCGTATATGCAGACGTTGAATTTTTTGATGTTTACCCTTCAGGGTTGCCAACTCGTTTCTCCAATTTTTCAGTTAAAATCTTTCGGTCGGATAATGGAACAGAGTTTGTAAATTCCAATGTAAAATCGTAGTTTGAATCTGAAGGTATTCGTCATCAACGAACAGTTCCGTAGACACCCGAACAGAAAGGCTCAGCATATCGTGAAATGAGAACTATTATGGAAGCTTCCAGAACGATGATATATGCTAACGATATGGATTTCAAGTTTAGAGCGGAAGTAGTTGATGCAGCCGCTTCAAAGGATTTAGAGTTTGAATTTCAAAATCCCATAGAATTGAAATAGTAAAGGATGTGCAGTGTGGATTCCGACCAAAGTGGATTAAACGAGACATCATTGAAGAAGTATGATGATACTGAAGGAGCAGAAATAAATTTGCATGAGTATACCCACAATGATAACGAAGAAAAGCCTGTTCTAAATAAAAAACACCAGTGAAAATTTGGAAGATGTCCGCAACGAAAATGAAGAATTGGAGGTCTAGTATGAAAGTACAATAGTAAGTCGACCAAGAAACTTCCTAGACATCAATACAGAGAATATCATTGAGAATCGTTTGCGTCCGAGAACAAACGTCGTTCCACCGAATAGTATTACATCCAGTTTAAGTTCGTCAGCTTGTCTATTATTCACGATGAGCCTGAAAATTTGGATATGAATTTTCCTATATATGGATTTCAGTTATGGAAGACGGACTAAAATCTTTGGGCTAAAATAGAACATGGGAATCCTGGAAATCAAAAAATAATTGGCGATAAATGGGTTTTCAAACTCAAACATAATTTAGATGGAAGTGTGAAGCAGTTCAAAGCTAGACTTGTGGCTAAAGGATTTACACAAAACATGAAATCGATTACGAGGAAGTATTTAGTCCTGTAGCCAAATTTGCATCAATTCGTGATTTTTTATCAATAGTAACCATGCGGAATATGATAATTCAGTTTGATGTCAAATCAGCATTCTAACGGCCTAACTCCATTTTCACTGAAAATATGTCCTATAAATTTAATTTTGTTTTTAAGAATATTTGATTTGGATTTGTTAAATCGAAGGCCAACATTTTTCGCTCTCTCTAATACCTGACGTAAGATCACATTATGCTGTTCTATGTTCGACGCATGTATCAAGAAATCGTCCATCATTTAACTCCTTTTATATCAGCAAAAAGCCTGACCATTTCCGCATGAAATATTTCCGGTGCAGAATTTATTCCGAAAGGAAACCTTAAAAACCTGAACCTACCAAAAGGTGTGGCAAAAGTGCACAGTTTAGATGACTCTTCACTTAGTGGGACCATCCAGAACCCAGAATTAGCATCAAGATAACTAAATATTTTAGATCCACTCATCTGTGATTTACATTCATCAACATTAGGAAATGAAAATCTAGGTCTTACTATAACTTTGTTAAGATTTCGAGGATCCAAACAAAGTCTTAAAGATCCATTTGGTTTCGTAACCAAAACAATGGAATTAACCCATTCAGTAGGCTTATTTTCCTCAACAATGACGTTTAAATTTTTCATTCTCTCTAGCTCTTTTCTAAGTGGTTCTAACAGACTGAAAGGTACTCTTCGAGGTGGATCTACTACCGGCTGGATATTTTCCTTCAGTTGCAAATGACATTGATTTTCCAATTTCCCCTGCCCTCAAACACTTCTGAGTATTTTTCCAAAATATTTTCTTTATTAATTGAATTTACTATTTTAATAAGATTCATTTTCACTGCCATGTCCAGGCCCAAAACAACTTTGCACTCCATCTCGAGAACATAAAATTTTGTTTTATAAGTCAAATTCTCAAATTTCAAATCTAACTCTACCTCACCTACTACAGGCAACCTTTCTCCACTAAACGTTAGGATATTATTTTTTACATTTCTATTAATTTCCTTAATATTTAGCTTACGAAGCAATCCAGTAGGCATCAAGTTAGCTTGTGAGCCCGAATCCACCTGACACTTCACCTTCGCACCATTTAGCTCCACATCAATGTTCCACTCATTCAGCACCCTCGTTTTAGTTTGTTGTACTACGCCCACAAACAAATCGCCATATTCTTCTTCTTCTTCTGTACCTTCATTTTGTTCCTCATTGACATTTTTGACGTATTTATTACTTCCTCTTTGTTGCATTTCATTTTGTCGTCTGTAGCACATTTTGGCAAAATGATTCGGCTTCTTACACACATGACAAATTGCCCCTTCAGCTGGACATCTGTATTTGTGTGTCTGTCCACATTTACCGCACTTTTGATTTGTCATCTGATGTTGTTGTGTTTGTTGTCTTGCAAATGACGATGAGTTTTTGGCAACATAACCTCTCTTGTTTTTCAGCACTGCAGCGACATTTTCGGTTTCTTTCTGCATCTCCGCTACACTTTCCCTTGCCATTTCAATACTTTTGGCAATAGAAAGAGCCTTGTCACATT
Source organism: Polietes domitor (assembly GCA_947397865.1). Taxonomy (NCBI): domain Eukaryota; kingdom Metazoa; phylum Arthropoda; class Insecta; order Diptera; family Muscidae; genus Polietes; species Polietes domitor. The sequence continues at coordinate 772,685 of CANDYM010000001.1, forward strand.
TGATGTCACCATCACTCAGAAGACGCTCTTTAATGTTTTTGTAATTCTGCCACAGGCCACATATGAAAATATCTTTAACGAGATCTTCCCTCAAACTTCCAAACTCACAAGTTATGCTGAGATTTTGTAATGTTGTAGCATATTGGCTGATAGTCTCATCCGGCGCCTGCTTCCTTGTAAAAAAGTTATGTCGCTCCATTGCCACATTTACTTTGGAAATGAAGTGCGCCTCGAACTTTTTCCACAAATCCTCAAACTCTATGGCACTAATCTCAACATTAAAGGAGTTGAAAACATCCAATGCATCAGCACCCATATGATGTAATAGGATCGCCACTTTCCGTTGATCCGACTGCTCTATCAAGTTGAATGCAAGAAGAAAAATCTGGAACTGCTTGCTCCAACTCCGCCAATCCAATGCCAAATTTGTATTTCCCATGTTAAATGGGGCTATACTGGCCGCAAAAGAGAATATTTGTTTCTCTGGCGCCACTACATTTTTATCATCCGGCATGACTTTTAATTTTTATTCTTTTTACTTTAATTTTCTTTTTTTTTCTTTTTTTTTCTTTACAGATTTACGTCTGACACCATGTTGTGTTAACTTCATGACTGATCTTTTATTCTGTTTGTTTTCTTGTTGTTCTATTATTACATTGTTGCATATATGTATATAGTACATATAAACTATTACATTATAATGAACAGTACAAAGCGTATTAGGTGTATCCATAAATACATATCACAACACCCTGATGGTACAGACGTCAAGTTAATAAGTTTTTAAAGTGATTGCTTAAATAAAACAAAACATAAACACACAAAAGTTTTCAAATACTTAAAGTGTGTATTTTGATAAAACTAATCGCGGAGAATCAGGAACCGTTGAAGAATGCCTACAATAAGTCGACGCAGAGTAAAACAAAAAGCAAATATACAAATTTAAAATCTGAAATCAAATCTCTAAAGAATTCAGTAAAATATTTAAATGATGAAAGAGGCAAGTATAATTCTTAGTAAACGGTGTTAAAGTGGAGAAAGATGCTTCGGCTGTTGACACAGTACTGAAACTTGCAAGTGACGGTAGTGTGGAGTTGAAGATAGAAAACATCGATGATGCATATATTTTGAAAAACAAACATAATTCCAGTGAAAATCAGAATGTTGTTGCAAAATTTAATTCAAAAAAATCAAAGCAAACATGATGTCGTTGAAGAAAATATTGGCTGGGCACGAAGCCACAAAATCAGTTTATGTTCACGACTTTTTAAGTAGAGAAACGTTGAGTTTACTTAACTACGCAAAATCATTGAAAGAGGTGGGTTATCGGTCAGTGTATGCTGTTGGTGGGAGGATTTATACCAAAAGAAGCGAATTATCTAAACCGAGGTTAATCAAAGATGCAGATGACGTGGACAACTTATTATTGGATGCGTCTTCACATGAGCCAAGATCGAGAACTCATATCAATCGACTTTCCTCATGACGAGGTGAATATTGATAGCGATCGTAATGCTTTTGTCATCTGAAATCAAGGCTGAAGCCGAATGCTTCGACATTTCTGGCAAATCGAACAAATTGGAAATATTGTTTGCAAATATAAGACACGGATTATCGTAAACTCGTTTCAAACTTGCCAGAGCCTTGGAGTAGTTTTCTTTAATAATTTGATACACCTCATTAAATTCTTATACTCACAGTGCTTTCCACTGAATTTCGGAAGTTTCATGTTCGGAAGTCTACTGTGATGACCTGAGAAGGCAAATGTCTACTAAGATCCAGAAGTAGACTCTTAGTAGTCACACACAGATCTTCTATATCTGACTTTTTCTTATTTAAAGGGTCCTCGATTACAATCTCTGACTGATATACCATGACCTGTTCTATATATTAATTTAATATATCGAGCCGGCATTCCAATTCGATGGGATTAGTGGAAATCTTCCTCCCCTGTATAGATTTCTTTATACTCGAAAAATATTGGCTATGACAGTGGCCTTCTGCTGACATACACATCTACACTACTGTCAGAACTCTAATGTTTCTTCCCACCCTTGTCGCAAGAAGTTTTGGAACACCTTCCAAAGCTCTTTCAACTAACTCACTGCAACTTGAGGAGTCGCAACAAAAATTATGAATCAGTGAATAAACTCTTTCACTTCACTGTGCGAGAAAAAACAATCTGTATAACAATACACCGTTTAATAATACCTTTTGATGAATTATTATATGTTCGTCCGCTTCTAGTCATAAATATCTTGCCTTAGTTTTACGTATTTAAGTGCGGTCACTGTGCCCACATCTTCATTGCAGTTAATACATGCGTTCTGCTCACTCTCATTGTTTACTAAACGATCAAATAGTCGTTTGTTTATACTGACGCATATCGGGTGATAGTTGTTGGCGCATTTATCATATTGAATTCAACTCTCTTCTTCTTTAATCTCTTTTCTGCACTTTGTACAAATCTCTTTTGGAATTACTGCACTACGACGTTTTTTATTAGTCATACTCCAATCAATTGAGGTTTCGCACGGGTTATTTGAGTAGTTGTTAAACTTTTAAGTGATAACACTAAAACGAAGCCGGTTAATTTTATTTATTAAACTCCGTATATGCAGACGTTGAATTTTTTGATGTTTACCCTTCAGGGTTGCCAACTCGTTTCTCCAATTTTTCAGTTAAAATCTTTCGGTCGGATAATGGAACAGAGTTTGTAAATTCCAATGTAAAATCGTTGTTTGAATCTGAAGGTATTCGTCATCAACGAACAGTTCCGTAGACACCCGAACAGAAAGGCTCAGCATATCGTGAAATGAGAACTATTATGGAAGCTTCCAGAACGATGATATATGCTAACGATATGGATTTCAAGTTTAGAGCGGAAGTAGTTGATGCAGCCGCTTCAAAGGATTTAGAGTTTGAATTTCAAAATCCCATAGAATTGAAATAGTAAAGGATGTGCAGTTCATAGATTCCGACCAAAGTGGATTAAACGAGACATCATTGAAGAAGTATGATGATACTGAAGGAGCAGAAATAAATTTGCATGAGTATACCCACAATGATCACGAAGAAAAGCCTGTTCTAAAAAACATCAGTGAAAATTTGGAAGATGTCCGCAACGAAAATGAAGAATTGGAGGTCTAGTATGAAAGTACAATAGTAAGTCGACCAAGAAACTTCCTAGACATCAATACAGAGAATATCATTGAGAATCGTTTGCGTCCGAGAACAAACATCATTCCACCGAATAGTATTACATCCAGTTTAAGTTCGTCAGCTTGTCTATTATTCACGATGAGCCTGAAAATTTGGATATGAATTTTCCTATATATGGATTTCAGCTATGGAAGACGGACTAAAATCTTTGGGCTAAAATAGAACATGGGAATCCTGGAAATCAAAAAATAATTGGCGATAAATGGGTTTTCAAACTCAAACATAATTTAGATGGAAGTGTGAAGCAGTTCAAAGCTAGACTTGTGGCTAAAGGATTTACACAAAACATGAAATCGATTACGAGGAAGTATTTAGTCCTGTAGCCAATTTGTAGCGACAAGTGTTTTTTAAGGACGATTGTTTTTGTTATGGCGGAGAGAGTTGTGAGCGTCAGAATTCTGTGTCTGCCATTGTATGCTAAAGACAGTGTCCGTTTTTGGTGTCATGTAGATCAGATTGGTTTAAGGCGACATGTCATAAATTGAAAATAATAATATTCGTGTATATGTTGTTGTTATTTATTTTAGGTCATCCTTTTTTAAGGACGTCGTATGGTGAAGATGAAAAATAGAAAATAATATTTTTCACGAAAAAATTGTGTTTATTTTCATTTAATAAAAATATAAAGGGGGGTGAATGATGTATGAGTAAAAATTGAAATGCACAAAACAGTTTGTTTTAGATAGACATCGATTTTTATGATCGACGTTGGTGGTATATCGGGTACATTTCAAATTGCTTTTTGACCGCCAGTGAAGACGCTAGTGGAAACGTTTATGACGAGTTAGAATTTATGACGGCGCTTGCTGTTATTTATTTTAGGATATCCTTTTTAAAGGTTTATTGTCATATGGTTAGGGATAAACTATACCAATGGCTGTTAGTGTATACACTTGTATATTTATTTTTGAGATTAAGGGTTTATTGTCATGTGGTTAGAGATAAACTATACCAATGGCTGTATATTTATTTTTTATAATAAACAATGAAATTAGTCCTAGGAATACAGTATTCGTTGACCTTTGGAGAGTGAAGCATCATTCTGTAAACATATATTAATTTTGAGATTATTTTCAAATTATAAAAGTTAAATAATTTAAATTCGTTTTTATTCTAACGAATACTGTGTACTTGCAAAAAAGTGTATTTACTATAAAAAATTTTTAACATTGTTAAAAAAAGAATAAATAAATAATGTAAAATGGCTTCATATACATATACTTGTGCCATATGCAACGCTGGATTTGGTATTTCAAGCCAATATGAAAGGCATTTAAAATTGCATTGCCCAATCTGCAATCAAGTTTTTGTAACGATGCATGCAGTGAAGTTCCACATACGAGCTTTCCATTCAAATGAAACTGCAGTATCTCAACCTAGAAAGCGATCAATGGGTATGGAGGATCAGCCAGATTCAAAAAAGTTGAAACATGTACAATATCGATCAAATAGCAACATAAACCCGACTTATTCTGGATTCAACAAGAACAACAATGTGTTACAACAACAACATCCTCAACAATACTCAGACAATGGACAAAGTTCAATACCACCAATAACTACTAGTAACACAGGAGAAGACGCATTAATCCCACAAACAACACAAAATACTCAAACCGCACCGATTAACAAAACTATTTTTTGCGAAGATTGCAATGTAGATGTAGCTGCAAAAGTAAGCCATGTTCGTACCAATGAACATAAGCGAAATGTTGCATCTTTTATTAATCAGAATGTTAATGACATAAAAAGTACATTTTCGAACCGTGTTGCGACATATGAATATTTAAATAAAAACAACAATTTGATACCTGAAGAGTTTTTATATGAAACGAGACAAAGTTTGGTAAAACTACTAAGTCTCAGACTAGTAGACCATAATATTATTAAATTTAATATGGAGCTGCTAGCGGATTATGTTAAACCTGCTATTGTTGCAAAGACTTTGAGCGTTAATGGAGGTGAAGAACAACCAACAACGTCAAGACAAGCTACAAACAAAAAACTGGTCAATCCTATTTCTGATGGAATAAGTAGTCCAACATCTTTTAACCATATGGCGAAAATGACATTAGTAACCATGGCCGATGATATAAACCAGCTTTCTGATGATCAAGTTGACATAATTAGAAAAAAAATGTCCGAATTCCAGGAGAGGGATTCTGGATGGGCATTATCAAAAATAATAAAGTTGGAAATAAATATAAATCAGGCTGCACTTACTAAGGGATCCCAATTTATGGCGCTGCCGCAGAGTCTAGCAGTAAAAAATGCATACCTAAATGTAAAAAATCAGGACGAATTCTGTTTTAAATGGAGTCTAGTAGCAGCATTAGATCACACACCCACAAATAATGCGAACTGCACATCTTCCTACAACGTGAATATTCATAATGATAGAATACCTCTACAAACTGACATTGAGTTGAATTTTCAAGATCTAGAATTTCCTCTAGCCATTCAACACATTAAATTGTTTGAAGCAATTTATGACAATATTAGTATAAATGTTTTCGGATATGAAAACAATGAGGTTGTGGGACCGTACCACCTAACGAAAAAGGAAAAGGTGAATCACGTAAATTTAATGCTGCTACATTAAAACGGTCAATTCCATTACATATGGATTAAAAATATGTCAAGGTAAAAATACAAAAATATATATTTTTTATTTTAAAACAAAAATATTAATATTTTTATTTTCTTCCATAGACTACTGAGCACACAATTTTCTCGAGGAAAAGCAAAAATTTTTATATGCAATGGATGCATTCAACATTTTGGTTCAGAAGGTCTACTACAGAGACACAAACCGGAATGTGGAGGCATTGTAACACACTTGCCACAAGGGGACAAAGCCATTTTGAAATATAAACACCATCAACGAAAGTTAGATGTTCCTTTTGTGGTGTATGCCGACTTTGAGTGTGTGTTGCAGAATTCAACAAACACCGCAACTTCAACAAAAACTGTAGAGTTGAAGAAGCAAGTTCCTTGTGCTTTTAGTTATGTAATTAAATGTAGCTACGATAGCAGTCTGGATAAGTTCTGTATATATACAAGAGAAGATGCTCCCACAAAATGTTTACAAAATCTTGTGAAAGATTGTAAAGAAATTTACAATAAATATTTAAATGTGAATAAGGAGATGATTCCTTTAACGCTCTTAGAGGAAACCCAATTTATGACTGTAGTAAACTGCCATATATGTGTTGAGACTTTAGGTGATGATAGAGTGAGAGACCACTGTCATTTAACCGGAAATTTCAGAGGGGGAGCACATAATGCTTGTAACTTACAGCATCAGATAGCTAAATTTGTCCCAGTATACTTCCATAATTTTTCTTCATATGACTGCCACCTTTTCATCAGTGAGCTGTCTGAATTCGATGGTGAAACCAAAGTAATTCCTTTGAATAAGGAATTGTATGTTTCACTTTCCCATTTCATTAAAATGGGTGGGAAAAATAGATTAGAATTGAGGTTTTTAGACTCATTTAGATTCATGGCAGCTAGTTTAGATACGTTGGCTAAAAACTTACCCGAACAAGATTTTCATAGTGTTCGAAAACAATTTCCCAATGATATTGATTTTAAACTTATGAATAAGAAAGGTACCTTCCCCTATGAATATATATCTACTTATTCTAAACTTTCGGAAAATAAACTTCCACCTAGAAATGATTTTTTTAACCATTTGATAAACAAAGAATGTTCGGTGCAAGACTATAAACATGCTCAAGATGTGTGGTCAAGATTTGGATGTCAGAATCTGAAAGATTACATGGAATTGTATCTGAAGGCCGACGTCTTAATATTGACTGACGTTTTTGAAAAATTTTAGAGCGGTTTGTAAGAAAATTCATAATTTAGACCCTAGTCATTATTATACCGCACCAGGTCTTTCGTGGGATGCTTTGTTAAAACATACAAAGGTAGAATTGGAACTTTTAACAGACATTGACATGTACAATTTCTGTAAGAATGGGATTCGAGGTGGCATTGTCCAATGCTCCAAACGACATACAAAAACAAATAATAAATACATGAGTAACTATGACAAGAGTAAACCGTCAGAATATCTCATGTATCTTGATGCGAATAATTTGTATGGGTGGGCAATGTCACAATATCTACCTAAAAATGATTTTAAATGGGTCGAAGGAGTAGAATTTGAAAAACTTAGTCGCAAAGAAGAAATCATTAAATTAGCTGACGATGGAGAGAGAGCGTACTTTATTGATGCGGATATTTCATATCCAACTTGTTTACACAAAGCGCATAACGACTTACCGTTCTGTGCTGAAAACAAGAAGGTTGGGGGATCAAAGTGTAAGAAATTAATAACAGATTTTTCGACAAAACAATCGTATCCAATACACTCTCGAGTTCTCAAACAATGTTTAGCGAATGGGTTGATTTTAGAAAAGGTTAACCGTATCCTTTCTTTTAAACAGGAAGCTTGGTTAAAACCATACATCGAAAAAAACAATTATCATAGAACCATGGCGAAGAATGCTTTCGAAAAAGACTTTTCAATTGTATCTGAAGGCCGACGTCTTAATATTGACTGACGTTTTTGAAAAATTTTAGAGCGGTTTGTAAGAAAATTCATAATTTAGACCCTAGTCATTATTATACCGCACCAGGACTTTCGTGGGATGCTATGTTAAAACATACAAAGGTAGAATTGGAACTTTTAACAGACATTGACATGTACAATTTCTGTAAGAATGGGATTCGAGGTGGCATTGTCCAATGCTCCAAACGACATACAAAAACAAATAATAAATACATGAGTAACTATGACAAGAGTAAACCGTCAGAATATCTCATGTATCTTGATGCGAATAATTTGTATGGGTGGGCAATGTCACAATATCTACCTAAAAATGATTTTAAATGGGTCGAAGGAGTAGAATTTGAAAAACTTAGTCGCAAAGAAGAAATCATGAAATTAGCTGACGATGGAGACAGAGCGTACTTTATTGATGCGGATATTTCATATCCAACTTGTTTACACAAAGCGCATAACGACTTACCGTTCTGTGCTGAAAACAAGAAGGTTGGGGGATCAAAGTGTAAGAAATTAATAACAGATTTTTCGACAAAACAATCGTATCCAATACACTCTCGAGTTCTCAAACAATGTTTAGCGAATGGGTTGATTTTAGAAAAGGTTAACCGTATCCTTTCTTTTAAACAGGAAGCTTGGTTAAAACCATACATCGAAAAAAACAATTATCATAGAACCATGGCGAAGAATGCTTTCGAAAAAGACTTTTCAAGCTATTGAATAATTCAGTTTACGGGAAAACCATGGAAAATGTTGACAAAAGAAAGGATGTCAAAATTGTTAAAAATTGGGAGAGAACAGATAGGAATAGATTGGGTGCACAGGCGTGGATAGCGAAACCAAATTTCCATAGTTTGACACAGTTTTCTGATGACATGGTTGCCATTCAGATGAGTCGTGTAAAGACTCTATACGACAAACCAATTTATTTAGGGTTCTCTGTCTTGGAACTTTCCAAATGGTTAATGTATGATTTCCATTACGAATTCATGAAGAAGAAGTTCCAGGAAGATTTTTATTTAAATTATATGGATACAGATTCATTCATATATTCCTTTATAGGTAGAGACTTTTATAAAGAACTGACATTAAAGGATATTGAGGATAGGTTTGATACCTCAGGGTATCCTTCAGATAATCCTTTCAATATACCGCTACTAAATAAAAAGGTATTAGGAATGATGAAGGATGCAAATTGTGGAAAAATTATGACAGAATTTGTAGGATTGAGACCGAAAATGTATGCTATAAGTGTACAAGACGGAGCCCTCATAAAAAATCTAAGGGCGTTAAAAAGTCTGTCCTTAATAAATATACAATAGACACCTATACAATAGACACCTATATATATATATATAGATTTGTATTTTCCTTGTTAATTAATATTTTCGTTGCCTATTTATAGTTAAAAATAAAAAGACTTGTTATTAAGTTTCAAATATAATTGTAAATTTGTGTTTTTATTTCGGTAATTTCATTCATACAATGATGTTGTGTAAGTATATAATTTTAAAAATGTTTAAATAATTTTAAAAATGTTTAAATAATTTTTCTAACTATTCCTGTTAAAGGTGTATACTCAAGCAATCGATCGTGAAGTATTAAACAATATGCAGATGTGTTTTCAGGAATAGCTTTGTTTGTTTCAAACTCAATTTTAACATCAATAGGTCCGTTTTTTAACCATTTAATTCTGATGACTAACATCAATACATCTGTGGAATAACATACGTTGTTGTCACTTGAGCTACGTAGCATTATGAGGTCGTGTATGCTATTAAATATAACTGTAGTGTAATCTTCGGCAAACACCAATAACATCTTAAGTGGAACATAAAAGTTGAACACCCCCATTGTTAGATCGTTACCGTTATTCCATCCAGCATTTTTCATCATATTACTTTCAAAGTCGTTCAGAGAGGCATAATTCTTTATGGTGCTAGATAATCCTAAATAGCGAGTTCGATCGATTTCAACGCCATTAATTTCATATCGTATTTCATCAAACATGTGTGCCACACAGTTGTTTCGCAATCGAGCATTAGATGTTTTCGCACCCCCTACCAGTGTAACACAGCCTTCTATGAAAATGTAGCTTTCACTGGGTAATACATACAAGTCCTGATTTTGAATTGTTATTCTTATCTCATCATTATTTTTAAAAGATTGTATATATGATACATATGTATGATAGTCTTTTTTTATAATATTCTCGTCTGTGAGTGGCTCTTCACCAACATTAAGTATTTCAGACATAACTTTTTAATCGAAATTTTAAAGATTTATTTTCTTTTGTCAATGGTAGTCTTTTAGGTTTGACTGATTGGAAAGGAATGTGTATATCTTTTCTTTTATTCCCGTATTTATTATAAATAATCATTTTGATTTCGGTCTGAGATGTAATCGAAGTGTAATTTCTTCTCCGCGGAAATTTATTAAACGTCCTTCTTGATCAACAATCCAAACTTTAAGTGAACTGATTTCTTTGACGTTTACTGGTAAATAAATTAGGTTTTTAGGTATTTCATCCATTTTATATCCTGGAGACACGTTTATAGCAAACTCGTGTATAGTATGTACTGGTAAATTGTTTAAATATGCTCCTGTAATTATATTACATTATATTTGTACGGCGTTCACTTTCAAAATGTTAACAGGTAGATACGATTTATGACTTTCTTTTGATAACAAAATTCGGGCATCAAATCCAAACAATGTTCCTAGAGAACGATCTCGATTAAAATAAATAACATCGTGTGAAGAATATATTTCAATTTGTAACGTATTATTGTTAGCTGCGATATCTAAAGTTTTTTCTCCATTATGTTTTCCATATACTGATTTTATATATGATACAATATCTTCCAACTCGTAAGATCCGACTGGTATTTCGATTGTCATGTCACCGATATGAAATAAATTGTTGTCATAGTCAACGTTTGGAATGGAGTTGTAAGAATGAAAATCTATTAGAGAACATTCATACTCGTCTGGAAGTTGGATTGGTGGAAAATAATTGGCTGTTAAAACCGGCGATCTTCCGCTTAATGCTAATGTTATTGACATTATGAATGCTATTTAACTAATGACAAACAAAATATATAATTGAGTGATATAATTTTGCTTAAAGTATTTCATTTTTATCTATCCAGGAGTTGTGTTGATTGGAGAACCCCAACCATTTAACATATACTTTATCTGCCTTCGTTTTTAAAACTTTCTCAACGAGGTACGCATTAGGAAAGCGTGTGTGTATAATCTCTTCCTTATAGAAACCTCCTTTAATCGGATTTCCTTGATAGTCTTCCAATGTATATGTAACTGGATTTGTAATTTGAACAGATTTAATTCTAAAAATCTCTGTACTAAAGTTTGGTGTATATCCTTTTTCAAATATATTTTTATATTTGCTTATGCGTACATAGTCCCCCACATGAAAATTTGACGGTTTAAATATTTTCAAGTGGTTGTATACAGTGTTTAATAACATTTTCTCATTCTCAGGGTTTACATTAATGGGGGCCATTTTTATTGTTCTATGTTCTTTATTATGGTATGTATCTACTAAATCCTTATATATCTTAATCCAATGATAGGTTCCCTTAAATGAAAATTCACGAAACAGGATAGATTTTAAGGTACGGTTGAAACGCTCAACAATTGACGCCTTCATTGTACTATATGTAGAATAGTAATTAATTTTATACTTATTCATTAATCGTTTAAAATCTTTATTAAAAAACTCCTTTCCATCGTCAGTTTGTAAATTTTTTGGTATTCGACCCAAATTCAATATTCTTTGGAATGCAGCGGAAACATCGGAAGCATTTTTAGTTTTAGTGTGTTCTACCCACGCATATTTTGAAAAGTTGTCTATAACTGTTAATAGATATTTGAATCCTTTATTAAATTTTGAATAATTCCCCATTTCAACTAAATCTGCTTGCCATGAATCGTCAATTCCTTTCATAATAACTCTTCGTCGTGGGAACTTTTTGCGGGCTTGAGTATGCAGTTCATTTACAATTTTTCTTTTCTCCATTGTTTTTTATTATATTAATATCTTATTGTTTTTTACAATTGGTTGATGGTACAGATACACAAATATTATTATAAACTTCATCAAGTTTATCCTTCAACTGTAGTATATTTTTTTATTATCAATAATTTCTGCGTTTAATATTTCTCGTGAACGGTTGATTTGTGTTTGTAGATAAAATTTGTTGACAGCGTCTCCCACTTCTGACGGCGGACCCAAATTTTTGATTTTCTTATTTCGGATATCGAGGTTGTTATGATCGTCAAGACCAATTCCCAATATTTTCGGAACATTTCTCCTCAATATATCAGAATTTGAAAAGTGACCGAACTTGTCAACACTCATCTTATGATTAATTGAGTTTCTTCATCGTCAGTATACTATATCTGATTCCTTTAATTCTTCAATTATAGATACTATTTCGTTATTTTGATTAGTATGCACCAATTCGTTGGGATCGTCCCAGTATATATAGTTCGGGTTTTGAAGACTTACGCTCATAAGGCCTTTACCTGTGTGAGTAGATTGAAATAACCTTTTTATTATTTTTGTATATTTAAAACCTTTGCTTCCTTTAATTTGTTCATTGGGGTAATGTTTTCTTCGATGTGCATTTGTATTAATTAAAATCTTTTTGTATATATCCAGCTCATATGAATCATAACTCTTAGGATTTTTATAAAAAAGCAATTCATATAGCCCATGCGTATTAGCCCAAGATTGATTTCCAATAATAATTTTGTCAGCACTTAGATGTATACTGCTGTTACCGAATTTCCAAACATCATTCTCTTCATGCGGTCCATATATGGTATCAAGTTTTCCATCTCTATTCAAAGAAGATAAGTCAATTGTGTCTTCCTCCTCTGATTGCGAAAAAAACTTATCCTCCTTTGCTTCTTCTTCCTCTTCACTCAAGCTATCAGACTCATCTTTATAGCTTTTACTAGAAAATCTGTTTTCCTTTTTATACTTTTTATTTGGTGTACTGGTTTCAAATTTAATATCATGATTTTTGTGTATTATTTTCATTTATAGGTAAAAATATGAAGGGGGTTGAAGGATGTATGAGTAAAAATTGAAATGCACAAAACAGTTTGTTTTAGATCGACATCGATTTTTATGATCGACGTTGGTGGTATATCGGGTACATTTCAAATTGCTTTTTGACCGCCAGTGAAGACGCTAGTGGAAACGTTTATGACGAGTTAGAATTTATGACGACGCTTGCTGTTATTTATTTTAGGATATCCTTTTTAAAGGTTTATTGTCATATGGTTAGGGATAAACTATACCAATGGTTGTTAGTGTATACACTTGTATATTTATTTTTGAGATTAAGGGTTTATTGTCATGTGGTTAGAGATAAACTATACCAATGGCTGTATGTTTATTTTTTATAATAAACAATGAAATTAGTCCTAGGAATACAGTATTCGTTGACCTTTGGAGAGTGAAGCATCATTCTGTAAACATATATTAATTTTGAGATTATTTTCAAATTATAAAAGTTAAATAATTTAAATTCGTTTTTTATTATATTTTTTATTTAACGAATACTGTGTACTTGCGAAAAAGTGTATTTACTATAAAAAATTTTCTAACATTGTTAAAAAAAAATAAATAAATAAAGTAAAATGGCTTCATATACATATACTTGTGCCATATGCAACGCTGGATTTGGTATTTCAAGCCAATATGAAAGGCATTTAAAATTGCATTGTCCCATCTGCAATCAAGTTTTTGTAACGATGCATGCAGTGAAGTTCCACATACGAGCTTTCCATTCAAATGAAACTGCAGTATCTCAACCTAGAAAGCGATCAATGGATATGGAGGATCAGCCAGATTCAAAAAAGTTGAAACATGTACAATATCGATCAAATAGCAACATAAACCCAACTTATTCTGGATTCAACAAGAACAACAATGTGTTACAACAACAACATCCTCAACAATACTCAGACAATGGACAAAGTTCAATACCACCAATAACGACTAGTAACACAGGAGTAGACGCATTAATCCCACAAACAACACAAAATACTCAAACCGCACCGATTAAAAAAACTATTTTTTGCGAAGATTGCAATGTAGATGTAGCTGCAAAAGTAAGCCATTTGGTAAAACTACTAAGTCTCAGGCTAGTAGATCATAATATTATTAAATTTAATATGGAGCTGCTAGCGGATTATGTTAAACCTGCTATTGTTGCAAACAATTTGAGTGTTAATGGAGGTGAAGAACAACCAACAACGTCAAGACAAGCTACAAACAAAAAACTGGTCAATCCTATTTCTGATGGAATAAGTAGTCCAACACCTTTTAACCATATGGCGAAAATGACCTTAGTAACCATGGCCGATGATATAAACCAGCTTTTTGATGATCAAGTTGACATAATTAGAAAAAAAATGTCCGAATTCCAGGAGAGGGATTCTGGATGGGCATTATCAAAAATAATAAAGTTGGAAATAAATATAAATCAGGATGCACTTACTAAGGGATCCCAATTTATGGCGCTGCCGCAGAGTCTAGCAGTAAAACAAGCATGCCTAAATGTAAAAAATCAGGACGAATTCTGTTTTAAATGGAGTCTAGTAGCAGCATTAGATCACACACCCACAAATAATGCGAACTGCACATCTTCCTACAACGTGAATATTCATAATGATAGAATACCTCTACAAACTGACATTGAGTTGAATTTTCAAGATCTAGAATTTCCTCTAGCCATTCAACACATTAAATTGTTTGAAGCAATTTATGACAATATTAGTATAAATGTTTTCGGATATGAAAACAATGAGGTTGTGGGACCGTACCACCTAACGAAAAAGGAAAAGGTGAATCACGTAAATTTAATGCTGCTACATTAAAACGGTCAATTCCATTACATATGGATTAAAAATATGTCAAGGTAAAAATACAAAAATATATATTTTTTATTTTAAAACAAAAATATTAATATTTTTATTTTCTTCCATAGACTACTGAGCACACAATTTTCTCGAGGAAAAGCAACAATTTTTATATGCAATGGATGCATTCAACATTTTGGTTCGGAAGGTCTACTACAGAGACACAAACCGGAATGTGGAGGCATTGTAACACACTTGCCACAAGGGGACAAAGCCATTTTGAAATATAAACACCATCAACGAAAGTTAGATGTTCCTTTTGTGGTGTATGCCGATTTTGAGTGTGTGTTACAGAATTCAACAAACACCGCAACTTCAACAAAAACTGTAGAGTTGAAGAAGCACGTTCCTTGTGCTTTTAGTTATGCAATTAAATGTAGCTACGATAGCAGTCTGGATAAGTTCTGTATATATACAGGAGAAGATGCTCCCACAAAATTTTTGCAAAATCTTGTGAAAGATTGTAAAGAAATTTACAATAAATATTTAAATGCGAATAAGGAGATGATTCCTTTAACGCCCTTAGAGGAAACCCAATTTATGACTGCAGTAAACTGTCATATATGTGATGAGACTTTAGGTGATGATAGAGTGAGAGACCACTGTCATTTAACCGGAAATTTCAGAGGGGGAGCACATAATGCTTGTAACTTACAGCATCAGATAGCTAAATTTGTCCCAGTATACTTCCATAATTTTTCTTCATATGACTGCCACCTTTTCATCAGTGAGCTGTCTAAATTCGATGGTGAAACCAAAGTAATTCCTTTGAATAAGGAATTGTATGTTTCACTTTCCCATTTCATTAAAATGGATGGGAAAAATAGATTAGAATTGAGGTTTTTAGACTCATTTAGATTCATGGCAGCTAGTTTAGATACGTTGGCTAAAAACTTACCCGAACAAGATTTTCATAGTGTTCGAAAACAATTTCCCAATGATATTGATTTTAAACTTATGAATAAGAAAGGTACCTTCCCCTATGAATATATATCTAGTTATTCTAAACTTTCGGAAAATAAACTTCCACCTAGAAATGATTTTTTTAACTATTTGATAAACAAAGAATGTTCGGTGCAAGACTATAAACATGCTCAAGATGTGTGGTCAAGATTTGGATGTCAGAATCTGAAAGATTACATGGAATTGTATCTGAAGGCCGACGTCTTAATATTGACTGACGTTTTTGAAAATTTTAGAGCGGTTTGTAAGAAAATTCATAATTTAGACCCTAGTCATTATTATACCGCACCAGGTCTTTCGTGGGATGCTATGTTAAAACATATGTTAAACATACATGTTATGTTAAAACATACATTGACATGTACAATTTCTGTAAGAATGGAATTCGAGGTGGCATTGTCCAATGCTCCAAACGACATACAAAAGCAAATAATAAATACATGAGTAACTATGACAAGAGTAAACCGTCAGAATATCTCATGTATCTTGATGCGAATAATTTGTATGGGTGGGCAATGTCACAATATCTACCTAAAAATGATTTTAAATGGGTCGAAGGAGCAGAATTTGAAAAACTTAGTCGCAAAGAAGAAATCATGAAATTAGCTGACGATGGAGACAGAGCTTACTTTATTGATGCGGATATTTCATATCCAACTTGTTTACACAAAGCGCATAACGACTTACCGTTCTGTGCTGAAAACAAGAAGGTTGGGGATCAAAGTGTAAGAAATTAATAACAGATTTTTCGACAAAACAATCGTATCCAATACACTCTCGAGTTCTCAAACAATGTTTAGCGAATGGGTTGATTTTAGAAAAGGTTAACCGTATACTTTCTTTTAAACAGGAAGCTTGGTTAAAACCATACATCGAAAAAAACAATTATCATAGAACCATGGCGAAGAATGCTTTCGAAAAAGACTTTTTCAAGCTATTGAATAATTCAGTTTACGGGAAAACCATGGAAAATGTTGACAAAAGAAAAGATGTCAAAATTGTTAAATATTGGGAGAGAACAGATAGGAATAGATTGGGTGCACAGGCATGGATAGCGAAACCGAATTTCCATAGTTTGACACAGTTTTCTGATGACATGGTTGCCATTCAGTTGAGTCGTGTAAAGACTTTATATGACAAACCAATTTATTTAGGGTTCTCTGTATTGTAACTTTCCAAATGGTTAATGTATGATTTCCATTACGAATTCATGAAGAAGAAGTTCCAGGAAGATTTTTATTTAAATTATATGGATACAGATTCATTCATATATTCCTTTATAGGTAGAGACTTTTATAAAGAACTGACATTACAGGATATTCAGGATAGGTTTGATACCTCAGAGTATCCTTCAGATAATCCTTTCAATATACCGCTACTAAATAAAAAGGTATTAGGAATGATGAAGGATGAAAATTGTGGAAAAATTATGACAGAATTTGTAGGATTGAGACCGAAAATGTATGCTATAAGTGTACAAGACGGAGCCCTCATAAAAAAATCTAAGGGCGTTAAAAAGTCTGTCCTTAATAAATATACAATAGACACCTACCGAGACTGCTTATTAAATAAGAAAAAATATTGTGATAATATGATCACATTTAGATCTAAAAAGCATATAATTTATACTAATCAAATCAATAAAATAACTTTAAGCTACGACGACGACAAAAGAAAAATTAAGTCCGACGGTATAAATACATATGCTTGGGGACATTATGAAATAGAAAGTCCATCAGACAATTATATTGAAAATATTGATCTGAACTCGATTGATTTAATGACGTTTGATTACAGTTTAAGTGATATCAACAATCTAGATCTTGCGACTTTAGATGAACTGAGAGAAAGTGAAAATGTCCATATAGATTTAAGTTCAATAAATCTCATGACATTTGATTGTAATTTTAATGGGGTTAATAATCAAGACTTGGCTTCTTTAGACGAGCTTAACGAATTGAATTTATAATTAAACAATATTACTTTTGTTATTAATATATATATATATATATATTTATTTAGATTTGTATTTTCCTTGTTAACTAATATTTTCGTTACCTATTTATAGTTAAAAATAAAAAGACTTGTTATTAAGTTTCAAATATAATTGTAAATTTGTGTTTTTATTTTGGTAATTTCATTCATACAATGATGTTGTGTAAGTATATAATTTTAAAAATGTTTAAATAATTTTAAAAAGTTTAAATAATTTTTCTAACTATTCCTGTTAAAGGTGTATACTCAAGCAATCGATCGTGAAGTATTAAACAATATGCAGATGTGTTTTCAGGAATAGCTTTGTTTGTTTCAAACTCAATTTTAACATCAATAGGTCCGCTTTTAACCATTTCATTCTGATGACTAACATCAATTACTATTATAGGGGTTTCCTTAAATTTTTCACATGAAAGGATTGGTTGTGGTTCACGCATATAATAACTTTGTTGAAATTTAGCGTACATATCATATAGAACAGCATATCGGTTATCATCAAATTTCAAGTTTAAATCATCGTATGGATATGTTTCTGAATTTAGGTGGACTTTCATGTTTGTCAAATTACAGTGTGAAAATTTTGTATCTTTTGAGAACGCAAACAAAATGAAACGTGGCCTTTCTCTGTTTACAGACAGCTTTACATTCCAATTACACTTTGTTGCACCATAAAATGTTGGATTAAAATGACAATCCCAACTACGGAACGCGAGTGGTAAAGACGTTCCATCTTTTATGGTTTTCATAATTTTTAGTTTCGATGTATCAGAAAGGTGTATGTGTGGAATTCGCCATGTTATATTTGTTATTGTTAAATTTAAAACTTCAGCTACATCTGTGGAATAACATACGTTGTTGTCACTTGAGCTACGTAGCATTATGAGGTCGTGTTTGCTATTCAATATAACTTTAGTGTAATCTTCGGCAAACCCCAATAACATCTTAAGTGGAACATAAAAGTTGAACACCCCCATTGTTAGATCGTTACCGTTATTCCATCCAGCATTTTGTGATGATCATCTTTTACACCAAAACCAAAATGAAGATTTATTGAAGAAAGTACACGAGTGCAAGAAGGCCATAAAGAAGTCACTAGTGACACCTATTGTCAAAAAAGTGTCATTCATCCGTCAGAGGTGGCATCCATCTGTGGCGAAGTTGCCAGATTGAGTGTTAGGACAGTGATGTATTTTGGATTTAGTACGACAGTCCTTGGATAATTGGAAAAGGTCAGTAAAGTTGTAGGATGGTGCAAAGTCCAACTCCATTCGACAACCAAAAGGTTTTCAACAATTAAAGTGTCAGGTCAATTATACTGTGAGTGAGTTTAAGTTTTTTTCTTAACCTAATAATTAAATAAAAAAACTTTGAAATTAATAATTAAATGTTTAAATAATTTAGATTAAATACTCGAGGCGTGAGATTAAACGTTTTTTCTTATAATTAAATACAAAATTGTGTTAGGGACTAAAAAGGTAAGAAGTTATTAAATGATAAATTAAATTGAAATGGACAGGCGTTTAATTCAAATCTGTCCAATTATAATAGCGCAAGCCATATACCGTTTTACGCCACCGAGACTACCAAGGAATATATTGGGGAAATTTCCCGGAACGCTTCTTACCGGCTTTGTGATTGCCTGTGTGGTTTGGAGTGGAGGCGCGCTTTTTAGTCCAATCATTTTCATATTCTTCACACACAACACATATCCACATGTCCATACAACAAATCAACCCCAAAAAACCAAATAAAGGTATGTTGAGTGATGTTAAAACCTTACTCTCAAACAAAAAAGTCAGTCCAATGACATTCAATTGACCTGAACAAGAGTTTGAATTGACTGAGAAATCCTAACCTAACCCAGTACATGTGTGTTTTTTTGTCCTTGTGATTGTCCAAATTTTGTGTTAAAAAATTAAAACTGAAAAAAATTAAAAATCGAACTTTAAAGAGAAATTATAAAAAAAAATCTTTAATAATAAAAAAAAGAACAATTAAAACTAGATTAAAAAAAAACGAAAAAAAACAAGAATTTATCTTAAAAAGATTAATTTAATTTAAAATAAATTAATTTAAAATAAAACAGTTTAAAATAAATTGATTTAAAATTAAATAATTTAAAATAAATTAATTTAAGACAAAATAATATAAAATAAATTAATTTAAAATGAATAAAATAAATTTTGGCTATTTAAAATAATGTAAAAATAATTGCAAAAATAATTAAAATAATAAAAAATCCCAGAACATAAAAAAAAATAAAATAAAAAGAAATAAAATACTTACCCATATTGTCAAATAAAAAAAAAGAATAGAAAATTAAGAAAAACATATATATAAAGAATTTATCAGAAAAAGATTTAAGGATAAATATATTTGTTTATTTTTTTTATAAAGAAATAAAAATTCAAAACTTACATTAAAAATCAATAAACATAAATAAATAGTAAATTCAAATAAAAACAAATATATAAATTAAATCTTTTTCTATATAAAATAAAATAGGTATATAAGTGGAAATACGACATAAGAAAAATGTATAAAATTTAAGATATTTTTTTTTTTAGTAATTAGTTTTTTTTTCTAATTTAAATTATAATAAATAATGTGAAATTGTAATTGAAATTATAGAATGTGTTCGTCTCGCTAGAATCGGGTTGAGTATGGTCAAGTAACTAAAGTGTAAAGACGCGCATTGGATTCTGGGGCATTTTCAATAATTGAGCAAAGAAAATGCCATGGAAGTGCTCGTAAAGCGCTTAAGGGGAGGGCAGCTCAGCAGGGCCACAAAATCTTAGTCCTGCCACATAAGAAAATGTAGCAAAAGATGTCAACCAGCATTTCTCATCTTCGGCATTCCCATTTCCTTTCCTTCTTATTTCCTTTCTTATAATTCTCTAACCATTTCCTATTCCATATGTCTTTCCCTTTCGTATTTTGTCTAATGTTTATGAAAACTTAATTGGCACGGAAGATTTAAAATGCGAGACCCAAGCGGAAAAGAATCCCCCCATCCGACGAGCCCTAGCCCGGTCAAGACCAGCGTGCCATATTTCCGTTCTGTCAACAGGGGTTCTCACATTTTTGGCGCCCAGCGTTCAGGCCTTTTGTTTTATAAAAACAAGCCTGAATCCTCAATAGAAACTTTCGTCGTGATAATGATTGACCTCGAGGAAGGTGCCGTAGCACCATACCTGAGAAGCAACATTATCATGATGACTGAATATATTGAGAGACTTCACCAAGTCAAATCAGTTGTATTTTAAAATCGGAAGACGTGATCCTAGAAGCTAAAGAGCTGGTGGTTCACAAGCTATCCGATTTGAAATGTGATTGAGATGATTTTGGTGTTGTTTATATGTTTTGTATAGTGTTGTATTTCGTCTACCCAAAATTCCTAAATACTTACAATGAGATAACTTTTTGCTTCCAATAAATAATTTAACATCAAGACATCGATACATTTTATAAGCTTTTATTAATAAAAGCATTTATGAATTATATTAACAATTATTTTGTTAAAAAGAATTGTTTTTTTTTAAATTATAAAAAAAAGCTTAATTTTAAATTAACAAAAAAAAATAAATAAATAATTGTTTACAAAATACATTTTCTTATGAACTATCCGCCGTCTTTTGCACCACGTTACGAAACCATCAACCAAATCATATCTGAAAAGAAAAACAAAAAAATAAACTTTAGTATTTGTTCTAACAAACTAATAAATATTGATTATTTAAATTTGTAGATAAATACTAATTATTTATACTAATTCATATATGTTAAACTAACAAAACAACTCATTCAACTTCAACTTTCATTCAATCATACCAAATTCAAAAACTATTATCATTTTCATTATTACTCATTTACAAATTTTCATCATACCATATAAACATCATTTAAATCATAAACAAACAACATTCCCTCACAATTAATATATTCAAAATTCGTAAATTTAATTTATTTTTCTAAAAGAAAAATAAATTCATCATTATTTTTGTTATTTTTTTTTAATTAATCGCTTGCGAATCCAAATCATACATACCAGACTATTCCTTTCTATTTACCTGACCATTAGTTACTGGAAACAAAATACAATCCGAGTATTTACACGAACTGGTTGAGACTCGTATTTGCCTTAAACAATAGAAAAAGCTAAATTAGCGAACATTTTGGTTAGTTAGCGTACGTTTTGAGACTAATTCCAAACAAAATGCCAGGGAGTAGACCTTCTAGATCTTCGGATAGAATAGCTGCTCGCAGCAACAATACTAATAATATCAATAAATACTAATCGTACGACAAATACTAGGACTAACCTCAACACAGAAGACTCACCACCAGAGACTAACGACTTAGACAGAACAGCTATACAAATACCGTCGTTACTGACATTAAATTTGAATGGAGGTCAGGGTCCTCAGACAACATCATCACCTAGCACTAGAACTACATACCCCAGCCCAGAATTTAGTAGCTTAACAGCACAAAACGTTCAAAGGGAACAAAGGATGCAGTCAACAATAAATCAAAGACTCCCGACTCTAAATGAAAACGTTAATCCCGATATGCCTATAAACGCTGCTGGTATGAGTTTGAGAGACTATGTAACAGCATCCGTAGGAGCTGCTCAGTCTACTATGATGAGACAAATGGAGGAAAATCTCGCTTTAATGATTCCCCGAATAGTACGAGAATCGTTAATATCCGAAAGAGGCACCTCTACTGCAAATAATCCCGACAACAGAAACCTAACTTTTCAGTCGGAAATCAGACAAAATCAAAATGACAATAGTTATTACCCTCAGCGCAACCAAACTTTACCGTCACATTCACAATTCCAACCACAACAAAATTATAGCCAAAACTTTCAACCACAACAGCATTATAGATAAAACTACAATCCTCAACAAAATCACTACCACGCATATCAGACAGAATGGCATGAACAACAGAATAGTTTCGGATATAAACCACATAGTCCAATTCACTTAGAGAAATGGGGATTAAAATTTGACCCAAAAACAAAGTCCATGAGTGTAGAAGAATTCGTTTTTAGAGCTGAAATGCTCAGATCAGACTATAATTGCCCCTGGGATGTTTTCATGAAAGGATTTCACCACTTAGTCACAGGTCAAGCTGACAGTTGGCTATGGAATTTCCGCCATCAAAATCCAACATGCCAATGGGATTTTTTAAAATACCATCTAATTAAAAAATTCAGAAATTTTGAAAGTGATTTTGAAATTCAGAGGAGAATAGTCGAGCGAAGACAGCTGCCTTCGGAATCTGCTGATGTGTATATTGGGGAAATTATAAAATTGAAAAACCAAATGCGAATACAAATACCCGAATACGAGTTGGTACGAACAATCAAAGAAAACTTGAAGGATGAATTAATTCAACTAGTTTTTCCGAGGGATGTGTATTCGATAGACGAACTATTGGAGGAATGTAAGAGAGCCGAAAGGGCAATTGCAAAAAGAAGTTCCTACCGTCATCCAACACACAATTACCGACGAGTGAACGAGGTGAGCTATGAAAGTGTACCAGAGGAAACAAATTTTCAGTTAGAAGCATTGAGACAGGCGAATTTATCTGCACGGCCACTCATATGCTGGAACTGCAAAACCCCTGGGCACACTTTTGTAGAATGCACCGAAGAACGGAAGAGATTCTGTTATAAATGTGGGTTCGAGGGTGTGAACTGTACTAATTGTCCTAGATGTTTGGGAAACAGTCAGAAGAACATGGTGAAGACTGGGCCCACATGTTCGACTCAGCCTACGGCCCAGTAAATACTCAACAAAATAGTGAACAAACCTGCATTGACAAAAACTACCCTGACAATAACTATACCGGCCAGAACATAACCGACAAAGACAATGATAACGACAAGAATCATTTCAAAATACAAACTGACCCAGAACCACTTTTTAATACAGAACAGAAAATAAATAGTGAATTCATAGAAAAAGATCAGAAGAAGATTTCAGAACAGGGCGAGGCAAATGATTCCGAAGAAGAATTACCCTTGAAATTAGAAAACCCACCTTTACAAATATTTTCAAAAAAGGCCATAGAAAAACAACCCGTGAAGAAACTTAAGAAAATTATACCATATGAGGAAAGATTGCAATACTACAAAAAAAGAAGAGCAGAAATTTTTAAAGATTTTGATCCGAAAAGAAGTAGGAAAGTTCAAAGAGCGAGATTAAGGTACGCAAGAAGAAAAGAGGAAAGAACAGTTATAGCTTCTTGTGCCATAGACATCTCAAACGACATCCGGCCTTACATGGATGTTAAGTTAAACAATATTGAGCTCAAAGGTCTTATGGACAGCGGAGCATCTGTCAGCTGTTTAGGCAGAAATTGTCTTGAGAATATACGCAGGATGAATGCCCAAATTATAGATTTTAAATCAAATATAAAAACAGCTGATGGAAGAAAACATCAAATTGTAGGCAAGGTTGAACTAGACGTAGAATGTGGAAACAAATCCCAGAAAATGCTGTTCTATTTAGTGCCAAATTTACAACAGGATTTAATTCTAGGGTACAATTTCTGGCAAAGACTTGGAATTAAAATTTGTTTTGAAAATGATTCAATAGATGAAATCGAAATTGAAAACGAGGATGAATTGAAATTGCACCAACTGACCAAGGACCAAAATATAATGCTAGAAAACGTAAAACTTTCTTTTCGGTGTTATACTAAATATGGTTTAGGTCAGTCTAAATTAGAACAACACATGATAGATACGGGAGATTCTACACCCAAAAAGATGAGACATTATCCCGTGAGCCCGGCAGTTCAGAAGTTGATTTATGCCGAACTAGATCGTATGCTAGAGTTAGACGTAATTGAAGAAGCAAAAGATTCCGCATGGAATAACAGAGTAACTCTAGTCATAAAACCAAACAAGAACCGTTTATGTCTCGATGCAAGGGAACTGAATAAGGTAACCAAGAAGGATGCTTATCCTCTTCCCAACATCGACGGTTTACTTGCTAGACTAGGTGACACACACTATATTTCTGCCATTGACCTGAAGGACGCATTCTGGCAAATTCCTCTTGAGGAATCCAGTCGGCCAAAAACGGCGTTCACAGTCCCAGGTAGACCGCACTACCAATTTAATAAAATGCCTTTCGGATTGTGCAATGCTGCCCAACGCCTTTGCCGACTGATGGACAGAGTTGTGCCTTCAGAATTAAGAGATCGTATATTTGTATACCTAGATGATCTTTTAGTCGTGTCACCGGACTTCGAGACTCACATAAAAATGCTCAAGATCGTAGGAGAAAGTCTGACTGAGGCTGGTTTAACTATAAACATGACGAAATCTAGATTTTGCTACAGAGAATTAAAATACCTTGGCTATATAGTCGGAGGTGGAACTATAAAACCTGATTCAGGAAAACTAGAAGCCATTATGAATATAAAAACGCCCAGAAATCAGAAAGACGTACGCAGATTTTTAGGTACTGTAGGATGGTATCGTCGTTTCATTCACGATTTTTCGACTTTGACCGCACCGCTTACAGACACCCTTAAGAAATCGCCGAAATTTAATTTTACACCCGAGGCATCAGGCGCATTCGAAAAGCTGAAGCAATGTTTAATTTCAAGTCCTGTTCTGTCAAGTGCTGACTTTGATAGACCTTTTTTCGTCCAGTGTGACGCATCAAATGTCGGAATTGGAGCTGTCCTCTTCCAGAAAGATGATGATGGTGGAGAACACCCAATTGAATATTTTTCTAAGAAGCTTAACACTGCTCAGAAAAATTATTCCACGACTGAAAAAGAGTGTCTAGCAGTCGTATTGGCCATAGAAAAGTTCAGGCAATATATAGAACTCATGCAATTTACGGTCATAACTGATCATTCAAGCCTTCAGTGGCTGATGAGGCAACAAGACCTAAACGGACGACTAGCAAGATGGAGTCTGAAGTTGCAAGGCTACAAATTTTCTATTGAACATCGTAAGGGGACGAAAAACGTCGTACCAGACATGCTATCTAGACTTTACGTCGAAACTCTGACTATGACAAATACGAATATTATAAATTTTGATTCAGAAGCTTTCAAAAGTGCTAAATACTTGTCATTAATTGACACTATTCAGCAAAACAAAGACCGTTTACCCGACTTGAAAGTTTGTGAAGGAATTGTTTATAAAAGAGTCAAATTCAACACTGAAGATGTGCAAAGTGAAGAAGACTGTTGGAAAATCTGGCTGCCAGATGAGTTAACCAACGAAGTCATTACAAGGGCACACGAAAATAATACTTCTCATGGCGGTATAAGTAAAACTTTGTTCAATATAAGAACATTCTTTTACTGGCCTGCCATGACGAAACAAATTCAAACTTTCATTAAAGATTGTGTTATTTGTAAGGAAACAAAACACCCTAAACAAATCCTTCGTCCACCAATGGGAAACGAAGTTATAACTAATCGACCATTTCAAAAAGTATACGTTGATTTTTTGGGACCATATCCCAGATCAAAGTCAGGCAACACCTTCATCTTTATTCTTCTTGATCATTTGACCAAATTTGTTCTTTTAAAGGCAATGCCCAAAGCCACAACGAAAAACGTAAATAAATTTTTAATTCAGGAAGTATTTCATAAGTTCGGCGTACCCGAAATCCTTCACTCAGACAATGGCAAACAATTTACTTCAGAGTCCTTTCAAGAACTATTAAAAACTTTCGGAATTAAACATATAAAAACAGCCATATACACACCACAATCAAATGCTAGTGAAAGAGTCAACCAGAGCATTCTGAGTAGCATTCGCGGCTACTTACAAACAGACCAGTCAAGATGGGACGAAAATTTGTCCAAAATCGAATGTTCGTTGCGCTCAACAACACATTCTTCAACTGGCGTCTCACCCTATTTCGCGTTGACCGGATACAATATGATTACGCACGCTCAAGCATATGAAATATTAAGAAAATTAAAATCTGTAGAAGAAGGCGACACCGAGATATTGCCAAACGCATCTAAAATGCAATTAATCCACCAGAAAATACAAAATAACTTACACACAGCCTACGAAAGAAATACTAAGTCTTATAATAAGAGAAGTAGAAATATACGTTTCAAACCAGGTCAAGAAGTGTACCGCAAAAACTTCATTCAGAGCAATTTTGCTAAAGGCATTAATGCAAAACTCTGCAGACCATGGTTGAAATGCCGAATAATAAAACCAATAGGAAATTGCCAATATGAAATCGAAAATTTGAATGGGCAAAGGATTGGAGTATTTCATGCTCAACATCTAAAGCAATGAAAATAGAAGCTAATTCCCTACAGAACGAAATTACTATCTGAAAACATAAATATATAATTCCTAATTTCGTTTACCGATAATTAAAGCCCTATGTTACTTATTAGAATGATGGAAAAATATATATTTCCTGGTAATTAAAATCTATAACCTAATCCCTAATATATTGTGACTGGAGAGCCGATAAGTAAGAAGATCAGTTTTATACTACTACTAAGCGATATATTGACCTAAATTAATTCTAAAATACCGAACTAAATAGATAACTAAATAATCTACAATAGTTACACTACCATTTTTTATCTCACCACTTGGATTTATTTAAGGTCCCGAAAGTAGTTTACCAGTTGTGTACAGCAGTTTAGTAAAAGACCTGAAAAAAAGGAAAGACTTTAGTAATTTGTATAATGGAAAAATACCTGAAAAGAGAAGGAAGAATTAGTTTCATAGAAAAAAAGATAAATGAGATTGAAGAACTTATCTGCATTTTGAGATCTCGATTTGTTGAGAATTGTTGAAGAGCTACCGTGAAGTTGGAGCCAGAAGGGAGTTTATTTTGTGGCATCGGATATTTTTACCGCGGCAGCACCGGATTTTCGCCTCATGCCTTTACCCTTTACTATCTTCTTGTATCCGTCTTCTTGCCACTTGGGGAATAGCAATCCGAAACCAGGTTCTCTACCATAGGACACGTACGCAAGACCGGAATTTGCCTGAAAAGAAAGAAGAAAATACTTATTAGAAAAGCCCACGGAATGGTAGAGAATTGAAACAATACTTTCCAATCAATTCTATCGCTTCCAATTGTCAGACCTTGAATTGTAAACAGTGCCCCTCGCCATATTATTTAAATTCCCGAAAATCTATAGGGAGGGCACTGAACATGTCATCTACATTGTCGGTTGAAGACAAAGAGCAAAATCTTTCAAATTGTAGTATTTAGCCCAGGGACATCTGACTGAGAGTGGATCTGCAACGCCATTCAGATATAGATCTGAAAAAAAAAGGAATTATTAGCTAAATTTAAACTTAACAAAAATATCAAATCGCAAAAAAAAAAAAAAATAAAATTAGTAAATTTAAAATATTTTCCTTGTTATAGTTCTACACCAAACATTTTAGATATTCCGCCTTTACGGAATTATCTGACACTTTTTCTATCTGGTCAAAACATTTATTTGTGCAAACTCGAACAGAATTAATTTTCTAAATTTTTTGGAAATATGGTAAGAAAAACAATTGGAAACTTTGTTGGCGAATTGTATATTTTACATTTTTTAACAACAATAATTGCCTTCAACTTAAAAAAACACCAAACAAAAGACATTCAATTTGCGAGAGTACGTTGTGAGAGCGACGAATGCTATCTTCACAATTGATAGTCTTTAGGCAACGCTATGTTCTTTTCACACATTATTTACCCGAAAACACATTATTAAATATACACGCACAAGCACACACCTCTTATTAATTTATTTAAACACATCTCACTTAATATTGGTTATTCATTTAACCAAAAAAATAAACAAATATTTTTCCCGATAACACTTTTTCATTCACTTCAATTCGCGTTGTTTACCTTTTATTTTACGCTTTGGTGTTAAGTTGGCTGCAGTCAGTTCAACGGCGTTAGTTTCTCAACTACAACGCCGTCAGATTCCCATCC
Organism: Polietes domitor; assembly: GCA_947397865.1. Lineage (NCBI taxonomy): Eukaryota > Metazoa > Arthropoda > Insecta > Diptera > Muscidae > Polietes > Polietes domitor. Next base: position 801,371 of record CANDYM010000001.1, read on the forward strand.
TGAACGTTCACCTAAACCAAAAGCGTGACGTCGCGCGTTATGCTTACTGAACACAGCGCACGGGCTGACCACAATCGGAACGGCTGGCGACAGCGTTACTGACTACTTTTCCGCGTTCCTGATTATTTTTTTTTACTTTTTTATGTAAGTTCATGATCATTGCCCAACGCTTAACACTTGACAGGTCGCGAGTGAAGCGCTGGCTTTGTGATGATCATCTTTTACACCAAAACCAAAATGAAGATTTATTGAAGAAAGTACACGAGTGCAAGAAGGCCATAAAGAAGTCACTAGTGACACCTATTGTCAAAAAAGTGTCATTCATCCGTCAGAGGTGGCATCCATCTGTGGCGAAGTTGCCAGATTGAGTGTTAGGACAGTGATGTATTTTGGATTTAGTACGACAGTCCTTGGATAATTGGAAAAGGTCAGTAAAGTTGTAGGATGGTGCAAAGTCCAACTCCATTCGACAACCAAAAGGTTTTCAACAATTAAAGTGTCAGGTCAATTATACTGTGAGTGAGTTTAAGTTTTTTTCTTAACCTAATAATTAAATAAAAAAACTTTGAAATTAATAATTAAATGTTTAAATAATTTAGATTAAATACTCGAGGCGTGAGATTAAACGTTTTTTCTTATAATTAAATACAAAATTGTGTTAGGGACTAAAAAGGTAAGAAGTTATTAAATGATAAATTAAATTGAAATGGACAGGCGTTTAATTCAAATCTGTCCAATTATAATAGCGCAAGCCATATACCGTTTTACGCCACCGAGACTACCAAGGAATATATTGGGGAAATTTCCCGGAACGCTTCTTACCGGCTTTGTGATTGCCTGTGTGGTTTGGAGTGGAGGCGCGCTTTTTAGTCCAATCATTTTCATATTCTTCACACACAACACATATCCACATGTCCATACAACAAATCAACCCCAAAAAACCAAATAAAGGTATGTTGAGTGATGTTAAAACCTTACTCTCAAACAAAAAAGTCAGTCCAATGACATTCAATTGACCTGAACAAGAGTTTGAATTGACTGAGAAATCCTAACCTAACCCAGTACATGTGTGTTTTTTTGTCCTTGTGATTGTCCAAATTTTGTGTTAAAAAATTAAAACTGAAAAAAATTAAAAATCGAACTTTAAAGAGAAATTATAAAAAAAAGAACAATTAAAACTAGATTAAAAAAAAACGAAAAAAAACAAGAATTTATCTTAAAAAGATTAATTTAATTTAAAATAAATTAATTTAAAATAAAACAGTTTAAAATAAATTGATTTAAAATTAAATAATTTAAAATAAATTAATTTAAGACAAAATAATATAAAATAAATTAATTTAAAATGAATAAAATAAATTTTGGCTATTTAAAATAATGTAAAAATAATTGCAAAAATAATTAAAATAATAAAAAATCCCAGAACATAAAAAAAAAATAAAATAAAAAGAAATAAAATACTTACCCATATTGTCAAATAAAAAAAAAGAATAGAAAATTAAGAAAAACATATATATAAAGAATTTATCAGAAAAAGATTTAAGGATAAATATATTTGTTTATTTTTTTTATAAAGAAATAAAAATTCAAAACTTACATTAAAAATCAATAAACATAAATAAATAGTAAATTCAAATAAAAACAAATATATAAATTAAATCTTTTTCTATATAAAATAAAATAGGTATATAAGTGGAAATACGACATAAGAAAAATGTATAAAATTTAAGATATTTTTTTTTTTAGTAATTAGTTTTTTTTTCTAATTTAAATTATAATAAATAATGTGAAATTGTAATTGAAATTATAGAATGTGTTCGTCTCGCTAGAATCGGGTTGAGTATGGTCAAGTAACTAAAGTGTAAAGACGCGCATTGGATTCTGGGGCATTTTCAATAATTGAGCAAAGAAAATGCCATGGAAGTGCTCGTAAAGCGCTTAAGGGGAGGGCAGATCAGCAGGGCCACAAAATCTTAGTCCTGCCACATAAGAAAATGTAGCAAAAGATGTCAACCAGCATTTCTCATCTTCGGCATTCCCATTTCCTTTCCTTCTTATTTCCTTTCTTATAATTCTCTAACCATTTCCTATTCCATATGTCTTTCCCTTTCGTATTTTGTCTAATGTTTATGAAAACTTAATTGGCACGGAAGATTTAAAATGCGAGACCCAAGCGGAAAAGAATCCCCCCATCCGACGAGCCCTAGCCCGGTCAAGACCAGCGTGCCATATTTCCGTTCTGTCAACAGGGGTTCTCACAATTTTTCATCATATTACTTTCAAAGTCGTTCAGAGAAGCATAATTCTTTATGGTGCTAGATAATCCTAAATAGCGAGTTCGATCGATTTCAACGCCATTAATTTCATATCGAATTTCATCAAACATGTATGCCACACAGTTGTTTCGCAATCGAGCATTAGATGTTTTCGCACCCCCTACCAGTGTAACACAGCCTTCTATGAAAATGTAGCTTTCACTGGGTAATACATACAAGTCCTGATTTTGAATTGTTATTCTTATCTCATCGTTATTTTTAAAAGATTGTATATATGGTACATATGTATGATAGTCTTTTTTTATTATATTCTCGTCTGTGAGTGGCTTTTCACCAACATTAAGTATTTCAGACATAATTTTTTAATCGAAATTTTAAAGATTTTAAAAAAATTTTATTTTCTTTTGTCAATGGTAGTCTTTTAGGTTTGACTGATTGGAAAGGAATGTGTATATCTTTTCTTTTATTCCCGTATTTATTATAAATAATCATTTTGATTTTGGTCTGAGATGCAATCGAAGTGTAATTTCTTCTCCGCGAAAATTTATTAAACGTTCTTCTTGATCCACAATCCAAACTTTAAGTGAACTGATTTCTTTGACGTTTACTGGTAAATAAATTAGGTTTTTAGGTATTTCATCCATTTTATATCCTGGAGACACGTTTATAGCAAACTCGTGTATAGTATGTACTGGTAAATTGTTTAAATATGCTCCTGTAATTATATTGCATTGTATTTGTACGGCGTTCACTTTCAAAATGTTAACAGGTAGATACGATTTATGACTTTCTTTCGATAACAAAATTCGGTCATCAAATCCAAACAATGTTCCTAGAGAACGATCTCGATTAAAATAAATAACATCATGTGAAGAATATATTTCAATTTGTAACGTATTATTGTTAGCTGCGATATCTAAAATTTTTTCTCCATTATGTTTTCCATATACTGATTTTATATAGGATACAATATCTTCCAACTCGTAAGATCCGACTGGTATTTCGATTGTCATGTCACCGATATGAAATAAATTGTTGTCATAGTCAACGTTTGGAATGGAGTTGTAAGAATGAAAATCTATTAGAGAACATTCATACTCGTCTGGAAGTTGGATTGGTGGAAAATAATTGGCTGTTAAAACCGGCGATCTTCCGCTTAATGCTAATGTTATTGACATTATGAATGCTATTTAACTAATGACAAACAAAATATATAATTGAGTGATATAATTTTGCTTAAAGTATTTCATTTTTATCTATCCAGGAGTTGTGTTGATTGGAGAACCCCAACCATTTAACATATACTTTATCTGCCTTCGTTTTTAAAACTTTCTCAACGAGGTACGCATTAGGAAAGCGTGTGTGTATAATCTCTTCCTTATAGAAACCTCCTTTAATCGGATTTCCTTGATAGTCTTCCAATGTATATGTAACTGGATTTGTAATTTGAACAGATTTAATTCTAAAAATCTCTGTACTAAAGTTTGGTGTATATCCTTTTTCAAATATATTTTTATATTTGCTTATGCGTACATAATCCCCCACATGAAAATTTGACGGTTTAAATATTTTCAAGTGGTTGTATACAGTGTTTAATAACATTTTCTCATTCTCAGGGTTTACATTAATGGGGGCCATTTTTATTGTTCTATGTTCTTTATTATTGTATGTATCTACTAAATCCTTATATATCTTGATCCACTGATAGGTTCCCTTAAATGAAAATTCACGAAACAGGATAGATTTTAAGGTACGGTTGAAACGCTCAACAATTGACGCCTTCATTGTACTATATGTAGAATAGTGATTAATTTTATACTTATTCATTAATCGTTTAAAATCTTTATTAAAAAACTCCTTTCCATCGTCAGTTTGTAAATTTTTTGGTATTCGACCCAAATTCAATATTCTTTGGAATGCAGCGGAAACATCGGAAGCATTTTTTATACCCTCCACCTCCAGGATGGGGGTATATTCACTTTGTCATTCCGTTTGTAACACCTCGAAATATTCATCGGAGACCCCATAAAGTATATATATTCTGGGTCGTGGTAAAATTCTAAGACGATATAGCCATGTCCGTCTGTCCGTCTGTCCGTCTGTCTGTTGAAAGCACGATAGCGGCCGAACGAAATGAGCTAGGAGGTTCAAATTTTTCCTAAATGTGTCTTATGGTTGTAGATCGGTTGGGATTGAAAGTGGACGAAATCGGCCCAGAGGGAAAAATTTTTCCCTCACAAGGACTGAAAATACCCCTAATATTTTGTGTATTTCAGCATGTTTTTTGAACATATTAGCTTGTATTTACTTGATATTCGCAATGCGCCATCCCTTTATAGCATAAAAAGTGATTTTTATTTGTAGGGGGCGAAATGGGACAAAAAGGGATAAAAATGGTACCTTTCAAACGACAACAGATAGAAACACGAAATTTGGCGTGTACATTCCTCTAATAGAGTAGATAAATAATATAAAAGTATTTCGTCTAAATTCGTACTTTAAAGGGGTTAAATGGGGCAAAAGGGATAAAAATAGTACCAACATAACGGCTGCACCTAGAATAGTGAAATTCGATATATACATTCCTCTGATTGCGTAGACACGTAAAATAAAAGAACTTTCCAAAATTCGTACTTTTTGGGGTTCAAATGGAAAAAGGGGATAAAAATAGTACCTACCAAATGACAACAGCTAGAATTATGAAATTCGGTGTGTACATCCCTCTAATTGCATAGACACGTAAAATAGAGGGCTTTTTCGAAATTTGTAATTTTAAGGGATATAATTAAAAAGAGGGATAAAAATGGGACCTACCAAACCGCTGAAGTTGAAATCATGAAATACATTCTGACTATGAAGACTTGAAAAAGGGTTTTTTCGAAATTTGTACATTTGGGTGGAGAATGGGGTGAATGGGGATATCTTTAAAAGTCGACATCCTTTAATCTGCTGGTAATACTGTGGAATGCACTCCGTGGTGGAGGGTATATAAGATTCGGCCCGGCCGAACTTAACGCCTTCTTACTTGTTAGTTTTAGTGTGTTCTACCCACGCATATTTTGAAAAGTTGTCTATAACTGTTAATAGATATTTGAATCCTTTATTAAATTTTGAATAATTCCCCATTTCAACTAAATCTGCTTGCCATGAATCGTCAATTCCTTTCATAATAACTCTTCGTCGTGGGAACTTTTTGCGGGCTTGAGTATGCAGTTCATTTACAATTTTTCTTTTCTCCATTGTTTTTTATTCTATTAATATCTTATTGTTTTTTACAATTGGTTGATGGTACAGATACACAAATATTATTATAAACTTCATCAAGTTTATCCTTCAACTGTAGTATATTTTTTTATTATCAATAATTTCTGCGTTTAATATTTCTCGTGAACGGTTGATTTGTGTTTGTAGATAAAATTTGTTGACAGCGTCTCCCACTTCTGATGGCGGACCCAAATTTTTGATTTTCTTATTTCGGATATCGAGGTTGTTATGATCATCAAGACCAATTCCCAACATTTTCGGAACATTTCTCCTCAATATATCAGAATTTGAAAAGTGACCGAACTTGTCAACACTCATCTTATGATTAATTGAGTTTCTTCATCGTCAGTATATTATATCTGATTCCTTTAATTCTTCAATTATAGATACTATTTCGTTATTTTGATTAGTATGGCCAGCATTTTGTGATGCTATGAGAAGCTTTAATCTTTCCACCAATTCGTTGGGATCGTCCCAGTATATATAGTTCGGGTTTTGAAGACTTACGCTCATCAGGCCTTTACCTGTGTGAGTAGATTGAAATAACCTTTTTATTATTTTTGTATATTTAAAACCTTTGCTTCCTTTAATTTGTTCATTGGGGTCATGTTTTCTTCGATGTGCATTTGTATTAATTAAAATCTTTTTGTATATATCCAACTCATATGAATCATAACTCTTAGGATTTTTATAAAAAAGCAATTCATATAGTCCATGCGTATTAGCCCAAGATTGATTTCCAATAATAATTTTGTCAGCACTTAGATGTATACTGCTGTTACCGAATTTCCAAACATCATTCTCTTTATGCGGTCCATATATGGTATCAAGTTTTCCATCTCTATTCAAAGAAGATAAGTCAATTGTGTCTTCCTCCTCTGATTGCGAAAAAAACTTATCCTCCTTTGCTTCTTCTTCCTCTTCACTCAAGCTATCAGACTCATCTTTATAGATTTTACTAGAAAATCTGTTTTCCTTTTTATACTTTTTATTTGGTGTACTGGTTTCAAATTTTATATCATGATTTTCAGGTGGAGGTCTTTTAATATTTTCATGAGATATTTTAATGAATTTATTTAGTGGTTCTGTTAGAGGTTTAAATGTGCTTTCCAACTTATTCGCTATTTCATTTTCTCCCAATTTGATACTCTGAAATTTTTGTTTTAAAATTTTTCGCGACTTTATTAGTTCCTTTAATATTTTTTCATCCATTGTTAATGTGTGTCAATGTTTCAACCAATAATCAGTTTGTTGCAAACTGCTAGCTGTTCGTTTTAAAGTGGTAGACAGGTATTTTAAACTGGTGGGCAGTTGTTTTTAACTGGTGTGCTGTCTGTTTTAAACAGATATATGCTAGTTTTTTGACTGATATCAGTTTCTATTAGACTGGTAGCAGTTCCTATCGGACTGGTAGCAGTTTCTATTAGACTGGTAGCAGTTCCTATCGGACTGGTATCAGTTCCTATTATACTGGTAGCAGTTCCTATCGGACTGGTAGCAGTTTCTATTAGACTGGTAGCAGTTCCTATCGGACTGGTAGCAGTTCCTATTAGACTGGTAGCAGTTCCTATCGGACTGGTAGCAGTTCCTATTATACTGGTAGCAGTTCCTATCGGACTGATAGCAGATCCTATTATACTGATAGCTGTTTGTTTTATGTTGATAGCTGGTCTTTTATATCGACTGCCGTTCGTTTTATATTGACGTCTGTTGTAATCAAAAGAATATTTATTACTAAATATATATGAATACATCAAACCCTTTTCTATAGCGTCCACATGTAATATCATCGTCTTTGCTTATAATTAAAAATCCATATCTATCTTTCCAACATTCTCGACAAATTTCCATAAATTTATTAAACTTCATATCGGAACCAACATGATCATTATAGATGTGCTTCATATTCATTTCGTCCTGTTTGAACATTATAATTACATTGGAATTATCTCGAATTAAATGTTTAGGAATTCGGGTATATGTTTGATTCAAATAAAAACAATCGACATTTTTATGTCTACCCATAGAAAAATAACTTCGAATATTATTTTGTTTTTCACAAGCAACATCGTCAAATATCATTAGAGAATTTGATTTTGCTTCGTCCGGTGGTATGACATCAACATTATCCGTAAAAGTGTAATATCCCATACCCTTTATAGGTGTTATAAGTTTCTTTAGATACTCATATTTCGGTTGATACAAGGACTTTGAATATAAATATATATTTTCAAATTTCAATCCATTAGGGCTTTCAATTAGACTCACACAATTAGAAGGTCCCACTATCAATGCTCTTATAGAGTTCGGTAATAAGGAGCTATGTCTCGTTTGATTAGAATTATTTTGTGTGAAATCTAAATTTCGCACATTAATATTTGTATCCTGTTTAACTAAACGCATTTTAACAACTGATTACAAGTTGGTTATTTCATTCAAATTTATGTTGTTTTTTTTTTCATTTCAGAAATTATATAAAATGATTGTTTATTCGAATAATAAAATTAATTGTAAAAGAAACGTTCGCGGGAGAGGGTTGATGAATAATTTAATTAATTCATTACCAATTGAGCTTCATTTACCTGGCTACCAATTTTGTGGACCAGGAACAAAGTTAGAGAAACGATTGGAAAGGGGTGATAAGGGAATAAATGCCCTTGATGCTGCTTGTAGAACTCATGATATAGCATATACACAAAGTAACGACTTAAATCATCGACATCGAGCTGATAGAGAGCTAACCGAGAGAGCGTGGGAACGTGTTAAAGCTAAAGACAGTACCTTAGGAGAAAAAATAAGCGCATATTTAGTCACCAACGCCATGAAAGCTAAAGTAAAATTCGGTTTAGGTATGGGGAAGAAAAAAATATGTGGAAAAAAAATATTTTCAAGTGCTGTAAAAAATGCCATCACCATTCTAAAGAAGCAAAAACCGCAAGATATAAATACAGCTATAAAAACTGCACGAAGGGTTATTCACAACTCATTCAAAGGAAAGAAATCACAGATTGTTATTCCGAGGGTTATAAGAGTACCAAAAATTGGTGGGTTTCTTCCTCTAATATCAATTCTATCAGGACTTGGAGCTATGGGAGCCATTGCCTCTGGAGGGGCTTCTATTGCAAATGCGTTAAACACTGCAAAAAAAGCCAAACAACAGCTGGAAGAAAATGTTCGACATAATAAAAGCATGGAGACTATAGCAATGGGTAAAGGGCTTTACCTTAAACCATATAAGAAAGGACTGGGGATCATAGTGGATAACAAAAATTCGACAAAAAACTAATAAAACATCTACCCAATGTACCTCTAAGTAATATTGATTTAAAAACATTCGGCAAAAAACATATTCCCTATTTTAGAGATGTTTATATGAGAGATAAACTACCAAAAAAACCTCGTTATAGAGAATGTGGTATAGTTAATTTAGACTCACATAAAGGAGCCGGTACGCATTGGGTAGCATACTATAAAAATAAAGATTTTATTGAATATTTCGATAGCTTTGGTAATTTACAACCACCATTGGAAATAATAGAATATTTAGGAAATAATATAACCTACAATTATAAGAGACGTCAGAAATTTAATTCAGTCAATTGCGGACACCTTTGTTTAAAATTTTTAATCCAATTTAAATAAATAAAAAATAAAGCACTTAATTTTCCTTTTATTCATATTTCATTTATTTTCCATTCTTGATAGTAATTTATAAATTTTTACATCTTGTTTTATTGTATTAACCATTTTTTTACCAAACTCGAAACATAGACGGGTTAAATCAATTTCAACATCCTTTTCATAGAATCCTTTAATATCAGAAATTTGTATATATGTTTTCTTCAGATCGGCACATGTATGTATATAAAAATTATAATAAAAATATGCAATTTGTTTTTGCAATATGTTGTTCCAGCAAACGAATGTAGTTAAAAATATTCCAATTCGAGTTATTGCATGCCATGTTTCACAGTCAATTTTGAGTTTGTTATCGTTTTGTCTTAGTATTAGGAGACTTCTACCATCCTTTTGTCGAAATTCATATTTGATGGCTTCTTTCGGAGGATCGTTAAGCAAATTAAATGAATCAAAAAATTCATATTGATCCAATCGCACTTGGATGTAGTCCTTATACGTCATCAAATGAACCCACATATCACGAGTTAGGCCCACATAGTGCTTCTTCTTATTTTGAAACCATATCATTGGCTCAAATTTTGATGATGTTGAAAATCCGCATTTAACTTTTAAATTTAAATTAACAAAATATTCAAATTCAAAAACGACGTCATGATTTTGGAATTTTTTTTCTTCCTTTTTATTCGCTTGCTCCATTTGAGTTGAAAGAGTAAATTAACACTGTCGATTTTATGAAAATAAAAACTGTATATAAAGGGTTCACAAAAATAATAGTTATTTTAGTTGGTCACCAAACTCGGTTGTAAAATGTTTCAAATAAATAGATCTTCCGTTGCCTTTTTGGATTTTCAATACTGTCATGGCAATGAAAACAGTATATATATGAAAGAGATGGCATACATGTGTGGAACATCGGTTGTCCCCAACTATTTCCTTTTCAAACCACCTTTCGATGTCAGAGAACTAACCAGAGAGGGACGGAGAAAAAACAATTACTGCAAAAAATTTGTGAATGGATTGGATTGGTCAGAAGGCTCAATAGACTATTGTGATGTAGGTGCTATACTTTCACCCCTAAATACATATAAGTACATTTTTGTTTTTGGAAAGGCTAAGAAAGACTTTCTAACAAAATATATTAAAACCAACATAATAAATCTGGAAAACAAAACAAGTTTTAAAACATTACCCAATTACTTTACTTCTTGTCCGCTCCATTCTGATGTTAGTTTTAAGTGCGCCATTAATAATTTATATAAAATATTTGTTTTTGTAGAGAAAAATTATTATCAAATAGAAGACTTTATATTAAATGAATAACATATTGATAAATAAATAATAATAAAATTAAAAACAAAAACACATGGAATTTTATTTCAGTCAAACGATTGAGTTTATTTATTTGAAGTTTTTTTATAATCTATACTAAATAAGGTGAATAAAATACTTCAGTAGGTAGAATTTGTTTTAGCTCTAATCTATATAGGTTATCTTGCCCATCACGCAAGGATGATTTTGTTATTGAAAAGGCTCCATCATTTAATCGTTGCACCACATCGTCTCCAAGAGAGTTGAATCTGCTCGGTAGATACAAAATGCAGTCGTCCAATTTCAAGACAAGTTTGTCCCCATACTTGGTTGACGTCCGGTATGCTGCACTAATTACATATTCTGTATTTAGTTTCATATCCTTTATACTAAGGATTTTTTTGAAATTTAGGAAGTTAAACGTGGTTATTAATTCTGTATTTGATGACATCTCTACAACTTTATTTTTTCAACTGTGAATTTATTGTATTACTTACTGATATTTATACCAGATTCTGATTATGAATCAAACAATTTTTCGTTGAATGAGCGAGAGGTATATTGCATGCAAAGTAGGGGTCAGCATTTGTAAATATATGACGTATTTCACATTTTACATAAAGAGACAACAAGAGTAAAAGAGAAAAGTTATATTTATTGCCGAAAAAAGAAAAACCCTCCTCTAATTTGAAATAAAAAGAAAAAGTATATACTTTATATTGATTGGTATTTTATTTTGATGTTATGGTAAGCAGAAAAGAAAAATCCCCCTCCATTCTTGAAATAAAAAGAAAACTTATGTATTTTGATTTGATTTTTTATTGTTGTTGTAAGCTGAAAAGGGGAAATTGAAATTTGAATATAATATTAAAAAAAAATATATATTTAATTTAAATATATAAATATTTTATATTTAATTTATTTTTTAAATTATTGTTATTAAACTAAAAATAATATTTACAGTATTTAATTTAAAATTATAAAAAATAATTATGAACGTATTGTTCGTTTTGTTGGGGTTTTGGGCACATCTTTTCGCTGCCTCTTCATTGGTCCTCTTCTTCCACAGTTATCGAAAGGTATTATGCTTATCGATTCATCTTCACATAAATCGAAAAGCAGCATACACTTCTCCTCATTAACCTCATCGATTATTTCCACACAAGGAGATGTGGATCGTGGTGACCGATTATAAAATTCGGGACGTTGTTGTGCTGGTGGTAAATAGTATTCTTGAGTTTCCTCAACGAACACATCTTCCTCTTGTGTCTCATCGATGACCACCTCTTCCTCTTGGCTTTCCAAATTGATGACGTCTTGTGTTTCGCCGATGACCACCTCTTCCTCTTGGCTTTCCAAATTGATGACATCTTGTGTTTCGCCGATGACCACCTCTTCCACGTGTATATTGAGTACACTCTTCAAATAGCTTTCAATATCAGACAAAGTTATGGCTATGTTCAACTTCCTTAACGTTAAAGCGCCAAAATCTTCCACTTCATCATCCTGACCAGAGTTGGATGTAGCTGTAATGTCAGTCCAATCTTCTGAATTGTATGGCACAATTCTTTGACCACATTCTATTACGATGTCCTCAAAAGCATCTTCATCATTCTCTATAGCTGCCACCACTGCCTCTGCTCCACGTAGTTGCTCCGATGTGATTGTTAAATCACAATCAAATGAGATATTTAAATTATCCTCATAAGCCTGTTCACATTCGTGTCTACTCCCGTCGTTTGATATAATAGTAAATGTGGTATTGCAGACATTTAGGCTTTCATTCAAAATTTGATTTTTCTTTTCAGTGATTTGATTTTTCATTAAGTGAATATTATTTTGGAATGCCATTTTTTATTTTACTTTTAATTTAATTAAAAAAAGAATAACGATGTGTAAGATGATGTGTCGCTACAAGAACTGAGTTGGTGATATTAATTTTCTCTTGGATATATATCAAAAAAACTGTTTTGTGCATTTCAATTTTTACTCATACATCCTTCAACCCCCTTCATATTTTTACCTATAAATGAAAATAATACACAATTTTTTCGTGAAAAATATTATTTTATATTTTTCATCTTCACCATACGACGTCTTTAAAAAAGGATGACCTAAAATAAATAACAACAACATATACACGAATATTATTATTTTCAATTTATGGCATGTCGCCTTAAACCAATCTGATCTACATGACATCAAAAAGGGACACTGTCTTTAGCAGACGCAGAATTCTGACGCTCACAACTCTCTCCGCCATAACAAAAACAATCGTCCTTAAAAAACACTTGTCGCTACAAATTGCCTACCATTACATTGCCTACCTTTTGAAAGGTGGTGAAGCGGATAAACACAGATTGTTTTGATCGGCGTCATGAGACGAAAACGAAAGGATGACCTAAAATAAATAACAACAACATATACACGAATATTATTATTTTCAATTTATGGCATGTCGCCTTAAACCAATCTGATCTACATGACATCAAAAACGGACACTGTCTTTAGCAGACACAGAATTCTGACGCTCACAACTCTCTCCGCCATAACAAAAACAATCGTCCTTAAAAAACACTTGTCGCTACAAATTGCCTACCATTACATTGCCTACCTTTTGAAAGGTGGTGAAGCGGATAATCACAGATTGTTTTGATCGGCGTCATGAGACGAAAACGAAAGGACACACAAACATTAAGGGACAGACGTAACCTTTCGCTCTCATCTCTACTGCCCACCCAATGAGTACACACGAACAACTAGTAAAACTCTCTTACATACAAACATTAAGGGACAGACGTAACCTTTCGCTCTCATCTCTACTGCCCACCCAATGAGTACACACGAACAACTAGTAAAACTCTCTTACATACAAAGGAATCTAACTGTTGATCATCAACCCCTAGCGAAAAAACCCAATCACCTTTATAGACAATGCAGTCTAACCGTCAACTAACCCCCCACCCCTACAACCATCTGGATGAACACCTGGCTGAACACCTGGATGAACACCTGACCACCCCAACCTGACCCTCGTCAAACAACCTGTCAAAATATTCAATCAAAATATGTGACATTTATACCGTACCCGTATCCCCCCTCTACTTCAGTTTGTTGCAAACTGCTAGCTGTTCATTTTAAAGTGGTAGGCAGGTATTTTAAACTGGTGGGCAGTTGTTTTTAACTGGTGTGTAGTCTGATTTAAACAGATATATGCTAGTTTTTTGACTGATAGCAGTTTCTATTAGACTGGTAGCAGTTCCTATCGGACTGGTAGCAGTTTCTATTAGACTGGTAGCAGTTCCTATCGGACTGGTAGCAGTTCCTATTATACTGGTAGCAGTTCCTATCGGGCTGGTAGCAGTTCCTATTATACTGGTAGCAGTTTCTATTAGACTGGTAGCAGTTCCTATCGGACTGGTAGCAGTTCCTATTATACTGGTAGCAGTTCCTATCGGACTGGTAGCAGTTCCTATTATACTGGTAGCAGTTCCTATTAGACTGACAGCAGATCCTATTATACTGATAGCTGTTTGTTTTATGTTGATAGCTGGTCTTTTATATCGACTGCTGTTCGTTTTATATTGACGTCTGTTGTAATCAAAAGAATATTTATTACTAAATATATATGAATACATCAAACCCTTTTCTATAGCGTCCACATGTAATATCATCGTCTTTGCTTATAATTAAAAATGCATATTTATCTTTCCAACATTCTCGACAAATTTCCGTAAATTTATTAAACTTCATATCGGAACCAACATGATCATTATAGATGTGCTTCATATTCATTTCGTCCTGTTTGAACATTATAATTACATTGGAATTATCTCGAATTAAATGTTTAGGAATTCGGGTATATGTTTGATTCAAATAAAAACAATCGACATTTTTATGTCTACCCATAGAAAAATAACTTCGAATATTGTTTTGTTTTTCACAAGCAACATCGTCAAATATCATTAGAGAATTTGATTTTGCTTCGTCCGGTGGTATGACATCAACATTATCCGTAAAAGTGTAATATCCCATACCCTTTATAGGTGTTATAAGTTTCTTTAGATACTCATATTTCGGTTGATACAAGGACTTTGAATATAAATATATATTTTCAAATTTCAATCCATTAGGGCTTTGAATTAGACTCAGAAAGGCATTTGTTTTTCCACAATTAGAAGGTCCCACTATCAATGCTCTTATAGAGTTCGGTAATAAGGAGCTATGTCTCGTTTGATTAGAATTATTTTGTGTGAAATCTAAATTTCGCACATTAATATTTGTATCCTGTTTAACTAAACGCATTTTAACAACTGATTACAAGTTGGTTATTTCATTCAAATTTATGTTGTTTTTTTTTTCATTTCAGAAATTATATAAAATTATATTATTCGAATAATAAAATTAATTGTAAAAGAAACGTTCGCGGGAGAGGGTTGATGAATAATTTAATTAATTCATTACCAATTGAGCTTCATTTACCTGGCTACCAATTTTGTGGACCAGGAACAAAGTTAGAGAAACGATTGGAAAGGGGTGATAAGGGAATAAACTAACTATCGACCGATCGCGATTTGCTCAGCGCTTTCGAAGGTTATGGAGAGTATGGTTAACCACCATCTTGTGAGGTATTTAGAAACTAATGACTTACTTAATGATCGACAGTATGGCTTCCGTAGGAATCGATCTACGGGAGACCTGATGACACTGCTATCCGAAAAATGGAATCGATCTATTCACAAGCTTGGTGAGAGTAAGGTCTTTGCTCTAGATATCTCCAAGGCCTTTGATAGAGTTTGGCACGGCGATTTATATCGAGCTTCCTCAGAGATCGCACTATACGTGTTGTTGTAGATGGGTTCTCATCCGACGAGCATAGGTTATCCGCAGGAGTACCACAGGGCTCTGTCTTTCCCCCTCCCTTTTTCTTATTTTCATCGACGACCTCTTGGATCGGACTGTGAATCCAATTTACTCATTCGCGGATGACAGCAGCCTCTGTCATTCATACTCATTCGATCATAGACCAAGTCGTCAAGAAATTGAGGATAAAAGGCGATTGATGGATGAGTCACTTAACCAAGATTTGATAGCCATTTCTGAATGGGGTCGAGAAAATAGAGTAGATTTTAATGCACGTAAGACCCAGTGCTTCTTGTTGTCTCACAAACGATTCACTGATCCAACGGTGTCGTCGATTTTAATGAACGGTGTAGATATTGAGCAATCAGATGATCTAGTTGTTCTTGGCATAAAAATACAATGTGATGTTCGTTGGACAAAACATGTATTTGATGTGTCGAAAGATGCCTTCAAATGTTTAGGCTTTTTAAAAAGATGTAAGAAATATTTTACACCCTCTGATCTTCTCAATATCTACACTACTTACATCAGACCAAAGATGGAATACAACTCCCATATATGGTCGGGTGCTCCAGCTTCATCACTGGAGCTACTTGACCGTGTCCAGAGGAGGGCGATGGTGTTGATAGGTGATGGTAGGATATCCAATTCTATTGTCTCCCTTGAACACCGTCGTAATGTTGGTTGTGTGTCATTGTTCTATCCATACTTTCATGGTGTTTGTTCTTCGGAAATTCGTGATCTTATACCGCCCGTGAGAACGTTCGGTAGAGATACGCGACTCTCCAGGAACGCTCACCCATTTGTTGTCGATTGGACAACCGACCGCACTACACATTACAGAATAAATTCGTTCTTCGCCCGTACTATCCGTATGTGGAATCGACTTCCGGCAACTATCTTTCCCTCCAATTACGACATTCAGGGATTCAAAACAGATGTCAACAGACACTACTCCCTCTTTCCTCCTTCCAATACCTTATCTTCCTTCTACCAACGCAATGCACTGCATTTATAGGGGACATCCCCTGAGTGTTGGTTCAGTGAAAAAAAAAATGCCCTTGATGATGCTTGTATTGTATTGTGGGTGATTTTTTAAGAGCTTGATAACTTTTTTTTTTAAAAAAAACGCATAAAATTTGCAAAATCTCATCGGTTCTTTATTTGAAACGTTAGATTGGTCCATGACATTTACTTTTTGAAGATAATTTCATTTAAATGTTGACCGCGGCTGCGTCTTAGGTGGTCCATTCGGAAAGTCCAATTTTGGGCAACTTTTTCGAGCATTTCGGCCGGAATAGCCCGAATTTCTTCGGAAATGTTGTCTTCCAAAGCTGGAATAGTTGCTGGCTTATTTCTGTAGACTTTAGACTTGACGTAGCCCCACAAAAAATAGTCTTGGTGGCCAACTTACCGGTCCATTTCTTGAGATGAATTGTTCTCCGAAGTTTTCCCTCAAAATGGCCATAGAATCGCGAGCTGTGTGGCATGTAGCGCCATCTTGTTGAAACCACATGTCAACCAAGTTCAGTTCTTCCATTTTGGGCCAAAAAAAGTTGGATATCATCTCACGGTAGCGCTCACCATTCGCAGTTACGTTACGATTCGCATCATCTTTGAAGAAGTACGGTCCAATGATGCCACCAGCCCATAAACCGCACCAAACTGTGACTTTTTCTGGATGCATTGGTAGCTCTTGCAATGCTTTTGGCTGATATTCACTCCAAAATCGACAATTCTGCCTATTTACGTACCCATTGAGCCAAAAATGAGCTTCGTCGCTGAACACAATTTCTTTCTTTCTGAACTTTCTTAACAGAGCACGCATTTTGATAATAAAATTCAATGATTTGCAAGCGTTGCTCGTTAGTAAGTCTATTCATGATGAAATGTCAAAGCATACTGAGCATCTTTCTCTTTGACACCATGTCTGAAATCCCACGTGATCTGTCAAATACTAATGCATGAAAATCCTAACCTCAAAAAAATCACTCTTTAGAACTCATGATATAGCATATACACAAAGTAACGACTTAAATCATCGACATCGAGCTGATAGAGAGCTAACCGAGAGAGCGTGGGAACGTGTTAAAGCTAAAGACAGTACCTTAGGAGAAAAAATAAGCGCATATTTAGTCACCAACGCCATGAAAGCTAAAGTAAAATTCGGTTTAGGTATGGGGAAGAAAAAAATATGTGGAAAAAAAATATTTTCAAGTGCTGTAACAAATGCCATCACCATTCTAAAGAAGCAAAAACCGCAAGATATAAATACAGCTATAAAAACTGCACGAAGGGTTATTCACAACTCATTCAAAGGAAAGAAATCACAGATTGTTATTCCGAGGGTTATAAGAGTACCAAAAATTGGTGGGTTTCTTCCTCTAATATCAATTCTATCAGGACTCGGAGCTATGGGAGCCATTGCCTCTGGAGGGGCTTCTATTGCAAATGCGTTAAACACTGCAAAAAAAAGCCAAACAATAGCTGGAAGAAAATGTTCGACATAATAAAAGCATGGAGACTATAGCAATGGGTAAAGGGCTTTACCTTAAACCATATAAGAAAGGACTGGGGATCATAGTGGATAACAAAAAACTAATAAAACATCTACCCAATGTACCTCTAAGTAATATTGATTTAAAAACATTCGGCAAAAAACATATTCCCTATTGTAGAGATGTTTATATGAGAGATAAACTACCAAAAAAACCTCGTTATAGAGAATGTGGTATAGTTAATTTAGACTCACATAAAGGAGCCGGTACGCATTGGGTAGCATACTATAAAAATAAAGATTTTATTGAATATTTCGATAGCTTTGGTAATTTACAACCACCATTGGAAATAATAGAATATTTAGGAAATAATATAACCTACAATTATAAGAGACGTCAGAAATTTAATTCAGTCAATTGCGGACACCTTTGTTTAAAATTTTTAATCCAATTTAAATAAATAAAAAATAAAGCACTTAATTTTCCTTTTATTCATATTTCATTTATTTTCCATTCTTGAAAGTAATTTATAAATTTTTACATCTTACAATAAGTATTAACCATTTTTTACCAAACTCGAAACATAGACTGGTTAAATCAATTTCAACATCCTTTTCATAGAATCCTTTAATATCAGAAATTTGTATATAAGTTTTCTTCAGATCGGCACATGTAGGTATATAAAAATTATAATAAAAATATGCAATTTGTTTTTGCAATATGTTGTTCCAGCAAACGAATGTAGTTAAAAATATTCCAATTCGAGTTATTGCATGCCATGTTTCACAGTCAATTTTGAGTTTGTTATCGTTTTGTCTTAGTATTAGGAGACTTCTACCATCCTTTTGTCGAAATTCATATTTGATGCCTTCTATCGGAGGATCGTTAAGCAAATTAAATGAATCAAAAAATTCATATTGATCCAATCGCACTTGGATGTAGTCCTTATACGTCATCAAATGAACCCACATATCACGAGTTAGGCCCACATAGTGCTTCTTCTTATTTTGAAACCATATCATTGGCTCAAATTTTGATGATGTTGAAAATCCGCATTTAACTTTTAAATTTAAATTAACAAAATATTCAAATTCAAAAACGACGTCATGATTTTGAAATTGTTTTTCTTCCTTTTTATTTGCGTGCTCCATTTGAGTTGAAAGAGTAAATTAACACTGTCGATTTTATGGAAATAAAAACTGTATATAAAGGGTTCACAAAAATAATAGTTATTTTAGTTGGTCACCAAACTCGGTTGTAAAATGTTTCAAATAAATAGATCTTCCGTTGCCTTTTTGGATTTTCAATACTGTCATGGCAATGAAAACAGTATATATATGAAAGAGATGGCATACATGTGTGGAACATCGGTTGTCCCCAACTATTTCCTTTTCAAACCACCTTTCGATGTCAGAGAACTAACCAGAGAGGGACGGAGAAAAAACAATTACTGTAAAAAATTTGTGAATGGATTGGATTGGTCAGAAGGCTCAATAGACTATTGTGATGTAGGTGCTATACTTTCACCCCTAAATAAATATAAGTACATTTTTGTTTTTGGAAAGGCTAAGAAAGACTTTCTAACAAAATATATTAAGACCAACATAATAAATCTGGAAAACAAAACAAGTTTTAAAACATTACCCAATTACTTTACTTCTTGTCCGCTCCATTCTGATGTTAGTTTTAAGTGCGCCATTAATAATTTATATAAAATATTTGTTTTTGTAGAGAAAAATGATTATCAAATAGAAGACTTTATATTAGATGAAATAACATATTGATAAATAAATAATAATACAATAAAATTCAAAAACACATGGAATTTTATTTCAGTCAAACGATTGAGTTTATTTATTTGAAGTTTGTTTTTCTATAATCTATACTAAATAAGGTGAATAAAATACTTAAGTAGGTAGTATTTGTTTTAGCTCTAATCTATATAGGTTATCTTGCCCATCACGCAAGGATGATTTTGTTATTGAAAAGGCTCCATCATTTAATCGTTGCACCACATCGTCTCCAAGAGAGTTGAATCTGCTCGGTAGATACAAAATGCAGTCGTCCAATTTCAAGACAAGTTTGTCCCCATACTTGGTTGACGTCCGGTATGCTGCACTAATTACATATTCTGTATTTAGTTTCATATCCTTTATACTAAGGATTTTTTTGAAATTTAGGATGTTAAACGTGTTAAATTTATTGTATTACTTACTGATATTTATACCAGATTCTGATTATGAATCAAACAATTTTTCGTTGAATGAGCGAGATGTATATTGCATGCAAAGTAGGGGTCAGCATTTGTAAATATATGACGTATTTCACATTTTACATAAAGAGACAACAAGAGTAAAAGAGAAAAGTTATATTTATTGCTGAAAAAAGAAAAACCCTCCTCTAATTTGAAATAATATTGATTGGTATTTTATTTTGATGTTATTGTAAGCAGGAAAGAAAAATCCCCCTCCATTCTTGAAATAAAAAGAAAACTTATGTATTTTGATTTGATTTTTTATTGTTGTTGTAAGCTGAAAAGGGGAAATTGAAATTTGAATATAATATTAAAAAAAAATATATATTTAATTTAAATATATAAATATTTTATATTTAATTTATTTTTTAAATTATTGTTATTAAACTAAAAATAATATTTACAGTATTTAATTTAAAATTATAAAAAATAATTGATGTTGTGTATTGTTGACCTTTTGTTTTATTAATTCTCTTTTGTATTTGTTCAGCTTGAGGCCATAGAAAAACTGGTGTTGTTTGTTTTATTTTATTTTATTTCTCCCAATATTTCGGTTGCCTTCGTCAACCATCATCAGGGGTAAAAACACTAAACAAAAACATATTTAAATTATAACAAATGTAAACTATAAAAATCACGAAACAATTTTACAAATAATTACATTAAAAATAATTAGCGTCGTCCTGTTCGTCTGCACAGGTTATTGTCAACTAAAAGTCATGTTTTGTTTTCGTCTGTATTTTTGTACAATATGACGATAAGCTTTCGCACAGTTTTCTGTGTCCGTTTTGTAATTTATTCTCTTATCCGTGGGAACGTCAATAATATGTAATACTTCGAGAGTAAATCTTCGTTTATAGTTTCTCTCTTCTGCAAGTATTTTTACGTCTTTAAAATTCGGCGTGTGCCCTGTCAGAGTACAGTGGGCCGCAAGAGCAGTTTTTTGCTCTATTGGCCTGTCAGTAGCTTTTTGGTCAGATTTATGTGAGGAAAGTCTAGTTTTAAGTTTGGTCTTGGTAGTGCCAACATATACCTTTTGGCATATGTTGGACTTGTCTCCATTGCATGATATCTTATAAACAACATTAGACTTGTCCTCATTCTTTATCTTAGACTTAGTTCTACTGAATAACTTATTTACTGAGCAATTTGTCTTAAGTGCTAATTGAAATTTGTCCTTGTTATACACGTCAGCATTTTTGAACCTTTCTGAGAATCCTTGTATATATGTCAGTGATTTATATATCTTCCCCTCTTTTTCATTGTTATGTTTAATTGGTGTCCTTTTAGTGTATTTTATAAGGTCGTTGATTGTTTGTTTTGGGAAGTCATTAGCTCTTAGAATTTTCTTAATTTTCATCTCGTTGTCTGTGTGAAATGACTGGTCACTTATATTAAATACCCTATTTATAAAATTCGTCGCTGTATTGATAATTATTCGTCTATGGTGATTGGAATAGAAGTTGATCAGCCTTCCAGATGACGTTGGCTTCTGATACCAATCCAACAACAACGTCTAGTTCGTTTTGTTGGGGTTTTGAGCACATCTTTTCGCTGCCTCTTCATTGGTCCTCTTCTTCCACAGTTA
Organism: Polietes domitor; assembly: GCA_947397865.1. Lineage (NCBI taxonomy): Eukaryota > Metazoa > Arthropoda > Insecta > Diptera > Muscidae > Polietes > Polietes domitor. The sequence goes on from CANDYM010000001.1 coordinate 823,061, forward strand.
TCGAAAGGTATTATGCTTATCGATTCATCTTCACATAAATCGAAAAGCAGCATACACTTCTCCTCATTAGCCTCATCGATTATTTCCACACAAGGAGATGTGGATCGTGGTGACCGATTATAAAATTCGGGACGTGGTTGTGCTGGTGGTAAATAGTATTCTTGAGTTTCCTCAACGAACACATCTTCCTCTTGTGTCTCATCGATGACCACCTCTTCCTCTTGGCTTTCCAAATTGATGACATCTTGTGTTTCGCCGATGACCACCTCTTCCTCTTGGCTTTCCAAATTGATGACATCTTGTGTTTCGCCGATGACCACCTCTTCCTCTTGGCTTTCCAAATTGATGACATCTTGTGTTTCACCGATGACCACCTCTTCCACGTGTATATTGGGTACACTCTTCAAATAGCTTTCGATGTCAGACAAAGTTATGGCTATGTTCAACTTCCTTAACGTTAAAACGCCAAAATCTTCCACTTCATCTTCCTCATCCTGACCAGAGTTGGATGTAGCTGTAATGTCAGTCCAATCTTGTGAATTGTATGGCACAATTCTTTGACCACATTCGATTACGATGTCCTCAAAAGCATCTTCATCATTCTCTATAGCTGCCATCACTGCCTCTGCTCCACGTAGTTGCTCCGATGTGATTGTTAAATCACAATCAAATGAGATATTTAAATTATCCTCATAAGCCTGTTCACATTCGTGTCTACTCCCGTCGTTTGATATAATAGTAAATGTGGTATTGCAGACATTTAGGCTTTCATTCAAAATTTTATTTTTCTTTTCAGTTTTAGACATTAAGTGAATATTATTTTGGAATGCCATTTTTATTTTACTTTTAATTTAATTAAAAAAAGAATAATGATGTGTCGCTACAAGAACTGAGTTGGTGATATTAATTTTCTCTTGGTTATATATCAAAAAAACTGTTTTGTGCATTTCAATTTTTACTCATACATCCTTCACCCCCTTTATATTTTTACCTATAAATGAAAATAATACACAATTTTTTCGTGAAAAATATTATTTTCTATTTTTTGTCTTCACCATACGACGTCCTTAAAAAAGGATGACCTAAAATAAATAACAACAACATATACACGAATATTATTATTTTCAATTTATGGTATGTCGCCTTAAACCAATCTGATCTACATGACACCAAAAACGGACACTGTCTTTAGCATACAATGGCAGACACAGAATTCTGACGCTCACAACTCTCTCCACCATAACAAAAACAATCGTCCTTAAAAAACACTTATCGCTACAAATTGCCTACCATTGCATTGCCTACCTTTTGAATGGTTGTGAAGCGGATAAACACAGATTGTTTTGATCGGCGTCATGAGACGAAAGCGAAAGAATGACCTAAAATAAATAACAACAACATATACACGAATATTATTATTTTCAATTTATGGTATGTCGCCTTAAACCAATCTGATCTACATGACACCAAAAACGGACAGTGTCTTTAGCATACAATGGCAGACACAGAATTCTGACGCTCACAACTCTCTCCACCATAACAAAAACAATCGTCCTTAAAAAACACTTGTCGCTACAAATTGCCTACCATTACATTGCCTACCTTTTGAAAGGAAGCGGATAAACACAGATTGTTTTGATCGGCGTCATGAGACGAAAGCGAAAGGACACACAAACATTAAGGGACAGACGTAACCTTTCGCTCTCATCTCTACTGCCCACCCAATGAGTACACACGAACAACTAGTAAAACTCTCTTACATACAAAGGAATCTAACTGTTGATCATCAACCCCTAGCGAAAAACCCCAATCACCTTTACAGACAATGCAGTCTAACCGTCAACTAACCTCCCACCCCTACAACCATCTGGATGAACACCTGACCACCCCAACCTGACCCTCGTCAAACAACCTGTCAAAATATTCAATCAAAATATGTGACATTTATACAGTCCCCCTAATTACCTACAACTAATTCGGCAGTTTGATGTCAAATCAGCATTCTTTTACGGCGTTTGGGAGAGAAGGTGTACATGCGCCAGCCAGAAGGATTTAACGATGGAAGTAACAAAGTATGTAAGCTAATTAAAAGTTTGTACGGGTTGAAAAAATCTCCTCTTCTCACAATCAGTGAATGATGTGTATTCATAAGTATATGTATTGACACGGTTTTAAAATTATCTAGTGATGTTGGTGTTGAAATTCAGCCAACTAGTATTGACGACGCATACATTATAAAAAAGAATGGTTCGAATGAAAAGCAGTCGATTATTGTGAAATTCAACTCTAATGCAGCTAAAGATAAAATTATGTCATTAAAACCTAAATTATATGAAAAAGAACATACAAAAGGAATATATGTCCATGAGTACTTGAGTAGGGAAACGTTATCCATGCTGAACTACGCAAAGACTTTAAAAACTTTCGGTTACCGGGCAGTCTACTGGTGGTAGAGTTTTCATAAAAAGAAGTGAACTTTCTAAGCCGAGAATTGTTACGAGCAAAGAAGAAATTGAAAATCTACTACTGGAAGCCGCAACTCATAGAACTCATGAACGTACATCGCATCACTCTCCTGCTCCTGTTGGGGATTCGGACGAAGCGTATCTGTCTCCATCGTGAAGTTTTTTATCTTCCTTTATAACGTAGTGCAGCAAATTTGTTTAGTTAATTATTATAATTTTATGAATCATTTGAAAGGAATTTTACTACTGCGCATTTTTTATCTCTTAATATTATCTCTGTAAATATCAGAAACATATCATCCGTTGATAAATTTAATAAATTCAAAGCCCTCAATTATTGCTGTTCAGGAAACATGATTTCGCAAAGATCTTGTTCAAATTTATGAAATACCAGGTTATAGTGAGGCACATTGTTGTAGGTCTGTTAGCTATGGCGGCACTTCAGTTTACATTCGTGAGAACTTAGAGTTCACTGTTTGGTTTGGTTTGGTTTAAAGGACCAGAATGCTCCTGCACTCTGAACACTCGGAGACCCAGTCTGGTCCATTGTGCAAATCCTTTCGTTATCTGAAAAAATAAGGTTGTAGTTTATAGGAGAGGGGTAGGGAGTGATAGGATTTAGGAAGGGGTGATAGATGATATATGGAATGTGAGGGAAATAAGAGGATTTTGGAAAGGGATATGGGGGTAGGAGAATATGAAGTTGTGTTTTTTTGTTTTCCTGTGTATTGATGTTTTCTAATGGTTGACGACTAGGTAAGAAAATTTGTTGAGAGTCATCCGGTATACCTATGGTGGTGGTAAGCCTTTATGGCTCTCTTTCTTTGTTAGTCACCAACTGTCTATGCGGTTACATCCATGTTCCTTACTAGCCACCCCTGATCCGATTTAGTCCTTTTGAGAATCCCAAAAGGTCATAAACGGTGCGGGTTGCAATATCCTCTATGTGTTAATAAAATAACTTCCTAGGTATTTGTTTCTACGTGCACAAAGCGCTGGACATCTGCAGATTATGTGCTCGATAGATTCTAACTCCTCCTCATCCTCACATAGTCGACAGTGATCCTCAATGTCCAACTGCCATCTTGAGATCCTACTCCTAGTGCAGTAATGCCCTGTGTAGATACCTATCAAAGTTCGAATTTCTGCCTTGTTTTTGCCCCTATCGATCTTTGGCCATGTGGCCCTGGCGATCCTACAGGTTGACAAACTATTCCATGCTGCGTTCATCTGTGACCATTTTCTTGATTCAATCAGTCTGTAAAACGTGCCAATCGGTGGTTTTACTAGGTTGTCAGCTCTATTGATTTCCAAGGACGAACCATTTCTAGCCAGTTCATCTTCTATCTCGTTTCCTTTGACATTGCTATGTCCGGGAACCCAGCAGAGACGGACGGTATGGTCGTTGAGGTTATCTAGTGAGCGTTTACAACTCAGCACAAGCCTTGATTTGGCAGTGTGCGACATGATTGATTTCATTGCTGCCTGACTATCTACGTAGAAATTTATATCCGTGGTTACCGGAATGTTCTCGCTTGATAGAAATCTTGCTGCCCTTTCTATTGCCAGTAATTCTGCTTGGAAAACACTACAGTTGTCGTCGAGTCGGAGAGACTTGCGTATCTGTAGTGATTCAATGTAGAATCCCGCTCCTGTGCCCTGTTCCATTTTTGAACCATCAGTGTAGACCGAAAGCCCTGTGAAGGGCTCACCATTGTCCCAATTTGATCTCTTTGGTATAAACATCTGTGGTAAGGGTGAGAAGTCCAGAACCGGCACCATATAGTCTGTACCTCCATTGATGACCGATTCGTGAACACCCAGTATCCCTCCTTGAACTATCCTTGCGTGACCATACGGTCTATTTTTCCAGCATCCTGATTCTTTGAGTCTTATAGCACTCCTGGCAGCAATCAGCTCTGTGAAGTGGTCCAGAGATGGGTGATGTAGAATTACATCCATTGCTACTTGTGGAGTGCTTTTCATGGCTCCCGTAATGCTCAGTCCTGCTAGCCTTTCCGTTTTCATTAATTTTGCCCGGAGTTTACTCACTCTCATTGCGCTCCACCATACCAGACAACCATAAGTAGTAATGGGTCTAACAACCGATCGGTAGATCCAGTCTACAACTTTTGGTTTCAGACCGCAGCTCTTACCTATGGAGTTCCTGCACATGTAGAGTGCATTTAGACCCTTTTTATACCTTTCATCTGTGTTCCTATTCCAGTTCAACTTCCGGTCTAGGATGACACCAAGGTATTTGGCCTCCTGAGAGAGGTTGAGCTCCGTTCCATTAAGGATTGGCTTCCTAAATGGTTCTATGTTATATCTCCTTGTATATAGGACTAGCTCAGTTTTCCTAGGATTAATGCCCAGGCCACTGTCTCTGGCCCAATCAGATAATTTCTTCAGTGCTCCTTGCAACAGATCGCTGATTGTTGGTAGGTATTTTCCACCTACCCATATAACAACGTCATCTGCATATGCAACTACTTTGTTACCCTCATCAGAAAGGGATCTGAGGATATTATTGACAGCAAGAAGCCACAGAAGAGGAGATAAAACTCCCCCCTGTGGCGTTACCCTGGTCACCAATTTCCTTATAGTTCCAGCTCCCAAGGTTGAATTTATTACTCGATGTCGTAGCATCGAGTCAATCCAGTCAGTCAGGAAGTTAGGAACATGTAGATCCTTTAATGAATTAGTAATTGTGTTGGCCTCAATGTTATTGAATGCTCCTTCTATGTCTAGAAACGCTGCAAGAGTGTAATCCTTACTTTCTAGGTTTCTCTCTATGTAACCAACGACCTCATGAAGAGCGCTCTCAGTAGATTTGCCTTTGAGATAGGCATGCTGAGCGTCGCTTATGAGATTGTTGTCTATGCTTCCTCTTAGATAAATGTCTAAGATTCGTTCCATTGTCTTAAGGAGGAAGGATGACAGACTGATTGTCTAAAATCCTTGGTGGATGAATGACTTGGTTTGCCTGCTTTGGGTATGAAGACTACCCGCACCTCCCTCCAGCTCGTTGGTATAAATTTTAGGCGCAGACATGCTTTGAACACACGGACTAGATGTGAAGCAATTACATCTTTTGTATGTTGTAGCATGGCTGGGAATACACCATCCATTCCCGGAGATTTGTAGGGTTGGAATGTATCAATTGCCCATTTAACTTTATCTTCACTGACTATGTTATCTATGCTAACTTCATCAAAAAGGGAAGAATTGGATGCTGTGGTCATGTTGACCTCGCCTTCAATATCCTCACAATTTGGGAAGTGGGTCTCTGCTAAGAGGCTAAGTGTCTCTAGGCCCGATGCCGTCCAGGTGCCATCCGTTTTCTGGATGTGTCCTAGAGGTTTCGGATCCTTCGACAAGACTCTTCTAAATCTGGCGCAATCATTTACGTTATCTATTGTCTCGCAATAGGCAACCCATGACGTTCTCTTTGCCTTTTTTAAATCTGCATTGTATTTGTTAAAACTAATCTTATAGTTTTCCCAATCATCATTGCTCCTAGTACAATGAGCCCTATTGTACAGTTTCCTATTAACCTTTCTGAGTTCCCTTAGCTTATTTGTCCACCAGGACGGTTGTGTTCTTTTTCCTGGAAAGGTTTTCGGACAAGACTTAGTGAAACTGTTTGACAGTGCTAATGTTAGGTTGTTGACGTACTTGTCAATATCTTTGCCTGTGAACGTACTAGTTTGTAGATCAGTAAGATCTGTTTCCACTTGATGGTGGAAAGCTGACCTGATTGTTCTCTTTGGGTTCCTATATGGTTTTGTATTACTGTGTTCTACATTAACTATGAAGAGTATTCTTTTGTGATCAGAAAAGGAGTGAAAGGAGTTTGTCAGAGTCAAATCTAAAACTTCTGACCTGACCTTAGTACTGAAGGTTGGGGTATTACCTACGTTACATATTCTAAGGCAGGATAATGTAATAAATTCAAAAACTGACTCACCTCTGTCGTTTATATCTTTGCTGCCCCATTGTGTGTGGTGAGCATTGGCATCACAACCCAGAATCAGCTTCCATTTGTTGCTTGATGCGTATGCTATGAGTTCTTCCGTGTTGATTCCCGGCGGGTTTTTTCGTTCATAGGGCATGTAAATGGAGGCAAAAGTCAAGGTTTCCCCGATGGTTGTCTCCAGGCACGCCACTGTCGCATCACCAGAACTAAAGCTCGTAGATAAGATTGAACCAAGATTTTTCTTAGCTACTATGCATGTTCTTACCTTTTCATCCGTGCTTGGTGTTATGACCGTGTAGTTGGTGTTAGCCGCTAGTCCCCTCACTTTATTGTGAACGATCCACGGTTCCTGGACTAGGGCTATGTCTGTGTCGTGTTCGGCTATATTAATTAAAAGGTCGGCAGCAGCGGCTTGGCAGTGATGCAGATTAATCTGCACCACGCTGATCCTCTTCCTTTTCGGCTTTTTTGCCCTCAGCGTCAGGTATACGAAATCTGACGGAGCCAAGCCCGAAATTGAGGTTGCCTTTCTTTTCCTTAATATAGTTCGCCGATTCTTTGCTAATCACCAGGCGGAGATCTTTGCCGAAGTTTCTTTTACTGGTGGAAGGCAGAACCTCCCAGGACCCGGTATGGAGACCTCTGTTTTGTTTGGCTAATAGTCGCAGTATCATCTCATCCTCCAGTACTGGCGGGGAAACCATACTACGACTATTGTACGGAGTGGCAGTGCTGACGTTGGTACCACTTCGAGGGCGGCGTTCGGCCATGGGGAGACAAGACTGTGAATCACAGATTTTAGAAATGTCAGAGACTTTTCATTTCCGCAATTCACAATCTTGGTTCCCTTGATCCATTCGGCTCCCTTGAAGGATATCTCGTCATCACACCACTTCTCCGCTATCATCTCGAGCAGAAGCAGCCTTTCCAGCAGCAGCCATCTCTCAGCGTTTATCCTGCCATCAGGATCCGATCTGTCGATGACTGCTACTTGTAGTTCCGACGGAACTTGGAAGCTGCCCTTCTGCCTCTTCTTTTCCTTCACTTGAGGTTCATCCCCTGATCTAGCTCTTTTGAGAGCCACTCCAGCATCCGAGGACTTGAGAGCCGCTTGGCTGGTGGAGGGTCCCACAACTGAGCTGCAGGCCTTGATCACTCCAGTGGAGGAAGGAGTAGAGGCAGGTTCTTTGCCGTTTCGTGTATTTGTGCTGTTTTTGTCAATTTCGTTGCCGTTTGTGTCGTTTCCATGTGCGTTTTTTTTTGGGTCCACCCCAACCCTGGATTGGGTCGAGGTCTTGTCCGTCGCGTGCGAGGGAAGGCTGCTAATCAAGAGACAACAGTGATGTGTGGATAACTTCTTTCGATCTTAGCCACACACTGACGATGTCTCCTGAGTACCGCTTTTTCCCTGTCTGTGAGCAGAGCAAAGTCACGTCCTACGAATTTACGTAAAATACCGCAGGAGCGCCTTAAGCCGCTTCTGGCCTTCTGCTCTGCAGTTTTGCTCTGCTCGGACTTGCCCGTGGACTTCGCATCATCTGTGTTGGTCTTAGTTTCACCATCTTCAGGTTCCAACCGTAGTAGAGCTTTTGGCTCTTTAGAGGAACCTCCGGTGGTTACGCTAAGATCCTTTCCATCTGATCCTAGGTCCATGGCGTCTTGTCTTAGCAGAGTGGCCACTGCTTCTGTCCGTGGCGGGTCGGCTCGTGCCGACTCATTGACCTCCGGTAGAATGAGAGTTGTCTGTTGGATCTCACTGGCCTCAACGACTCCGCCAGAAGGTTCCGGCATTTCCTGGAACTCTTTTGGAGATTGTGTCAGCGTGACATCAAGTAGGTCCTAGGTGACTAGGACAGATAGATTCAAAATACAGCCGGTGTGCACACAGGAACAAACACCGGCTATAGGGGTACCCTCGTGGGCTTATACGGTCTTCACCAGAGGATCGAACAGAGGGAAGTTATTTATTATACCTTCCGTCTTACTGGTATAGCTAAGGAAATTACGGCTATTCCAGTTGCATAGGAAGGAAAGAGGCAACCTTTAGTCATGCAGACGGACAATCGGACTACCACCCCAATTAGTTCGACTGCACTTAAGCCCCTACATCGCGACAAGATTGTTACCTCCGGTAGGGGAGTTCACTGTTGAGCATTGCACAAGTCAGAATTTTATTGATTGAATCCTTTTGAATGTGAAGGGAATTACCGTTTCCGGGAAGTCTATGATATTAACATCATTTTATATGTCACAGAAGTGTGATTCAACGCACTTTTTAGTCTTTCTCGAAAATATTAATGCTTGTTATGGTAGAAACCTATGTGTAATTGTTGGCGATGCTAACATTGATGCATTAAATACACGCGCTTCGAGAGAACTTTTTAATATGCTATTAAACTATGATTATACAAATTGTCACAGATTGATTACACGACCAGTTCAGCTAAGTATTTAGATCTACATATACAATCAACATCGTCTGGGACCTACACATACAGAAGCTTAAGTCTAAAATATCATAGGCCGTTGGATTGTTATATAAATTCAAAAATAAATTTGAGCAAAGAACTAAGCATTTGATATATGAAGCCCTAATACAGAGCCATTTCAATTATCTGGCTGTCATATATGGTTACAGGAAAAGTGTTGAATTGAGGTCCCTTCAGAGGTTTCAGAATAAAGTCCTAAAGGTGATATCAAATTTGCCGATTTTATACCCAACGATAACATTGTATGGAAATACGTGCCAAGAAATTCTGCCATTTTATGGAATATATAAATTATATATATTAATATATCAGTTACTGGTATTTGTGTTTAAGTGCGTCCATGGTCGGGCATCATATAATCAATTTTTTCACGTGATCAATTCACGTTTCATAATCGATTAGGAAGCAACAAGCAGCGTATTGGGCATAATGCTAGCCGAGAGTTTAACAACTTGCTTCAATCTCTTAAATCAATTGAAAGAATTTCGACTTTTAAATTCATGTTGAGAGATTATATGTTACAACATTTGGAGCAGCTTCTGTAAAAAATAATCTCAGTTTATTATTTCGATATTATGTTTTAGTTTTTATGGAGTTTAATTATTAAATAATGTTTAGTACGATATATAAGTATTTAAAATGTCAACATTTTGCCTTTTGGCGCTGAGGCACTGAAACGCAACATAAATTATAAATTGTTTATTATATTACAAAATAAAAAAAGTGAAGACAATCGTATTTTACTAGCATTGTACGTTGACGACGGATTAATAGCTGCAGATTCGGAAGATAAAATACGATCAATTGCGACATGAATTTGAAATTAATTTTTTTAATGCGGAATGTTTTTTGGATTGGAAATAAATCGATATTCCGATAGATCTTTAAGTTTACATCAGACGAATTATGTGTTGAAAATTCTTAAGATATTTAATATGCAAGACTGTAATGGTGTTTCAACAACAGTAGATACCAATCAAGTTATGGAAGATTTTGCAGATTCTAAATATATTGAAAATCCATACCGTGAAGCTGTTGGCAGTTTAATATATTTGGCAATAGTAACAAGATCTGACATTAGTTATGCAGTGGGAGTTGTTAGTCGTTTCGTGGAAAATCCAACGTCTGCTCATGTAAATTGTGTCAAAAGAATACTGAAATATTTGAAGTCAACTTAAAATTTTAGAATTGTTTTACTTCTGAAAATATATCAAAAATTGTTGGATAAAACGATGCTGATTATGCCGGAATTGTTTGGAATTGTTTTACTTCTGAAAATATATCAAAAATTGTTAAATAAAACGATGCTGATTATGCCGGAGACAAAAGAACAAGAAGGTCGACATCGGGTTTTGTTTTCTTTTTTGGAGGCTATATTGTCAGTTGGTGGTTGGATGCGCAATACGTTTAATTAAGAATCCTGAATTCCACAAACGAAGCACATCGATGTGCGATATCATTTCATAAGAGAGAAATTTGAAGAGAAATTATTTGATTTGAAATATGTACCCACTGATGAACAGTTAGCAGATATATTGACGAAAGCGTTACCCAAATCTCGTTTTGAAATATTAAGAGAATGTTTATTTGTAAATAGAAAAGTAGTATCCTAAACAAATAGCGGGAGTGTTCGAAATATTTGTTTAAAGTACTCCTTTTTCCTTTATTACTTTGTTTCTTTTAATTAATCTAGTTCATTTTGAGTAATTTAACAAAGACAATTTTATATGAATCTGAGTATGAGTTACAACAAAAACTATGAAAATAAAAGATCAAATAATAAATAAACAAAACAGATGAAATGAAGTGGGGTACGACTTAAACATGTTGTTGCATGAACATAGCAACAACAAAACACTGGCCGCATTTTTCGCGAATTGCGATTACACACGAGAACAAGTGTGGGCATTTGTTTGTTTTCGGTAACTACTGAACTGGGATTTTTGGGTGTACATGTAAGTCCGAAGCAGTTCTCATTAAATTGAGTTTGCTAGGCAGATATACCGACCGATAATAACCGGGGTAGTTGTTGTTTTTCACTGGGCATTGATAACGGGGAGTAGGGTCCCTTGAAACGATCACCTGCCTTGCTAGCAACCGAACCAAATAAATGTCACACACTTCTTTTTAAAGTACTTTGTTTTCTGTTTGATAAAACAAAAACAAATGATCTCTAACCTGAGTAAGAGTTACAACAAAAATTTTCTAAAAAATCGAATCAACGAGTCTACAAGTTCACTTTGCCGACTACAAAAAACATGGAAAAGCAACCAAATCAAGTTAAATATTTATTTTTTTTTACAAATTTGTTCATAATGCGCAGAAATGGCTTGGGGTCATGATAAAACCAAACAAAATTTAAATTGCTTTATTTATTATTTTCCGATCGTCATCGACGATCATCCTCAGAAATATTCACTTAAAATTTAAACAAAAAAAATCACAATAATTACATTTAAGCAAAACACTCTTTCGTTTCGAAGTACTATCTAATCTAAACCTATTGTTTTCGTCCGTATTTTTCAATGTTTCGATATATTTGCGAACAGTGGTCAGTGCCAGTGTTCGAAATACAGGGTGCGGCTAAAGTTACTATATGATGTAAAACAATTGTAACTTCTTTGCTTGCGTGTATTTAACTTTTTCTTTTTTCCTATTTCAGAAATTGAACTTGGGAGAATATTTAAAAATGGAACGCTATACAATTGCGCAAAGAACTAAGATTGTTTTTCTATTCATTGAAAATCATCGTTCGATAATTAATACTCAACGTGCATACAGAAGATTTTATGGTGTAAGAACTGCTCCAACGGGTCCAACCATTCGTTCGTTGGTGCATAATTTTGCTGAATATGGGACTGTCGGAGATTCAAGACGTACGGGCAGACCTCGAACTGGCAGATCGGCCGAAAATATTGATGCTGTGCGACAGAGCGTCGAAGAAAGTCCGGAGACATCAACGAGAAGACGATCTTCCCAGTTGCAGCTTTCCGACCGCACTCTTCGGCGAATTTTAAAACACGATTTGCACCTCTTCCTTTACAAAATCCAACTAGTCCAAAAACTAAATCCTGAGGACTTCGTATTGCGCTTGGAATTTGCTAGAGCACTTTTAAATCTCGTTGATCAAAATGAAAATTTTTTGTCAAATTTAATGATGACCGACGAAGCGCATTTTCACTTGAACGGGGCTATCTTGTGGGGCTATCTCAAAGACAAAGTTTATGTGAATAAGCCCCAAACCTTGCACCAACTAAAGGACAACATTCAAGAAGAAATTGATCGTATACCACAAGAAACACTCAACAAAGTTATGGAAAATGCCATAAAAAGAGCACATTTTTGCGTTAGAGAAAACGGTTCTCATTTAACTGATATTATATTTCATAATTAATGTAAAAAATAACATAAAATAAACTTTCTTTTTATCATAAATTTTTTTGTTTTTTTCATTCCATTCAATAGTTATTTAAAAAACAAATCATATAGTTACTTTAGGCGCACCCTGTATAATCGAACATGGATTTCTTCCTGGCGATACTGTGGGTTTACAGTAATTGTCTGTTTGTCTGAAGCAATAAATTATACAAACGCTTCAGATAAAAACAGTGCGTAGGTCACAGTTCAGTTAACGATGAAAACAGTGTCATAAAGCGATGTATGGTACCATGTTTAATCTGTATGTAGGCTACATTGCGTGCACTGATACTGTAATCTGTGTTAACGTTTATGACTAGGAAATTTTATGACAACGCTCAAGTGGTGTACAATGTACATATGTTACTGAAACGAGATTAGGGATAATGTTCTTTTTGTGGATCGACACACACAGATATGTATATCGAAATATTTTCAATTTAGCCATATGTTAGTATTAGAAACTTTGTTCGAAATAAACACTCGACTGAAGAGGAAGTTACAACTTCTGTTTAAATTACAAGGTTTTTGTTTTGTACTCAGGAAAGATATTTGGTCTTTCCTTTCATGTTTGAAGAAACAATAGAATTCTCGAAACATTTTGGCCCTTCCAATCCTTTGTTAAAAGGATAGAAAAAGTATTTGGTTAGTCGTTAGTAAACGAATTAAACTATTAACGAAGCGTAGTCGTGGCTAAACAACGTCTTAGAAAGTAATTGGTTAAAAAAGTATTTAGTTATTCGATATTAAACGAATTAAACTATTAACAAAGCGTAGTCGTGGCTAAACAACGATTTTAAAAAGGACTGGTGTGCTTTCGAAAATTACGAAAATAAAGACTGCATATAACGTAACAAACACGAGTAAATTCAGTGAAATTATTAATCAAAAGCATGGCCGAGACCAAACAGCGCAAAGTAAAAATTAAATTAAAAGTAACAAGCGTTGTCTTAGCTTAGATAACGACAATTAAAATAACAAATTACAACAAAAAATTTAATATAAATTTGAAAAATGCCGGACGCCAGAAAGAAACTATATGAAAAGCAAATATTAATTGTTGGGCAGATTGAGGATATAAAAGTAAAATCTACACATTCTGAGCTAATATTAGTAGTAGTTAAATCCTACATTAAGGAGGTGGAGCAGAAATGGATAGAGTTCAAAAATAATCACAGAATTATACTGGCTCATGGGCCAAAAGAAGACTCATATTTTGAAAAAGGCTGCCTAAACTGAAGTTTAAACACTAATTTTATTTCATTATTTTTGAAATTTTGTAAACCGTTACAACTATTGTGAATTAATTGTATCGATAAAAGCACGATTACCTTTCTCAATTTGGATAAAAAGAAAATGAAGTTTACGTATAATATGAAATTTCCTTTAAGTTAAGAAATCCAAAATCGTTCACTTTAATTTTGTCAACCCAACTGGTGAGTTACACACAAAGAAAATAAAACCTTGAATTCAAACTAATTCTTTTGTCTTGTGTAATATTTTTTCCATCACCTTACCCCGCATATAATTTCTCAATTCATGAGAAATTATATCACAAGACAAACTCATTTTTTTCTTCAGCTCCTCTTAAACCTCGCCAATTGGTTATATTGGTGCTCACCAGTTCGATCGAACGCAACAAAAACAACATACAGTCCACTCATCATCATCAACCAGCAAGTGACGTAACAATCACGTCTCACGCCAACAAAAGGGTTTTAGCAGAGGTAGCCACCAACAACTTCAACTCCCTATCTATTCGCGACGGGTTCCTACATCCCCGCTCCAGTGTTCCAACATCCCTTCAGCTAGCTCACTCATTGCAGAAACCCACTATTTTGTTCAAAGGCTATTATGGTCTATACTTGGCACAAACATAGTTTTGGCGTCATAATAAAGCTAAGAAACCACAATTTCCAATAAATAAGATCTGAGTGCAAAATCTGTTAAAATGTGTGAGAAACATTTCGTCAAAGTCAAAAAAGAAATTAAATTTTTTCAATTTTGTCTAAACCGGCCTTACTTGATATTTCCAATAACTTATCAATAGCTTTATCACCTTCACTAGATATTACACCACTTGTTAGGCAATCATTTTTAACCGTTGATAATTCAGCATTTTAATGTTTAATGTTTTTTAATGTTTTTATTTCACTTTTTAAATTATGATTTTCCTCGTATGAGTTAATCAAATTTGTTTGACATAAACGTCAACCAATCTTGCAGCTGACCAAGCTTATTGTTATTGTAACACAGCTGTTTTATATTTCGCTTAGTTCTCCTTTCACTGTGCCCACATCTTCTTTGCAGTTAATATATGCGTACTGCTCACTCTCATTGTTTACTAAACGATCGAATTGTTGTTTGTTTATACCGACGCATAGCGGGTGATAGTTGTTGGCGCATTTATCACATTGAATGCAACTCTCTTCTTTTTAATCTCTTTTCTGCACTTTGCACAAATCTCTTTCGGAATTACTGCACTACGACGTTTTTTATTAGCCATACTCCAATCAATTGAGGTTTCGCACGGGTTATTTTACTAGTTGTTAAACTTTTAAGTGTGATGATCAAAACCTTTATGTTTAAATTGCAGGTGTAAAAACGACAAGGAAGCCACTAGCGACACCAATGTGTCGAAAGTCATATCCGGTCGTCAAGGGTTGCCAGATCGAAAAAAATACACAGGATTGAATTTAGGTTTTGGAGAGCAAAGCTCCTTGGATAAGTGTAGAAGGTCAGTGAAGTTGTAAGTTAGGGCAAAGTCCAACTTTACTCGACATTACGACATTCAAGTTACATTACGACATCAACAAGTTTGGTTCAAATAAAAGTTGCGCGTTTAATTCATTGCGTTTGAAAGTAGAGCAGTAAGGCGCGAAAGAAAACTAAATATCGATATATATAATTAGAATTATAATAAAAATAGTTTAAACAAAATCTTAAGTGTACGCCATCCCCCGGTTGACGCAACAACGGCAGGAATTCCCGGAACATTTTTTTTGGGATTTCTTGTGGGATTCGGATTGGAAGGCGTAATATTCAACTTCCCCACAAATCCAAAAACACACAACCAAATCACCGCCAAACAAAGTAACCAAAAAGGTATGTTAAGTTTGCCACTACATATATGAAAAGATTAGCCTCGAGCAAAAACGCCACAAAATTATAACCTGTGTTGTCTCGTATAAGTGTTTCTGTCTCTAAAATTAAGAAGAAGAAAAATAAGAAAATTGTTAAAATTAAAAACGAACCTAAAAAATTAAAGAAAACCCTGAAGTAAAACGTTTAGAAAATTAGTAAAATTAAAGAAAAATCTAAAAAAAGAATAAGAAAATTGTTAAAATTAAATACGAAAACCTGAAACGAAATTAAATAAGAAAACCTGAAAAGAAATTAAATACTAAAACCTGAAAAGAAAAAAAAATAAGAAAATCTGAAAAGAAAAAAAAATATAAAAAAACCTGAACGTAAATTGTTAAAAAAGAAAAAGAATAAAGTAAACTATTTAAAATTATTATTTAAGCTAAAATTTGCTTAAATAAATTATCAAAATATTTATATTTTCAATATTTAAATATTCTAAAGAATATTCAAAAAAATCTTTAAATTATATTTAAATAATAAATCTAATTTTCACTTTTGTAAATTCGACTAAAAACCTAAAAATAATAAAAAAATTAGAAAATTTGAGAACTTAAGTAATAAGATAAGAGATTATTTAATCATAAAGATTTTTTAGAAATAAATTAAAAATATTATTTGTTTAATTTGATTATTTTATTTAATTTGAATTATTAATTTAATTAAATTACGAAATTGAACTAATAATTAAATATATAAATACATTAAAATAACTAAAGTCTTTGAAAGAAAGAAATTGATCGTATACCACAAGAAACACTCAACAAAGTTATGGAAAATGCCATAAAAAGAGCACATTTTTGCGTTAGAGAAAACGGTTCTCATTTAACTGATATTATATTTCATAATTAATGTAAAAAATAACATAAAATAAACTTTCTTTTTATCATAAATTTTTTTGTTTTTTTCATTCCATTCAATAGTTATTTAAAAAACAAATCATATAGTTACTTTAGGCGCACCCTGTATAATCGAACATGGATTTCTTCCTGGCGATACTGTGGGTTTACAGTAATTGTCTGTTTGTCTGAAGCAATAAATTATACAAACGCTTCAGATAAAAACAGTGCGTAGGTCACAGTTCAGTTAACGATGAAAACAGTGTCATAAAGCGATGTATGGTACCATGTTTAATCTGTATGTAGGCTACATTGCGTGCACTGATACTGTAATCTGTGTTAACGTTTATGACTAGGAAATTTTATGACAACGCTCAAGTGGTGTACGCATGTGTTGTACAATGTACATATGTTACTGAAACGAGATTAGGGATAATGTTCTTTTTGTGGATCGACACACACAGATATGTATATCGAAATATTTTCAATTTAGCCATATGTTAGTATTAGAAACTTTGTTCGAAATAAACACTCGACTGAAGAGGAAGTTACAACTTCTGTTTAAATTACAAGGTTTTTGTTTTGTACTCAGGAAAGATATTTGGTCTTTCCTTTCATGTTTGAAGAAACAATAGAATTCTCGAAACATTTTGGCCCTTCCAATCCTTTGTTAAAAGGATAGAAAAAGTATTTGGTTAGTCGTTAGTAAACGAATTAAACTATTAACGAAGCGTAGTCGTGGCTAAACAACGTCTTAGAAAGTAATTGGTTAAAAAAGTATTTAGTTATTCGATATTAAACGAATTAAACTATTAACAAAGCGTAGTCGTGGCTAAACAACGATTTTAAAAAGGACTGGTGTGCTTTCGAAAATTACGAAAATAAAGACTGCATATAACGTAACAAACACGAGTAAATTCAGTGAAATTATTAATCAAAAGCATGGCCGAGACCAAACAGCGCAAAGTAAAAATTAAATTAAAAGTAACAAGCGTTGTCTTAGCTTAGATAACGACAATTAAAATAACAAATTACAACAAAAAATTTAATATAAATTTGAAAAATGCCGGACGCCAGAAAGAAACTATATGAAAAGCAAATATTAATTGTTGGGCAGATTGAGGATATAAAAGTAAAATCTACACATTCTGAGCTAATATTAGTAGTAGTTAAATCCTACATTAAGGAGGTGGAGCAGAAATGGATAGAGTTCAAAAATAATCACAGAATTATACTGGCTCATGGGCCAAAAGAAGACTCATATTTTGAAAAAGGCTGCCTAAACTGAAGTTTAAACACTAATTTTATTTCATTATTTTTGAAATTTTGTAAACCGTTACAACTATTGTGAATTAATTGTATCGATAAAAGCACGATTACCTTTCTCAATTTGGATAAAAAGAAAATGAAGTTTACGTATAATATGAAATTTCCTTTAAGTTAAGAAATCCAAAATCGTTCACTTTAATTTTGTCAACCCAACTGGTGAGTTACACACAAAGAAAATAAAACCTTGAATTCAAACTAATTCTTTTGTCTTGTGTAATATTTTTTCCATCACCTTACCCCGCATATAATTTCTCAATTCATGAGAAATTATATCACAAGACAAACTCATTTTTTTCTTCAGCTCCTCTTAAACCTCGCCAATTGGTTATATTGGTGCTCACCAGTTCGATCGAACGCAACAAAAACAACATACAGTCCACTCATCATCATCAACCAGCAAGTGACGTAACAATCACGTCTCACGCCAACAAAAGGGTTTTAGCAGAGGTAGCCACCAACAACTTCAACTCCCTATCTATTCGCGACGGGTTCCTACATCCCCGCTCCAGTGTTCCAACATCCCTTCAGCTAGCTCACTCATTGCAGAAACCCACTATTTTGTTCAAAGGCTATTATGGTCTATACTTGGCACAAACATAGTTTTGGCGTCATAATAAAGCTAAGAAACCACAATTTCCAATAAATAAGATCTGAGTGCAAAATCTGTTAAAATGTGTGAGAAACATTTCGTCAAAGTCAAAAAAGAAATTAAATTTTTTCAATTTTGTCTAAACCGGCCTTACTTGATATTTCCAATAACTTATCAATAGCTTTATCACCTTCACTAGATATTACACCACTTGTTAGGCAATCATTTTTAACCGTTGATAATTCAGCATTTTAATGTTTAATGTTTTTTAATGTTTTTATTTCACTTTTTAAATTATGATTTTCCTCGTATGAGTTAATCAAATTTGTTTGACATAAACGTCAACCAATCTTGCAGCTGACCAAGCTTATTGTTATTGTAACACAGCTGTTTTATATTTCGCTTAGTTCTCCTTTCACTGTGCCCACATCTTCTTTGCAGTTAATATATGCGTACTGCTCACTCTCATTGTTTACTAAACGATCGAATTGTTGTTTGTTTATACCGACGCATAGCGGGTGATAGTTGTTGGCGCATTTATCACATTGAATGCAACTCTCTTCTTTTTAATCTCTTTTCTGCACTTTGCACAAATCTCTTTCGGAATTACTGCACTACGACGTTTTTTATTAGCCATACTCCAATCAATTGAGGTTTCGCACGGGTTATTTTACTAGTTGTTAAACTTTTAAGTGTGATGATCAAAACCTTTATGTTTAAATTGCAGGTGTAAAAACGACAAGGAAGCCACTAGCGACACCAATGTGTCGAAAGTCATATCCGGTCGTCAAGGGTTGCCAGATCGAAAAAAATACACAGGATTGAATTTAGGTTTTGGAGAGCAAAGCTCCTTGGATAAGTGTAGAAGGTCAGTGAAGTTGTAAGTTAGGGCAAAGTCCAACTTTACTCGACATTACGACATTCAAGTTACATTACGACATCAACAAGTTTGGTTCAAATAAAAGTTGCGCGTTTAATTCATTGCGTTTGAAAGTAGAGCAGTAAGGCGCGAAAGAAAACTAAATATCGATATATATAATTAGAATTATAATAAAAATAGTTTAAACAAAATCTTAAGTGTACGCCATCCCCCGGTTGACGCAACAACGGCAGGAATTCCCGGAACATTTTTTTTGGGATTTCTTGTGGGATTCGGATTGGAAGGCGTAATATTCAACTTCCCCACAAATCCAAAAACACACAACCAAATCACCGCCAAACAAAGTAACCAAAAAGGTATGTTAAGTTTGCCACTACATATATGAAAAGATTAGCCTCGAGCAAAAACGCCACAAAATTATAACCTGTGTTGTCTCGTATAAGTGTTTCTGTCTCTAAAATTAAGAAGAAGAAAAATAAGAAAATTGTTAAAATTAAAAACGAACCTAAAAAATTAAAGAAAACCCTGAAGTAAAACGTTTAGAAAATTAGTAAAATTAAAGAAAAATCTAAAAAAAGAATAAGAAAATTGTTAAAATTAAATACGAAAACCTGAAACGAAATTAAATAAGAAAACCTGAAAAGAAATTAAATACTAAAACCTGAAAAGAAAAAAAAATAAGAAAATCTGAAAAGAAAAAAAATATAAAAAAACCTGAACGTAAATTGTTAAAAAAGAAAAAGAATAAAGTAAACTATTTAAAATTATTATTTAAGCTAAAATTTGCTTAAATAAATTATCAAAATATTTATATTTTCAATATTTAAATATTCTAAAGAATATTCAAAAAAATCTTTAAATTATATTTAAATAATAAATCTAATTTTCACTTTTGTAAATTCGACTAAAAACCTAAAAATAATAAAAAAATTAGAAAATTTGAGAACTTAAGTAATAAGATAAGAGATTATTTAATCATAAAGATTTTTTAGAAATAAATTAAAAATATTATTTGTTTAATTTGATTATTTTATTTAATTTGAATTATTAATTTAATTAAATTACGAAATTGAACTAATAATTAAATATATAAATACATTAAAATAACTAAAGTCTTTGAATTAAATAATCTATTTTAATTACACTAGTCAACAGTCAAAATGTACTCGGGATGCGATAATTTTTTCTGTGTAGATAACCTTGACATGAGCTCGAAAAACGCAATATAAAATTTTTTTTCGTTTGTTTTTTTTTTATTTTTTTTTTTTAATTTAAAAATTTTTTTTGGTTAATTTGTTTCGTCCGGCATAACTCGGGAACCACTAGCCCGATTTAATTGAATTAAATTTTAAAAAATTTTAAATTACAATTCCCTTAATCTGTTCATATATTGTTTTCCTATACAAGCAACAGTTTCCAAGTTAAAAATGAATATATAAAGGAAAAAACTTATTTTTTGCCTAAAGATTTAAATTTTTTTTTTAAATCCATAAAAAATCCAAAATGAAAAAAAATGTCAAATCTTATTACTTTTACGTAAAGTCACATAACCTATGAGCAAAATGAGACAAAGATCATGAAAATCGATGCACGCGTTTCGCTTTTATTCGCAATTGAGTAAAGGTATGAATTTCAAAAATTTGCTCGACATATGCACAACTTTGTCTATGGTAAGGTTTTTTCTTTTTTTTTTGATTCTCAGAATTAACAAAACGGAATAAACAAAGGGTTATTTAATTTTTATGATTGCGTAAGCAAAGTAATAAACGCTAATAAATGTGCGTGAACACAAATATTAATGCTTGTTATGGTAGAAACCTATGTGTAATTGTTGGCGATGCTAACATTGATGCATTAAATACACGCGCTTCGAGAGAACTTTTTAATATGCTATTAAACTATGATTATACAAATTGTCACAGATTGATTACACGACCAGTTCAGCTAAGTATTTAGATCTACATATACAATCAACATCGTCTGGGACCTACACATACAGAAGCTTAAGTCTAAAATATCATAGGCCGTTGGATTGTTATATAAATTAAAAAATAAATTTGAGCAAAGAACTAAGCATTTGATATATGAAGCCCTAATACAGAGCCATTTCAATTATCTGGCTGTCATATATGGTTACAGGAAAAGTGTTGAATTGAGGTCCCTTCAGAGGTTTCAGAATAAAGTCCTAAAGGTGATATCAAATTTGCCGATTTTATACCCAACGATAACATTGTATGGAAATACGTGCCAAGAAATTCTGCCATTTTATGGAATATATAAATTATATATATTAATATATCAGTTACTGGTATTTGTGTTTAAGTGCGTCCATGGTCGGTCATATGATAATCAATTTTTTCACGTGATCTATTCACGTTTCATAATCGATTAGGAAGCAACAAGCAGCGTATTGGGCATAATGCTAGCCGAGAGTTTAACAACTTGCTTCAAACTCTTAAATCAATTGAAAGAATTTCGACTTTTAAATTCATGTTGAGAGATTATATGTTACAACATTTGGAGCAGCTTCTGTAAAAAATAATCTCAGTTTATTATTTCGATATTATGTTTTAGTTTTTATGGAGTTTAATTATTAAATAATGTTTAGTACGATATATAAGTATTTAAAATGTCAACATTTTGCCTTTTGGGCGCTGAGGCACTGAAACGCAACATAAATTATAAATTGTTTATTATATTACAAAATAAAAAAAGTGAAGACAATCGTATTTTACTAGCATTGTACGTTGACGACGGATTAATAGCTGCAGATTCGGAAGATAAAATACGATCAATTGCGACATGAATTTGAAATTAATTTTTTTAATGCGGAATGTTTTTTGGATTGGAAATAAATCGATATTCCGATAGATCTTTAAGTTTACATCAGACGAATTATGTGTTGAAAATTCTTAAGATATTTAATATGCAAGACTGTAATGGTGTTTCAACAACAGTAGATACCAATCAAGTTATGGAAGATTTTGCAGATTCTAAATATATTGAAAATCCATACCGTGAAGCTGTTGGCAGTTTAATATATTTGGCAATAGTAACAAGATCTGGCATTAGTTATGCAGTGGGAGTTGTTAGTCGTTTCGTGGAAAATCCAACGTCTGCTCATGTAAATTGTGTCAAAAGAATACTGAAATATTTGAAGTCAACTTAAAATTTTAGAATTGTTTTACTTCTGAAAATATATCAAAAATTGTTTGATAAAACGATGCTGATTATGCCGGAATTGTTTGGAATTGTTTTACTTCTGAAAATATATCAAAAATTGTTAAATAAAACGATGCTGATTATGCCGGAGACAAAAGAACAAGAAGGTCGACATCGGGTTTTGTTTTCTTTTTTGGAGGCTATATTGTCAGTTGGTGGTTGGATGCGCAATACGTTTAATTAAGAATCCTGAATTCCACAAACGAAGCACATCGATGTGCGATATCATTTCATAAGAGAGAAATTTGAAGAGAAATT
Organism: Polietes domitor; assembly: GCA_947397865.1. NCBI lineage: Eukaryota > Metazoa > Arthropoda > Insecta > Diptera > Muscidae > Polietes > Polietes domitor. Next base: position 845,672 of record CANDYM010000001.1, read on the forward strand.
ATTTGATTTGAAATATGTACCCACTGATGAACAGTTAGCAGATATATTGACGAAAGCGTTACCCAAATCTCGTTTTGAAATATTAAGAGAATGTTTACTTGTAAATAGAAAAGTAGTATCCTAAACAAATAGCGGGAGTGTTCGAAATATTTGTTTAAAGTACTACTTTTTCCTTTATTACTTTGTTTCTTTTAATTAATCTAGTTCATTTTGAGTAATTTAACAAAGACAATTTTATATGAATCTGAGTATGAGTTACAACAAAAACTATGAAAATAAAAGATCAAATAATAAATAAACAAAACAGATGAAATGAAGTGGGGTACGACTTAAACATGTTGTTGCATGAACATAGCAACAACAAAACACTGGCCGCATTTTTCGCGAATTGCGATTACACACGAGAAGAAGTGTGGGCATTTGTTTGTTTTCGGTAACTACTGAACTGGGATTTTTGGGTGTACATGTAAGTCCGAAGCAGTTCTCATTAAATTGAGTTTGCTAGGCAGATATACCGACCGATAATAACCGGGGTAGTTGTTGTTTTTCACTGGGCATTGATAACGGGGAGTAGGGTCCCTTGAAACGATCACCTGCCTTGCTAGCAACCGAACCAAATAAATGTCACACACTTCTTTTTAAAGTACTTTGTTTTCTGTTTGATAAAACAAAAACAAATGATCTCTAACCTGAGTAAGAGTTACAACAAAAATTTTCTAAAAAATCGAATCAACGAGTCTACAAGTTCACTTTGCCGACTACAAAAAACATGGAAAAGCAACCAAATCAAGTTAAATATTTATTTTTTTTTTTACAAATTTGTTCATAATGCGCAGAAATGGCTTGGGGTCATGAAAAAACCAAACAAAATTTAAATTGCTTTATTTATTATTTTCCGATCGTCATCGACGATCATCCTCAGAAATATTCACTTAAAATTTAAACAAAAAAAATCACAATAATTACATTTAAGCAAAACACTCTTTCGTTTCGAAGTACTATCTCATCTAAACCTATTGTTTTCGTCCGTATTTTTCAATGTTTCGATATATTTGCGAACAGTGGTCAGTGCCAGTGTTCGAAATACAGGGTGCGGCTAAAGTTACTATATGATGTAAAACAATTGTAACTTCTTTGCTTGCGTGTATTTAACTTTTTCTTTTTTCCTATTTCAGAAATTGAACTTGGGAGAATATTTAAAAATGGAACGCTATACAATTGCGCAAAGAACTAAGATTGTTTTTCTATTCATTGAAAATCATCGTTCGATAATTAATACTCAACGTGCATACAGAAGATTTTATGGTGTAAGAACTGCTCCAACGGGTCCAACCATTCGTTCGTTGGTGCATAATTTTGCTGAATATGGGACTGTCGGAGATTCAAGACGTACGGGCAGACCTCGAACTGGCAGATCGGCCGAAAATATTGATGCTGTGCGACAGAGCGTCGAAGAAAGTCCGGAGACATCAACGAGAAGACGATCTTCCCAGTTGCAGCTTTCTGACCGCACTCTTCGGCGAATTGTAAAACACGATTTGCACCTCTTCCTTTACAAAATCCAACTAGTCCAAAAACTAAATCCTGAGGACTTCGTATTGCGCTTGGAATTTGCTAGAGCACTTTTAAATCTCGTTGATCAAAATGAAAATTTTTTGTCAAATTTAATGATGACCGACGAAGCGCATTTTCACTTGAACGGGGCTATCTTGTGGGGCTATCTCAAAGACAAAGTTTATGTGAATAAGCCCCAAACCTTGCAACAACTAAAGGACAACATTCAAGAAGAAATTGATCGTATACCACAAGAAACACTCAACAAAGTTATGGAAAATGCCATAAAAAGAGCACATTTTTGCGTTAGAGAAAACGGTTCTCATTTAACTGATATTATATTTCATAATTAATGTAAAAAATAACATAAAATAAACTTTCTTTTTATCATAAATTTTTTTGTTTTTTTCATTCCATTCAATAGTTATTTAAAAAACAAATCATATAGTTACTTTAGGCGCACCCTGTATAATCGAACATGGATTTCTTCCTGGCGATACTGTGGGTTTACAGTAATTGTCTGTTTGTCTGAAGCAATAAATTATACAAACGCTTCAGATAAAAACAGTGCGTAGGTCACAGTTCAGTTAACGATGAAAACAGTGTCATAAAGCGATGTATGGTACCATGTGTAATCTGCACGCTACATTGCGTGCACTGATACTGTAATCTGTGTTAACGTTTATGACTAGGAAATTTTATGACAACGCTCAAGTGGTGTACGCATGTGTTGTACAATGTACATATGTTACTGAAACGAGATTAGGGATAATGTTCTTTTTGTGGATCGACACACACAGATATGTATATCGAAATATTTTCAAATTAGCCATATGTTAGTATTAGAAACTTTGTTCGAAATAAACACTCGACTGAAGAGGAAGTTACAACTTCTGTTTAAATTACAAGGTTTTTGTTTTGTACTCAGGAAAGATATTTGGTCTTTCCTTTCATGTTTGAAGAAACAATAGAATTCTCGAAACATTTTGGCCCTTCCAATCCTTTGTTAAAAGGATAGAAAAAGTATTTGGTTAGTCGTTAGTAAACGAATTAAACTATTAACGAAGCGTAGTCGTGGCTAAACAACGTCTTAGAAAGTAATTGGTTAAAAAAGTATTTAGTTATTCGATATTAAACGAATTAAACTATTAACAAAGCGTAGTCGTGGCTAAACAACGATTTTAAAAAGGACTGGTGTGCTTTCGAAAATTACGAAAATAAAGACTGCATATAACGTAACAAACACGAGTAAATTCAGTGAAATTATTAATCAAAAGCATGGCCGAGACCAAACAGCGCAAAGTAAAAATTAAATTAAAAGTGACAAGCGTTGTCTTAGCTTAGATAACGACAATTAAAATAACAAATTACAACAAAAAATTTAATATAAATTTGAAAAATGCCGGACGCCAGAAAGAAACTATATGAAAAGCAAATATTAATTGTTGGGCAGATTGAGGATATAAAAGTAAAATCTACACATTCTGAGCTAATATTAGTAGTAGTTAAATCCTACATTAAGGAGGTGGAGCAGAAATGGATAGTGTGCCTAAACTGAAGTTTAAACACTAATTTTATTTCATTATTTTTGAAATTTTGTAAACCGTTACAACTATTGTGAATTAATTGTATCGATAAAAGCACGATTACCTTTCTCAATTTGGATAAAAAGAAAATGAAGTTTACGTATAATATGAAATTTCCTTTAAGTTAAGAAATCCAAAATCGTTCACTTTAATTTTGTCAACCCAACTGGTGAGTTACACACAAAGAAAATAAAACCTTGAATTCAAACTAATTCTTTTGTCTTGTGTAATATTTTTTCCATCACCTTACCCCGCATATAATTTCTCAATTCATGAGAAATTATATCACAAGACAAACTCATTTTTTTCTTCAGCTCCTCTTAAACCTCGCCAATTGGTTATATTGGTGCTCACCAGTTCGATCGAACGCAACAAAAACAACATACAGTCCACTCATCATCATCAACCAGCAAGTGACGTAACAATCACGTCTCACGCCAACAAAAGGGTTTTAGCAGAGGTAGCCACCAACAACTTCAACTCCCTATCTATTCGCGACGGGTTCCTACATCCCCGCTCCAGTGTTCCAACATCCCTTCAGCTAGCTCACTCATTGCAGAAACCCACTATTTTGTTCAAAGGCTATTATGGTCTATACTTGGCACAAACATAGTTTTGGCGTCATAATAAAGCTAAGAAACCACAATTTCCAATAAATAAGATCTGAGTGCAAAATCTGTTAAAATGTGTGAGAAACATTTCGTCAAAGTCAAAAAAGAAATTAAATTTTTTCAATTTTGTCTAAACCGGCCTTACTTGATATTTCCAATAACTTATCAATAGCTTTATCACCTTCACTAGATATTACACCACTTGTTAGGCAATCATTTTTAACCGTTGATAATTCAGCATTTTAATGTTTAATGTTTTTTAATGTTTTTATTTCACTTTTTAAATTATGATTTTCCTTGTATGAGTTAATCAAATTTGTTTGACATAAACGTCAACCAATCTTGCAGCTGACCAAGCTTATTGTTATTGTAACACAGCTGTTTTATATTTCGCTTAGTTCTCCTTTCACTGTGCCCACATCTTCTTTGCAGTTAATATATGCGTACTGCTCACTCTCATTGTTTACTAAACGATCGAATTGTTGTTTGTTTATACCGACGCATAGCGGGTGATAGTTGTTGGCGCATTTATCACATTGAATGCAACTCTCTTCTTTTTAATCTCTTTTCTGCACTTTGCACAAATCTCTTTCGGAATTACTGCACTACGACGTTTTTTATTAGCCATACTCCAATCAATTGAGGTTTCGCACGGGTTATTTTACTAGTTGTTAAACTTTTAAGTGTGATGATCAAAACCTTTATGTTTAAAATGCAGGTGTAAAAACGACAAGGAAGCCACTAGCGACACCAATGTGTCGAAAGTCATATCCGGTCGTCAAGGGTTGCCAGATCGAAAAAAATACACAGGATTGAATTTAGGTTTTGGAGAGCAAAGCTCCTTGGATAAGTGTAGAAGGTCAGTGAAGTTGTAAGTTAGGGCAAAGTCCAACTTTACTCGACATTACGACATTCAAGTTACATTACGACATCAACAAGTTTGGTTCAAATAAAAGTTGCGCGTTTAATTCATTGCGTTTGAAAGTAGAGCAGTAAGGCGCGAAAGAAAACTAAATATCGATATATATAATTAGAATTATAATAAAAATAACTTCAATTTTGTTGTACGGGCTAATTTGGTCAACTTTTTATTGAAATGAAACTAATTTATTTCATTTTTTACCCAACGTTTCTCTGGCTTGTTTCCAGCTTCTTCAGGGGTCTGTTTATTTGAAAATCCTACCAAATAAATTTTTCAATTACACATATGTTATTGTTCTCACACAGTATTAATTCTACTTACAATTATTTTGCATTACATTTGTCATTATTACTTATTATTATAAAAAACTGGACATCACTCACAATTAAGTATAATTAAAATAAATAATAATAACTAAATATAAAAATCACAGTAGAGCTTAACACTAATATCACAGAACTTAACGTTTCAACTTATTGCGACGGAATACTGTAACTTTGCATTGTCTTTATCTTCTTTGGTGTTGATTGAATTTTTCAGTCTCTCTTGTATGCGTAGGCTCTCTAATGTGTATCTCTTATTTTCTTTCCTCTCCATGTCAAGTATTTTTACGTTCTTGAGATCTGCTCTGTGTCCCTTCTCTTTTACGTGTTGTGCTAAAGCTGTGCTTTCTTTTTCCTTTTTAATATCTGCTTCATGTTCATGCAGTCGGACGCTCAGCATTCTTTTTGTTGTTCCAACGTAAACTCTGTTACATGCTTCCGTCTCATTCCCCTTGCATGTAATCTCATACACTACATTAGCTAGCTTATGTTTGTCTGTTGTTGTTGTTCTTCGCGAGAAGACTGTGTTTAGTGTGTGGTGCGACGTATAAGCAATTGTTGTATTCTCGTCGTTTATGATGTTGTTCATTATTTGAGTCTCTGTAAGTTTCGGTATGTATGGTACACTGTAAAAATTGTTTGTCTTTTTTTCTTTTTGTTGGATTTCTTTATGTTTAAGATGTTTTTCTATTAATTTGTTTATTATATGTTTTGGGTAATTATTTTGTGTAAGAATGTTTTTAATTCTGTATATGTTGTGATTTTTGAATTTTTCATCACTTATGTGAAAAACTTTCTTTATCAAATTTGTTGCTGTATTTATTTTCATCTGTTGTGGTTGTGTTGAATTGTAGTTTATCATACGTCCTGAGGCTGTTGTTTTTGTGTACCAATTTGTTATAAGTTTTCCATCTTTTCTTATTATTTTTAAATCCAAGTATGGGATCTCCGAATTTTCTTCGTTCTCCACGGTAAATTGCAACTTGTTGTGATAACTATTTAGGAGTCTTAAAATTGTATCTTGGTCATTTTTGTTAATAATAGCTATAATATCGTCCACGTACTTATGTATAAGTTTGAATTTAATATTCTTTGATTCCAATTCGTTGATTACATCGTCAAGTAAGTTGTCCAGTACTATGTCCGCAATCGTAGGGGATAGGGGATTTCCCATAGGCATACCATATGTTTGATGGTAATACGTGTTGTCATATTGAAAATAGTTATTATCAATTAGGCAAAATTGCAATAATTTGAGAAAATTCTGTCTTGGAATAATTGTGTGTGTTTTGAGAGTTTCCCATTTGTCAAGAATGTTTCTTATAGCTAAGTGTGTTGGTATATTTGTAAATAATGATACCACGTCATATGAAACAATTATATCATCTTTATCCAAACTGATGCTATTTAATTTATCTTTCAGTTCCATTGAATTTTTGATGTTGTATGTGGGTGAAACTATGTTTTTTAAAATTCGTCCAATATATTTCGCTAATTTGTAGCAAGGTACTTTAGTTGATGACGATATGGGCCTCAGTGGTGTATTCTCCTTGTGGATTTTTGGTAGTCCGTAAAGTTCTGGGGCTTCTGCAGAGTTTGTTGTCATTGTACTTTTTTCCCATTTTGTAATATATTTGTTTTTATATAAGTCCATCAGAATATTGTTGTTCGTTTTCATTAATTTTGTTGTTGGATCTACCCTAATCGTTTTATATGTGACTTTATCTTCTAACAAATCCTTCATCTTTTTCTTATATTCCTCCTTGTACATTATGACCGTTTTGTTACCTTTATCTGCCGTTGTGATTAGTATTGCGTCTTTATGTTTCTTGATCAATTTCTTTGTGTCCTCATAGATTCCTAGTATAAACCTTTCAGTTTCGTTGTTACTAAAATTCCTTTTGTAGTTTGATATCCTTCCAGCTATTTTTGATCTAGTTATTTCCTTTTCAGTTTCGTCTTTTATCGTTTGCACCCATTGTTCAATGTCAGCTATAAGTGGAATTGCAGCAAAATAGTTTCTGTTGACCGGTAACGCAAACTTTTTACCCATAGATAGGAGCCATTTGCTTTCTTTGCTGAACTCTACATCAGTTTTATTAATAAACCAATCCTCATTGAAGTGAAGATTTAATTTAGTAAATTTTTCAATTTTCAGTTTATTAATTTTGGATATGTGTATTTTCTTTGTTTTCAATTTTATGTTTTTGTATCTATTCCATTGTTCGTTTTTGAATTGTAAAAGTTCTGTTTCGTCCAGTGTATTTGTCATCTCTATCTGTAACTGTTCAATCTCTGCTTTAGTTGATGTGATGTTAATATGTGTTTCTCTTATTTCTAAGTTTAAGAGTTTATGTTGAAAATGTTGTTCTATTTTCTCTGCTTCTTTTTGTGTTTGTGTTAGTATGAATAATTTCTTTATTTGAATTGTTGAGTGTTTGATGTGTGATGGAGTTATACCTAGCTGTCTGCATTGCTGCAGAAATTTTGCTCGTTCAATGTGTTTTGCCAGTTTCTCTATTTTTCTGCAGTATTGTTTCAGTATGTGTGTTAGTTCTGTGTTGTATTTATATTGCATGTATTGAAAAAAGTTTTTCATCTTGTCGTGGTTGGTTTGATCTTCTTTGATGTTCTTGTTATTTTCGGCGGGCCCTCCGAATATGTTATTGTTATTTTGTTATGACCAATGTTGTTTTTATTAACTTCAATTTTGTTGTACGGGCTAATTTGGTCAACTTTTTATTGAAATGAAACTAATTTATTTCATTTTTTACCCAACGTTTCTCTGGCTTGTTTCCAGCTTCTTCAGGGGTCTGTTTATTTGAAAATCCTACCAAATAAATTTTTCAATTACACATATGTTATTGTTCTCACACAGTATTAATTCTACTTACAATTAGTTTGCATTACATTTGTCATTATTACTTATTATTATAAAAAACTGGACATCACTCACAATTAAGTATAATTAAAATAAATAATAATAACTAAATATAAAAATCACAGTAGAGCTTAACACTAATATCACAGAACTTAACGTTTCAACTTATTGCGACGGAATACTGTAACTTTGCATTGTCTTTATCTTCTTTGGTGTTGATTGAATTTTTCAGTCTCTCTTGTATGCGTAGGCTCTCTAATGTGTATCTCTTATTTTCTTTCCTCTCCATGTCAAGTATTTTTACGTTCTTGAGATCTGCTCTGTGTCCCTTCTCTTTTACGTGTTGTGCTAAAGCTGTGCTTTCTTTTTCCTTTTTAATATCTGCTTCATGTTCATGCAGTCGGACGCTCAGCATTCTTTTTGTTGTTCCAACGTAAACTCTGTTACATGCTTCCGTCTCATTCCCCTTGCATGTAATCTCATACACTACATTAGCTAGCTTATGTTTGTCTGTTGTTGTTGTTCTTCGCGAGAAGACTGTGTTTAGTGTGTGGTGCGACGTATAAGCAATTGTTGTATTCTCGTCGTTTATGATGTTGTTCATTATTTGAGTCTCTGTAAGTTTCGGTATGTATGGTACACT
>CANDYM010000001.1:854391-995792 GCA_947397865.1 Polietes domitor
AGTGTACCATACATACCGAAACTTACAGAGACTCAAATAATGAACAACATCATAAACGACGAGAATACAACAATTGCTTATACGTCGCACCACACACTAAACACAGTCTTCTCGCGAAGAACAACAACAACAGACAAACATAAGCTAGCTAATGTAGTGTATGAGATTACATGCAAGGGGAATGAGACGGAAGCATGTAACAGAGTTTACGTTGGAACAACAAAAAGAATGCTGAGCGTCCGACTGCATGAACATGAAGCAGATATTAAAAAGGAAAAAGAAAGCACAGCTTTAGCACAACACGTAAAAGAGAAGGGACACAGAGCAGATCTCAAGAACGTAAAAATACTTGACATGGAGAGGAAAGAAAATAAGAGATACACATTAGAGAGCCTACGCATACAAGAGAGACTGAAAAATTCAATCAACACCAAAGAAGATAAAGACAATGCAAAGTTACAGTATTCCGTCGCAATAAGTTGAAACGTTAAGTTCTGTGATATTAGTGTTAAGCTCTACTGTGATTTTTATATTTATTTATTATTATTTATTTTAATTATACTTAATTGTGAGTGATGTCCAGTTTTTTATAATAATAAGTAATAATGACAAATGTAATGCAAACTAATTGTAAGTAGAATTAATACTGTGTGAGAACAATAACATATGTGTAATTGAAAAATTTATTTGGTAGGATTTTCAAATAAACAGACCCCTGAAGAAGCTGGAAACAAGCCAGAGAAACGTTGGGTAAAAAATGAAATAAATTAGTTTCATTTCAATAAAAAGTTGACCAAATTAGCCCGTACAACAAAATTGAAGTTAATAAAAACAACATTGGTCATAACAAAATAACAATAACATATTCGGAGGGCCCGCCGAAAATAACAAGAACATCAAAGAAGATCAAACCAACCACGACAAGATGAAAAACTTTTTTCAATACATGCAATATAAATACAACACAGAACTAACACACATACTGAAACAATACTGCAGAAAAATAGAGAAACTGGCAAAACACATTGAACGAGCAAAATTTCTGCAGCAATGCAGACAGCTAGGTATAACTCCATCACACATCAAACACTCAACAATTCAAATAAAGAAATTATTCATACTAACACAAACACAAAAAGAAGCAGAGAAAATAGAACAACATTTTCAACATAAACTCTTAAACTTAGAAATAAGAGAAACACATATTAACATCACATCAACTAAAGCAGAGATTGAACAGTTACAGATAGAGATGACAAATACACTGGACGAAACAGAACTTTTACAATTCAAAAACGAACAATGGAATAGATACAAAAACATAAAATTGAAAACAAAGAAAATACACATATCCAAAATTAATAAACTGAAAATTGAAAAATTTACTAAATTAAATCTTCACTTCAATGAGGATTGGTTTATTAATAAAACTGATGTAGAGTTCAGCAAAGAAAGCAAATGGCTCCTATCTATGGGTAAAAAGTTTGCGTTACCGGTCAACAGAAACTATTTTGCTGCAATTCCACTTATAGCTGACATTGAACAATGGGTGCAAACGATAAAAGACGAAACTGAAAAGGAAATAACTAGATCAAAAATAGCTGGAAGGATATCAAACTACAAAAGGAATTTTAGTAACAACGAAACTGAAAGGTTTATACTAGGAATCTATGAGGACACAAAGAAATTGATCAAGGAACATAAAGACGCAATACTAATCACAACGGCAGATAAAGGTAACAAAACGGTCATAATGTACAAGGAGGAATATAAGAAAAAGATGAAGGATTTGTTAGAAGATAAAGTCACATATAAAACGATTAGGGTAGATCCAACAACAAAATTAATGAAAACGAACAACAATATTCTGATGGACTTATATAAAAACAAATATATTACAAAATGGGAAAAAAGTACAATGACAACAAACTCTGCAGAAGCCCCAGAACTTTACGGACTACCAAAAATCCACAAGGAGAATACACCACTGAGGCCCATATCGTCATCAACTAAAGTACCTTGCTACAAATTAGCGAAATATATTGGACGAATTTTAAAAAACATAGTTTCACCCACATACAACATCAAAAATTCAATGGAACTGAAAGATAAATTAAATAGCATCAGTTTGGATAAAGATGATATAATTGTTTCATATGACGTGGTATCATTATTTACAAATATACCAACACACTTAGCTATAAGAAACATTCTTGACAAATGGGAAACTCTCAAAACACACACAATTATTCCAAGACAGAATTTTCTCAAATTATTGCAATTTTGCCTAATTGATAATAACTATTTTCAATATGACAACACGTATTACCATCAAACATATGGTATGCCTATGGGAAATCCCCTATCCCCTACGATTGCGGACATAGTACTGGACAACTTACTTGACGATGTAATCAACGAATTGGAATCAAAGAATATTAAATTCAAACTTATACATAAGTACGTGGACGATATTATAGCTATTATTAACAAAAATGACCAAGATACAATTTTAAGACTCCTAAATAGTTATCACAACAAGTTGCAATTTACCGTGGAGAACGAAGAAAATTCGGAGATCCCATACTTGGATTTAAAAATAATAAGAAAAGATGGAAAACTTATAACAAATTGGTACACAAAAACAACAGCCTCAGGACGTATGATAAACTACAATTCAACACAACCACAACAGATGAAAATAAATACAGCAACAAATTTGATAAAGAAAGTTTTTCACATAAGTGATGAAAAATTCAAAAATCACAACATATACAGAATTAAAAACATTCTTACACAAAATAATTACCCAAAACATATAATAAACAAATTAATAGAAAAACATCTTAAACATAAAGAAATCCAACAAAAAGAAAAAAAGACAAACAATTTTTACAGTGTACCATACATACCGAAACTTACAGAGACTCAAATAATGAACAACATCATAAACGACGAGAATACAACAATTGCTTATACGTCGCACCACACACTAAACACAGTCTTCTCGCGAAGAACAACAACAACAGACAAACATAAGCTAGCTAATGTAGTGTATGAGATTACATGCAATGGGAATGAGACGGAAGCATGTAACAGAGTTTACGTTGGAACAACAAAAAGAATGCTGAGCGTCCGACTGCATGAACATGAAGCAGATATTAAAAAGGAAAAAGAAAGCACAGCTTTAGCACAACACGTAAAAGAGAAGGGACACAGAGCAGATCTCAAGAACGTAAAAATACTTGACATGGAGAGGAAAGAAAATAAGAGATACACATTAGAGAGCCTACGCATACAAGAGAGACTGAAAAATTCAATCAACACCAAAGAAGATAAAGACAATGCAAAGTTACAGTATTCCGTCGCAATAAGTTGAAACGTTAAGTTCTGTGATATTAGTGTTAAGCTCTACTGTGATTTTTATACCCTCCACCTCCAGGATGGGGGTATATTCACTTTGTCATTCCGTTTGTAACACCTCGAAATATTCATCGGAGACCCCATAAAGTATATATATTCTGGGTCGTGGTAAAATTCTAAGACGATATAGCCATGTCCGTCTGTCCGTCTGTCCGTCTGTCCGTCTGTCTGTTGAAAGCACGATAGCGGCCGAACGAAATGAGCTAGGAGGTTCAAATTTTTCCTAAATGTGTCTTATGGTTGTAGATCGGTTGGGATTGAAAGTGGACGAAATCGGCCCAGAGGGAAAAATTTTTCCCTCACAAGGACTGAAAATACCCCTAATATTTTGTGTATTTCAGCATGTTTTTTGAACATATTAGCTTGTATTTACTTGATATTCGCAATGCGCCATCCCTTTATAGCATAAAAAGTGATTTTTATTTGTAGGGGGCGAAATGGGACAAAAAGGGATAAAAATGGTACCTTTCAAACGACAACAGATAGAAACACGAAATTTGGCGTGTACATTCCTCTAATAGAGTAGATAAATAATATAAAAGTATTTCGTCTAAATTCGTACTTTAAAGGGGTTAAATGGGGCAAAAGGGATAAAAATAGTACCAACATAACGGCTGCACCTAGAATAGTGAAATTCGATATATACATTCCTCTGATTGCGTAGACACGTAAAATAAAAGAACTTTCCAAAATTCGTACTTTTTGGGGTTCAAATGGAAAAAGGGGATAAAAATAGTACCTACCAAATGACAACAGCTAGAATTATGAAATTCGGTGTGTACATCCCTCTAATTGCATAGACACGTAAAATAGAGGGCTTTTTCGAAATTTGTAATTTTAAGGGATATAATTAAAAAGAGGGATAAAAATGGGACCTACCAAACCACTGAAGTTGAAATCATGAAATACATTCTGACTATGAAGACTTGAAAAAGGGTTTTTTCGAAATTTGTACATTTGGGTGGAGAATGGGGTGAATGGGGATATCTTTAAAAGTCGACATCCTTTAATCTGCTGGTAATACTGTGGAATGCACTCCGTGGTGGAGGGTATATAAGATTCGGCCCGGCCGAACTTAACGCCTTCTTACTTGTTATATTTAGTTATTATTATTTATTTTAATTATACTTAATTGTGAGTGATGTCCAGTTTTTTATAATAATAAGTAATAATGACAAATGTAATGCAAACTAATTGTAAGTAGAATTAATACTGTGTGAGAACAATAACATATGTGTAATTGAAAAATTTATTTGGTAGGATTTTCAAATAAACAGACCCCTGAAGAAGCTGGAAACAAGCCAGAGAAACGTTGGGTAAAAAATGAAATAAATTAGTTTCATTTCAATAAAAAGTTGACCAAATTAGCCCGTACAACAAAATTGAAGTTAATAAAAACAACATTGGTCATAACAAAATAACATAATAAAAATAGTTTAAACAAAATCTTAAGTGTACGCCATCCCCCGGTTGACGCAACAACGGCAGGAATTCCCGGAACATTTTTTTTGGGATTTCTTGTGGGATTCGGATTGGAAGGCGTAATATTCAACTTCCCCACAAATCCAAAAACACACAACCAAATCACCGCCAAACAAAGTAACCAAAAAGGTATGTTAAGTTTGGCACTACATATATGAAAAGATTAGCCTCGAGCAAAAACGCCACAAAATTATAACCTGTGTTGTCTCGTATAAGTGTTTCTGTCTCTAAAATTAAGAAGAAGAAAAATAAGAAAATTGTTAAAATTAAAAACGAACCTAAAAAATTAAAGAAAACCCTGAAGTAAAACGTTTAGAAAATTAGTAAAATTAAAGAAAAATCTAAAAAAAGAATAAGAAAATTGTTAAAATTAAATACGAAAATCTGAAACGAAATTAAATAAGAAAACCTGAAAAGAAATTAAATACTAAAACCTGAAAAGAAAAAAAATAAGAAAATCTGAAAAGAAAAACAAGTAAGAAGGCGTTAAGTTCGGCCGGGCCGAATCTTATATACCCTCCACCACGGAGTGCATTCCACAGTATTACCAGCAGATTAAAGGATGTCGACTTTTAAAGATATCCCCATTCACCCCATTCTCCACCCAAATGTACAAATTTCGAAAAAACCCTTTTTCAAGTCTTCATAGTCAGAATGTATTTCATGATTTCAACTTCAGCGGTTTGGTAGGTCCCATTTTTATCCCTCTTTTTAATTATATCCCTTAAAATTACAAATTTCGAAAAAGCCCTCTATTTTACGTGTCTATGCAATTAGAGGGATGTACACACCGAATTTCATAATTCTAGCTGTTGTCATTTGGTAGGTACTATTTTTATCCCCTTTTTCCATTTGAACCCCAAAAAGTACGAATTTTGGAAAGTTCTTTTATTTTACGTGTCTACGCAATCAGAGGAATGTATATATCGAATTTCACTATTCTAGGTGCAGCCGTTATGTTGGTACTATTTTTATCCCTTTTGCCCCATTTAACCCCTTTAAAGTACGAATTTAGACGAAATACTTTTATATTATTTATCTACTCTATTAGAGGAATGTACACGCCAAATTTCGTGTTTCTATCTGTTGTCGTTTGAAAGGTACCATTTTTATCCCTTTTTGTCCCATTTCGCCCCCTACAAATAAAAATCACTTTTTATGCTATAAAGGGATGGCGCATTGCGAATATCAAGTAAATACAAGATAATATGTTCAAAAATCATGCTGAAATACACAAAATATTAGGGGTATTTTCAGTCCTTGTGAGGGAAAAATTTTTCCCTCTGGGCCGATTTCGTCCACTTTCAATCCCAACCGATCTACAACCATAAGACACATTTAGGAAAAATTTGAACCTCCTAGCTCATTTCGTTCGGCCGCTATCGTGCTTTCAACAGACAGACGGACAGACGGACAGACGGACATGGCTATATCGTCTTAGAATTTTACCACGACCAGAATATATATACTTTATGGGGTCTCCGATGAATATTTCGAGGTGTTACAAACGGAGGTGGAGGGTATAAAAATATAAAAAAACCTGAACGTAAATTGTTAAAAAAGAAAAAGAATAAAGTAAACTATTTAAAATTATTATTTAAGCTAAAATTTGCTTAAATAAATTATCAAAATATTTATATTTTCAATATTTAAATATTCTAAAGAATATTCAAAAAAATCTTTAAATTATATTTAAATAATAAATCTAATTTTCACTTTTGTAAATTCGACTAAAAACCTAAAAATAATAAAAAAATTAGAAAATTTGAGAACTTAAGTAATAAGATAAGAGATTATTTAATCATAAAGATTTTTTAGAAATAAATTAAAAATATTATTTGTTTAATTTGATTATTTTATTTAATTTGAATTATTAATTTAATTAAATTACGAAATTGAACTAATAATTAAATATATAAATACATTAAAATAACTAAAGTCTTTGAATTAAATAATCTATTTTAATTACACTAGTCAACAGTCAAAATGTACTCGGGATGCGATAATTTTTTCTGTGTAGATAACCTTGACATGAGCTCGAAAAACGCAATATAAATTTTTTTTTTCGTTTGTTTTTTTTTTTATTATTTTATTTTTTTTTTTAATTTAAAAATTTTTTTTGGTTAATTTGTTTCGTCCGGCATAACTCGGGAACCACTAGCCCGATTTAATTGAATTAAATTTTAAAAAAATTTAAATTACAATTCCCTTAATCTGTTCATATATTGTTTTCCTATACAAGCAACAGTTTCCAAGTTAAAAATGAATATATAAAGGAAAAAACTTATTTTTTGCCTAAAGATTTAAATTTTTTTTTTAAATCCATAAAAAATCCAAAATGAAAAAAAATGTCAAATCTTATTACTTTTACGTAAAGTCACATAACCTATGAGCAAAATGAGACAAAGATCATGAAAATCGATGCACGCGTTTCGCTTTTATTCGCAATTGAGTAAAGGTATGAATTTCAAAAATTTGCTCGACATATGCACAACTTTGTCTATGGTAAGGTTTTTTCTTTTTTTTTTGATTCTCAGAATTAACAAAACGGAATAAACAAAGGGTTATTTAATTTTTATGATTGCGTAAGCAAAGTAATAAACGCTAATAAATGTGCGTGAACAATTAAAAGGAAAAAAGGAAAGGGGACTTTTTTAATTATTTGGGTTTTCCGTTGGCTACCTGTATGATTTTTTTACAGAAATGCAACCCACATTTAAGGGTGGTCATTATTCGGAAAATTTAAGACTCACACATGGTGAAACAGGTATGTAGCCACCGTAAAAAAATATACACCCATTTATAAGTACCTGTCAGTAAAATACTAAACAATACACAGTATAAATAGGTCTTCATTGATCGATTTTACTCATTCAACAAGTGTCGACGAACGCGATAGTTAAAATGAGCAAACGTTCGCGAGGATTTGAATGCAATACCAATCCAAGTAATTTTTGTTACATGTGCGGAGAATACGTTTCTGAAAAAAACAAGCGTTGTTTTTCACCTAAATTGAGAGATTCATTTGAAGAGAGCTTCAATTTAAAGGTCTCAAACATAGATGAGCGGTGGACACCAAGTGCTCTATGTCCAAGGTGCTACGTACAGCTAGCTGACTCAAGGTAAGTGTAGATTACGAAATTCAAGAACATATATAACTTATTATTGAAATTCTTTCAGACGACAGCCGAGAATCATCATGCCAATGCTTTGGAGAGCTCCGCTTTGCCATGTAACAGATTGCTACTTCTGTCTTAGCAAAAAAACAGGCGTGGGAAAAAATATACGATGGACTTACGCTGCTGTTTCAACAGTGAATTTTCCAGTGGGATGGGCATCTAATAATGAGGCGATACATCCAACATCAGATCCGGAGACAGTAGAAACCACATCAGAATGCGAGTCAACATATATATTGCATGGAGGTCAACGCTTATGTTCCCAAGCAGAACTGAACGATTGGGTTAGAGAATTGAAACTCTCCAAGGAAGATGCAGAGTTGCATGCATCGCGCATGCAACAGTTCGGTTTCTTGGCTCCTGGTGTGGTGACAACAATCTACAGGAAGCGTCATGAACCATACGCAAGGTACTACACAAAAAAAGACAACATCTGTTTTTGTAAGGACATTCCCGGATTATTTGGTGAACTCGGGTACTCTTACGATCCAGGAGAGTGGCGTCTTTTCATCGACAGCAACAAGCAGAGCCTTAAAGCAATTTTACTGCACAACGGCAACGAGAAACCTTCGATTCCAATTGCTCAGGCCGTTGACACCAAGGAAACATACGAAGTCATGGACAATCTACTAAAGTGCCTTAACTATGAGAGGTACGATTGGAAAGTTTGTGCCGACCTTAAGGTTATCGGTATCCTTTGTGGATTACAAGGTCGATTCACAAAGTACTGTTGTTTTCTCTGCCTTTGGGACAGCCGCGATCGTCAACATCATTACACCAGGAGGAGTTGGACAGAAAGAGTTAACTTCATCCCCGGCAGCGACAACGTGAAATATACACCACTCATAAAAAAGGAAAATGTTTTTCTCCCACCTCTTCACATAAAGCTCGGACTCATAAAAAACTTCGTGAAAGCTATCAACAAAGATGGCGAAGCGTTCGCCTATTTAAAAACCATTTTTCCTCACCTTTCATCGGCAAAGATTAAGGAAGGCGTTTTCGACGGTCCGCAAATTAAAAAGTTGTTGCAAGACCAACAGTTTGAGCACATTTTATCACCAAATGAAGCTGCAGCTTGGAACTCATTTCGGCAAATTGTTTCCGGATTTCTTGGAAACAACAAAAGCTCAAATTACAGAGAGATCGTCGAACAACTACTCCAAAATTATAAAAAAATTAGAGCAAATATGTCGCTTAAGATACATTTTCTACACTCGCACTTGGACTTCTTTCCGGACAACCTGGGCGATGTGAGTGACGAGCATGGTGAGCGTTTTCATCAGCAAATGAAAGAAATTGAGCACCGATACCAAGGATTTTGGAACGAAGCTATGATGGGGGACTATATCCGGTTCCTGATAAGAGAAACAGACCCACAACAATATAAAAGAAAGACAAAAGCACATAATTATTTTTAATTTGAAGGTTTTTATTTTTGTGTTTAGATATTTTTTTTTAAACTTTTTTATAATTAATTAATGTTGATATCCCTAGGATAATTTCTTGTACATATATCGAATTGTTTTTTAATTTAAAGTCATATATTTTTGTCACCCAACAAATTTTAATTTTTTTTGTAATAAAAAAGAAAAAACCTTACCATAGACAAAGTTGTGCATATGTCGAGCAAATTTTTGAAATTCATACCTTTACTCAATTGCGAATAAAAGCGAAACGCGTGCATCGATTTTCATGATCTTTGTCTCATTTTGCTCATAGGTTATGTGACTTTACGTAAAAGTAATAAGATTTGACATTTTTTTTCATTTTGGATTTTTTATGGATTTTTTAAAAAAAAAGATTTGACATTTTTTTTCATTTTGGATTTTTTATGGATTTTTTAAAAAAAAAATTTGAAATCTTTAGACAAAAAATAAGTTTTTTCCTTTATATATTCATTTTTAACTTGGAAACTGTTGCTTGTATAGGAAAACAATATATGAACAGATTAAGGGAATTGTAATTTTAAATTTTTTAAAATTTAATTCAATTAAATCGGGCTATTGGTTCCCGAGTTATGCCGGACGAAACAAATTAACCAAAAAAAAATTTTTAAAATTTAAAAAAAAAAATAAAAAAAAACCAAACGAAAAAAAAATTTTTTATTGCGTTTTTCGAGCTCATTTCAAGGTTATCTACACAGAAAAAATTATCGCATCCGGAGTACATGAAATTTTTTTCATTTTGTTGAGTAGTGTTATTAAAGTTAAAAAAAATATTATTATTATTAAGAAATTTTATAAATATTAGTGTAAATAAATAATGTGAATTGTATCTGGAATTATATAATGTGTAAATTTAGTTAAAAACGGGTTGAATATGGTGGAGTAAACTAAAGTGTAAACAAGACGTGCGGTAGTGTTTGGGGCATTTTCATACAACGGAGCAAAGAAAATGTCATGGAAGGCCAATTAAGCACTTATGGGGCGGGCAGCTTAGCAGAACAACGACAAATCAGTTCTGCACATTAACAGAATGTGTTGGAAGATGTCATGTTGTTGTTTCTCGTTTAAGGCATTCCTTCCTTTTTCTATCTTTTTCCTATATTCCTTTTAATTTCATTTTTCCTTCCTCATCTTATTAGTATATAATTTCCTATTTCCTAATCCATATGTTTTTCCTTTAGTATTAGCGTTAATAGTTCCTTTATAAAAAATATATGTATTCACGGCACAGAAGATTAAAATTGGATAACCAAACGGAAAATAATCCCCACCATCCGATGAGCTCTAGCCCGGTAAAGACCAGCGTGCCATTTCCGTTCCATCACCACAGGTTATCACAATTTTTGGCGTCCAGCGTTCAGGTGAAAAGTAGAGCGACGACAATTACCATCTGAATCGGCCGACACATATATAAGTGAAATTATAAAATTAAAAAATCAGATGCGTATACAAATTCCTGAATATGAGCTGGCGCGTACCATGAAAGCAAATTTGAAGGACGAACTAATTCAACTCGTTTTTCCGAGAGATGTGTATTCGATAGACGAGCTATTAGAAGAATGCAAGCGAGCAGAAAGAGCAATAGCTAAAAGAAGTTCCTACTGTCATCCAACGCATAACTATCGGAGAGTTAATGAGTTAGACTACGAAGAGAATGTACCAGAGGAAACAAATTTTCAATTGGCGGCACTGAGGTAGGCAAATTTAACAGCTAGACCCCTAGTATGCTGGAATTGCAGAGCTCCAGGACATACATTCATAGATTGTGCTGTAGAACGTAGAAAGTTCTGTTATAAATGTGGGTTCGATAGAGTTACCTGCTCAAATTGTCCAAAATGTTTGGGAAACAGCCAGAAGAACATCGTGAAGACTGGGCCCACATGTTCGACTCAGCCCATGGCTCAGTAAATTGTGAACAAAATCGTGACAATAACTACACTGGCAAAAACTATATTTACAAAAACTCTACCGGCAAGAACATAACCGATAAGGACTATAAAAATGACAAAATGACTTTGAAAACCGAAATAGACCCTGAAAAAGTTTTAACTACTAACAAACTGGATGAATATAGCAAATTCATAGATGAAGATAAGGGAAACTTTTCAAATAAAGTTGAATTGAATAATATAACAGAGAAATTACCCGTAAACTAAGAAAATATACAAATAATTTCAAATAAGGCCATAGAAAAACAACCCATGAATAAACTTAAAGAGATTATACCATATAAAGAAAGATTGCGAAACTATGAAAAAAGAAAGGAAGAGATTTTTAAAGATTTTGAACCAAATTTGTGCAGGAAAGTTCTAAGAGCAAGATCAGGGTACGAAAGAAGAAAAAAAGAAAGACAAGTTATCGCTTCTTGTACCTTAGATTTCACAAATGATATCCGACATTATATGGATGTTAAGTTAAATAATATTGAGCTCAAAGGTCTTATGGACAGTGGAGCAGTTGTTTAGGTAGAGATTGCCTTGAGAATGTACGCAAAATGAATGCAAATATTATCGATTTAAAATCGAATATAAAAATAGCTGATGGAAGAAAACATCAAATTATAGGCAAAGTTGAACTTGATGTTCAATGTGGGAATAAATCCGAGAAAATTATTTGATTTGAAATTACACAAACTGACAACGGACCAAAATATAATGTTAGAAAACGTAAAACTTTCTTTTCGGTTTTATACCAAATTCGGTTTAGGGGAAACTAAACTAGAACAGCATACAATCGATACAGGAGATGCTACACCAAAGAAAATGAGACACTATCCCGTCAGTTCAAAAACTGATATATGCTGAATTAGACAGAATGTTAGAGCTAGACGTAATTAAGGAAGCGAAATATTCTGCGTGGAATAATAGAGTAACTCTAGTCATAAAGCCAAGCAAGAATCGATTATGTCTTGATGCAAGGGAACCAAGAAGGATGCTTATCCACTTCCCAACATCGATGGTACACACACTATACACACACATCGATTTGAAGGACGCATTCTGGCAAATTTCTTTAGAGGAATCCAGTCGGCTAAAAACGGCGTTCACAGTCCCAGGTAGACCACACTACCAATTTAAGAAAATGCCTTTCGGACTGTGCAATGCTGCCCAACGCCTTTGCCGACTGATGGACCGAGTTGTGCCTTCAGAATTAAGGGATCGTATATTCGTATACCTAGATGATCTACTAGTCGTGTCAAAAGACTTCGAGACTCACATAAGAATGCTTAAAATTGTAGGAGAACGTCTAACCGCAGCTGGTTTAACCATAAATATGACCAAATCCAGATTTTGTTACCGTGAATTGAAGTATCTTGGATATATAGTCGGAGGTGGAACAATTAAACCCAACGCAGGAAAATTAGAGGCAATTATGAATATAAAACCGCCTAGAAATCAGAAAGACATACGCAGATTCTTAGGTACTGTGGGCTGGTATCGTCGTTTCATCCACGATTTTTCAACTTCAACCACGCCGCTAACAGATACTCTAAAAATATCGCCGAAATTTCATTTCATTTACTTATACCACCAGGGCCTAATGCCCTGGTGGTATAAGTAAAACTTTGTTCAATATAAGAACATTATTTTACTGGCCTGATGAAACAAATTCAAACTTTCATTAAACATTTGCTACTTGTAAGGAAACAAAACACCCTAAACAAATCCTTCGTCCACCAATGGGAAACGAAGTTATAACTAATAGACCTTTTCAAAAAGTATACGTTGACTTTTTAGGACCTTATTCCAAAACAAAGTCAGGCAACACTTTTATATTTATTATTCTGGATCATTTGACAAAATTCGTGCTGTTAAAAGCAATGCTAAAAGCCACAACTACAAATGTAAATAAATTTTTAATTCAGGAAGTATTCCATAAGTTCGGTATACCCGAAACCTTACATTCAGATAATGGCAAACAATTTACCTCTGAAGCTTTTCAAGAGCTACTAAAAACTTTCGGAGTTAAACATATAAAAACAGCCATATACACGCCCCAATAAAATGCTAGTGAAAGAGTCAACCAGATCATTCTGAGTAGCATTCGAGGCTATTTACAAACGGATCAGTCAAGATGGGACGAAAACTTGTCAAAAATCGGATGTTCGTTGCGCTGTACATTCTTCAACTGGCTTTTCAACATATTTCGCATTAACCGGCTATAACATGATTACACACGCTCAAACTTATGAAATACTAAGAAAATTGAAATCTGTTGAAGAAGGAGACACAGAGATACTGCCAAATGCATCGAAAATGCAACTCATTCATCAGAAGATTCAACAAAACCTGCACACTGCCTATGAAAGGAACGCTAAGTCTTATAACAAGAGAAGTAGGAATGTACGTTTCAAGCCAGGTCAGGAAGTACATCGAAAAAACTTTATTCAAAGCAACTTTGCCAAAGGCATTAACGCGAAACTTTGCAGACCATGGTTGAAATGTCGAATAGGAAAAGCTATAGGAAATTGTCAGTATGAAATAGAAAATTTAAATGGGCAACGTATTGGAATATTTCATGCTCAACATCTGAAACAATAAATGTGTTCATTTAGCTTGTTGACACATACTCATATTCCCTACAAAACTAAGTTCCTAGATCTGAACATACAAATTTTAATTTCCTATGCCTATCCATTGATTTGTAAATCTAACGTTTAAATTAGAACCCCAAAACAATATTATTACGAAACAATCAATATATTAGTTAGGCCAAATAGATTTTACATAAAAGAAATTTAATAATAATAAATAAATAAAACTACTTAATATTAATCTCACCAATTGAATCGTAGAAGTAGCTCCACAGCCATTTGTATTTGAGAAGGATATCTGAAAGAGAAAAAGAAAACATTAGTAATCACATGGAAAAAGAAAATTCTTGAAAAGAGAAGAAAAGACATTAGTTACATCGAAAACAGAGAAATAAAATCAATTATTTACCTCACTCATGTTGCATTTCAACGATGGCAACTGATTTAGGACAGTTACCGCCAACAGGTCATCTTATTCGTTCTGAGTTGTCAGGCCAATGACTACTATATCGAGCCATTACCGCCAAAATAATGTATCCCACAATATAATCGATTTTTGTTTTTTTTTTTATCGAAATCGATATTTCAACATCATTTGCATGATCTGTCAAAATTTCATGTTTTGTTTATAATGTTTACATTATAAATTTTAAAACAATAGCTTTATTCAAACTGATTTTATTTAAAAAAACCTTCCCCAGTAAAATTTCGAGTTTGTGGGATACATTTTTTCGGCGGTTATGGCTCGATATATCCTGAGAAATCTTGTCCAGAGAACTGCCTCAACAATCATCATAATTATAATGGGCTGTAATGTCAGAAACTTTAATTAATGACGAGTTAATTTTTTTTGCTTGAAAGAAAGAAATATGAATTTTTTTACATTGTCGGCAGCTACAATATGGATATTTATGTCAAGACAAAGTTTAAATATTTTGTGTTGAGCTTTTTTTGGACTTAGCCTCGATGACCATAAATTTGCCTTACACGGGGTAATTATCCAGGCCAGGTTCAATAATTTCAACATAAAATGTTTTTCTTTAATATTTGTTTTCATATACACATTGATATTGCTGATGGCGGCAATTTAATGAAAATTACATTTTTATTTTGAGTGAAATTTTGACTTTTTGTTTCGGATTTTGGTGTCGCAGCGTAGTTGTTAGTCTTGAAGAAAAGCAGCCTTAGTGATAAATTTATTTCGCTGCGTCGTGGCCATGTGTTTTTCCAAATTGTTCAGAAAGCAAACTATTTTTTTTATTTCGCGATAGTTTGGGATATGTCTGATTTTTTTTTTTTTTTTTTTACACAAAAACCACGTTTTCCTTAATTTAGGATTGATTTATTTTCTAAAAACACTACTCATAGCTACTTTTATTCTAGAATTTATGTAATTAAATTTATGGAGGTATAAAGATTTCATTAATAATATCTTTGGTAAATATATTTTTGATATAATATTAATGAGTCCTAATAATCCACAGCATATCACAGTTAGTATCCACAGTTAGTATCACGCCAAATCAAACCAAACTAGACCCCAGCTTTTGATCAAAGAACAGCAATTTAATTTAGGACCAGATTTATTCCTTCGATTTACTGTATGACTGATCCAGAATACGCATTTTAAATTGGATCTTGATCAGGTGAAAAAGAGGAACATACAATTTGGGTTCAAGTTTTGATGGGATATATGAGATAAAATCGTTTTAACACACCATATATTTAACTTCTTGCACATCATATATATATATATCAATGAACTCATAAATATATCAAAATAGCAATATATATTTTAAGAGATATGTTAGTAATAGGGAAACGTCATAATTTTGTTTATTTGTGTCGTGTTTTAGACCGATTATTCAAATTATATTGTAGGATTGCTTATTTTTTTATTAAATAGTTGGAGTTGGTGTTAATGTTCTACTCCAAATTCCAATTAAATGAGAACAAAACTTACTTAACTTACAGTTGGCGACTGCATTTTTTTCGCAGATGCAAATTTATTTGATTTTCAGGAAAATACCATAATTTGGATACAACATCTTCGATATCATCTATGTTGGTACACAACTCCATGTTACAATATGTCGTAAAACACTATTAAATCGTCCCAAATTATCCTTGGGTTTCATTCCAAATTTTGAGGAGTTGAGAAGTTGGCCTTTTATTGGTTGAAACAATAAAATACTTGTATCGTTGGGGGTTAAAATTACAAAAAAATTGCAAAAAAAAAATAAGTTCACAGATTTTTTTAATATGCGAACAACTTATCCTGACGATATACTTCGTATTTTTTCATCTTGTAAGTATATCAATAAACACACGAGCCAGTGACATTTTGAATGAAAGAAATGGTAATATAATAAATGCACTTCTTGATTTGGGAAATTTTGATTTATAATAAGATAATATACACTTTGGAGGAGAGATTCGCGTTTGAGGTACTATTTCTCTTGGCTGCCTGATTCAGACAAATAATTCACTTTTTTGCGGGATATGAGTGTTGAGATGTAGTTTTTGAGGCGTTATTGATGGACCTCTTTAGACGACAGTTTATTAAAATTTGAGAAACTATTTAGACTATTTATATTTATTAAATTTGTTTTGAACTGTTTCAGTTCTTTTCTTTCTACGGGATACTAGCGTTCTTCTTCTTGATTTATTTCTATGAAGCTTTCGATCATAGTTTGGCAAGATGGTAGCCCGTAATTGGTGCCAAGCTGAAAATACAAAACACCTAAATATAAAAGCGTGACGTCGCGCGTAATGTCGACTGATTACAGCGTAAGGGCCTGACTACAATCAGAAAGGCTGGTGACGACGTTCTCGGTTTTGAAAGCGGAATGTGTGAGTTAGTCAGCGGTCAAAATTAACATTTTTATGGTGTTCTCTTGATCATTGCCCAGCTCTTAACACTTAACAGGTCGCGTGTGAAGTGTTGGCTTTGTGATGATCAAAACCTTTATGTTTAAAATCCATGTGTAAAAACGACAAGGAAGCCACTAGCGACACCAATGTGTCGAAAGTCATATCCAGTCGTCAAGGGTTGCCAGATCGAAAATTACACAGGATTGCATTTAGGTTTTGGAGAGCACAGCTCCTTGGATAAGTGTAGAAGGTCAGTGAAGTTGTAAGTTAGGGCAAAGTCCAACTGCACTCGACATTACGTCATTCAAGTTACATTACATCAACAAGTTTGGTTCAAATAAAAGTTGCGCGTTTAATTCATTTCGTTTGAAAGTAGAACAGTAACTAGAATTATAATAAAAATAGTTTAAACAAAATCTCAAGTGTATGCCATCCTCCGGTTGACGCAACAACGGCAGGAATTCCCGGAACATTTTTCTTGGAATTTCTTGTGGGCTTCGGATTGGATGCCGTAATATTCAACTTCCCCACATACTCACAAATCCACAAACACACATACGAACACCAACCAAATCAACCCCAAAGAAAGTAACCAAAAAGGTGTGTTAAGTTTGCCACTACATATATGAAAAGATTAGCCTCGAGCAAAAACGCCACAAAATTATAACCTGAAATGAAATGAAAGATAGATGGTATAATTACCTCGTGCGTGTTGTATGTCTTGTGTTGTCTCGTATAAGTGTTTCTGTCTCTAAAATTAAGAAGAAGAAAAATAAGAAAATTGTTAAAATTAAAAACGAACCTAAAAAATTAAAGAAAACCCTGAAGTAAAACGTTTAGAAAATTAGTAAAATTAAAGAAAAATCTAAAAAAGAATAAGAAAATTGTTAAAATTAAATACGAAAACCTGAAACAAAATTAAATAAGAAATCCTGAAAAGAAATCAAATACGAAAACCTGAAAAGAAAAAATACAAAAAACCTGAACGTAAATTGTAAAAAAAATAAAAATAAAGTAAACTATTTAAAATTAATTTTTAAGCTAAAATTTTCTTAAATAAATTATCAAAATATTTATATTTACAATATTTAAATATTCTAAAGAATATTCAAAAAATCTTTAAATTATATTTAAATAATAAATCTAATTTTCAATTTTGTAAATTCGACTAAAAAAACTAAAAATAATAAAAAGAATTAGAAATTTAAGAAATTTTGAGAACTTAAGTAATAAGATATAAATTATTTAATCATAAAGATTTTTTTGAAATAAATTAAAAATATTATTTGTTTAATTTGAATTTTTAATTTAATTTAATTACGAAATTGAATTGAATTAAATAATCTCTTTTAATTATAAGTGTAAATAGGACCTAAAAAATTGTATTAAAGTTAAAAAAATATTATTATTATTATTAAGAAATTTTATAAATTTTAGTGTAAATAAATAATGTGACTCTGTGTAAATAATTGCTTCTGGAATTATATAATGTGTAAATTTAGTTAAAAACGGGTTGAATATGGTGGAGTAAACTAAAGTGTAAACAAGACGTGAGGTGGTGTTTGTGGCATTTTCACACAACAGAGCAAAGAAAATGCCATGGAAGGCTAATTAAAGCACTTATGGGAGGGCAGCTCAGCAGAACAACGACAACTCAGTTCTGCACAATGCGAAAAGATGTCATGTTGTTGTTTCTCGGTTTAGGCATTCCTTCCTTTTTCTATCTTTTTCCTATATTCCTTTTAATTTCCTTTTTCCTTCCTCATCTTATTAGTATATCATTTCCTATTCCCTAATCCGTATGTTTTTCCTTTAGTATTAGCGTTAATTGTTGCTTTATAAAAAAATATATGTTAATATATGTTAAATATATTTAAAAAAATCACCTTTGTGAGCAAATAACACGTGTTATTATAACAAAAAGTAAAAAGTACCGACAAAACGACTAAAAATAATACACATGTAAAATAACGCTTATGACACTAAGACCGTCTACAGACGGCCATAACAAATCACTTGATTTTTAGAAAAGTTTATTACCAAACATAAAACTATGAACAAATTATAAAAGAAAAATGTTAAATTACTTACAAAAAAATTCCTGGCATTATTGAGATACTATAAACCTTTTATTTTTCAATTCGCACCAAAATTTTTAATAATTTTCAAGTCTTCTTTCACAAAATTCCAAAAAGAAATTATGATATTTATCAAACTACTTATCAGTTCGACTACCGTTATATCGGTACATTCAAAACAAACAATAACTTCATTGTTTGTTATTACTAAAAACTGACAAGTTTAGCTAGAAATGGATTTTAGTGAAGACCTTCAGTAGACGGTCTTATGTGTTAAAGGTTAATAATTTTGAATCATTTGAAAGGAATTTTACTACTTCGCATGTTTTATCTCTTAATCTTATCTCTGTAAATATCAGAAGCATATCCTCCGTTGATAAATTTAATAAATTCCAAGCTCTAATATCAATGTTGCCCCTGCTGCCTTCAATTATTGCTGTTCAGGAAACATGGTTTCGCAAAGATGTTGTTCAAATTTATGGAATACCAGGTTATAGTGGGGTACATTGTTGTAGGTCTGATAGCTATGGCAGCACTTCAGTTTTCATTCGTGAGAACTTAGAGTTCACTGTCGTTTTGAACGTGAAGGGAATTACCATTTCCGGGAAGTCTATGATATTAACATCATTTTATATGTCACAGAAGTGTGATTCAACGGACTTTTTAGTCTTTCTCGAAAATAGTCATGCTTGTTATGGTAGAAACCTAAGTGTTATTGTTTGCGATGCTAACATTAATGATATGTTGGATTGTTATATAAATACAAAAATAAATTTGTGCAAGGAACTAAGCATTTGATATGTCAAGTACTAATACAGAGTCATTTCAATTATCTGGCTGTCATATATGGTTACAGGAAAAGTGTTGAATTGAGGTCCCTTCAGAGGTTACAGAATAAAGCCCTAAAGGTGATATCAAACTTGCCGATTTTGTACCCAACGATAACATTGTATGGTAATACGTGTCAAGAAATTCTGTCATTTTATGGAATATATAAATTATATATATTAATATATCAGTTACTGGTATTTGTGTTTAAGTGCGTCCATGGGATCGTACAATCAATTATTTCATGTAATCAATTCACGTTTCATACTCGAAACAGAAATAATTAATAATTAATTTAAGGGTAGTTTTGTGTCGATTAAAAGCAACATGGCAGCGTATTGGGCATAATGGTAGTCGAGAGTTTAACAACTTGCCTCAATCCCTTAAATCAATTGAAAGAATTTCGACTTTTAAATATATGTTGAGAGATTATATGTTACAACATTTGGAGGAGCTTCTGTAAAAAAATAATCTCAGTTTATTATTTCGATATTATGTTTTAGTTTTTATGGAGTTTAATTATTAAATAATGTTTAGTACGATATATAAGTATTTAAAATGACAACATTTTAAATTAAAATGGCTTTTTGGACGCTGAGGCACTGAAATCCAACATAAATTATAAATTGTTTATTATATTACAAAATAAAAAAAGTGAAGACAGTCGTATTTTACTAGCATTGTACGTTGACGACGGATTAATAGCTGCAGATTCGGAAGAGAAAATACGATATATTATTGATCAATTGCGAAATGAATCTGAAATTAAATTTTTAATGCGGAATGTTTTTTGGATTGAAAATAAATCGATACTCCGATAGATATTTAAGTTTACATCAGACGAATTATGTGTTGAAAATTCTTAAGATATTTAATATGCATGACTGTAATGGTGTTTCAACGACAGTAGATACCAATCAAGTTATGGAAGATTTTGCGGATTCTAAATATATTGAATTTCCATACCGTGAAGCTGTTGGCAGTTTAATATATTTGGCAATAGCAACAAGATCTGACATTAGTTATGCAGTGGGAGTTGTTAGTCGTTTCGTGGAAAATCCAACGTCTGCTCATGTAAATTGTGTCAAAAGAATACTGAAATATTTGAAGTCAACTTAAAATTTTGGAATTGTTTTACTTCTGAAGATATATCAAAAATTGTTGGATAAAACGATGCTGATTATGCCGGAGACAAACCATCAAGAAGATCGACATCGGGTTTTGTTTTCTTTTTTGGTGTGTAAGAGTTACAACAAATTTTTTTTAAAAATCGAATCAACGAGGCTAAAAGTGCCGACCGACTACAAAAAAAATGGAAAAGCAACCAAATCAAGCTAAATTTTTATTTTACATATTTGTTCATAATGCGCAGAAAAAAATATTTTTTATTTATTCTGGATAGTCTGGCTTGGGTCATGGAAAAACCAAACATAACTGATGTTTAGTATTTTTAAATTGCTTTATTTATTATTTTCCGATCGTCATCGACTTTCATCCTCAGGGGTATTCACTTAAAATATAAACAAAATTAATTATACAAAAAATATCACAATAATTACATTTAAGCAAAACAGTGAACTCTTTCGTTTCGAAGTACTATCTCATCTAAACCTATTGTTTTCGTCCGTATCTTTCAATGTTTCGATATATTTGCGAACAGTGGTCAGTGCCAGTGTTCGAAATATAATCGAACATGGATTTCTTTCGGGCGATACTGTGGGTTTACTATAATTGTCTGTTTGTCTGAGGCAATAAATTATACAAACATTAACATTAAATTAAAAGTGACAAGCGTTGTCTTAGCTTAGATAACGACAATTATAATAACAAATTACAACAAAAAAGTTTAATATAAATTTGAAAAATGTCGGACGCCAGAAAGAAACTATATGAAAAGCAAGTATTGATTGTTGGGCAGATTGAGGATATAAAAGTAAAATCTACACTTTCTGAGCTAATATTAGTAGTAGTTAAATCCTACATTAAGGAGGTGGAGCAGAAATGGATAGAGTTCAAAAATAATCACAGAATTATACTGGCTCATGGTCCAAAAGACGACTCATATTTTGAAAAAGGCTATTATGGTATATACTTGGCACAAACATAGTTTTGGCGTCATAATAAAGCTAAGAAACCACAATTTCTAATAAATAAGATCTGAGTGCAAAATCTGTTAGAATGTGTGAGAAACAGTTCGACAAAGTCATAAAAAGAAATTAGGTTTTTTCAATTTTCAAAATCTGAAAAACGTGAAAATCTGTAATACAAAAAATAAATTTTTTTCTTCGCGTAATGAACAAATACGTAAAAATATGTTAAAAACAAAAAATAAAAATTTTAATTTTCTTTAAAATTTAAAAATACGAAAAGTAGTCAACTTTGAGCAGATTTCTAAAATATATCCCATTCCCGGTTTTTTACAGAACTCAGGATTGTCTACTAGAACAAAAATTGCATTTTGGTCGATGGTTTTTGATTCTGAACAACTGTGCGCCGATGAACAGATACAAGTTTTAGAAGAAACTTAAGAAAAGAAAGAATTGGATGAAACAATTCCAATCGCAGCAAAGGAGGAATACGATGCACGAAAGCATTGATATTGGGATATAAAAAGTCAATTGAGAGATTGAAGAGAAAGATGACTTTAATTGACCATTTGGACGAGAAAATCAAAGGAGATTCAAGCACTCTGTGACGTGCTACAATTCTTAGAGCAGCAATACCAGAGTTTGGATGCAGCTAGGAATAAAAAACATCACAAATACAACAACCATAATAACTACAACAACCAAAACATCCATAATACCTACAAAATACAGAATAACTTGAAAAACCGTCACGGCTGGGCTAAATCAACTAGAAGATAGCAACGTGTTTGAAGCACACATTATCTACAAAATGTGACAGTAAAGATACCTGTACAAGCTGTGGACAATATCATCATACGGTTTTACACATGTATCCAACCTCAACTACATGCGTAACGAAGTCAACTAAAAATGTAAGTGCTCAAATACGGACCAAATCTAAAGGTGGAGAGGAAGTTTTATTGAAGGCGTTGATTGATCAAGGATCGCAAAAAAACATTTGTAACGGAACATGCAGCTCAAATTTTGCAGTTACCAAGAATAAAATTCAATACAGAGTTACATGAATTGGCAATATATTGCTTGGGGTTGCGAAGGCAAAAATAAATATCGAAATTCGCCCAAGATTTGACAGCAAATATAAATTTGCAGCTGCAGCGCTTATATTACCGGCTTTAGCACCCATGAATCCAGTTGGGTAATTCAAGCGAGATCGAATCTCAGCAAAGCGGAAAGAATCGACATGGTCATTTGCGGGGATTTGTTCGTGGATTAACTTGAAGGTGGTATTCATAACAAGAATGGAATACGTGGACAAAATACAAAATGAAGGCTAATTTTGCCCGGCCCTCTACAAGTCAAGCAGCCAAAGAAGAAAATATTAGTAAATTTCAAGAAAACATCAATCCCCATGAAGACGATGTGTGTATGGACAGATATACAGCGACCACAACTAAAAACTCAGATGGACGATTCATAGTTAATCTTCCGTTCAAGGAAGAACGATCACTTGGAAATTCGTATATTATTGTATCCAAATTATGAATGAATATAAATCCCTTGGCCACATGACAAAAGTGTTGGTGTCCTCTTTTATCATGTGACCAAGGGAAAAGGAAAATATTATTTACCACATCAAGCCGTACTAAGAGAAGAAAGTTTGACAACAAAGATGACAGTGGTGTTCGATGCGCCTGCGAAAACAACAAACGGCATACATTTGAATGACGTGTTGTTTATGGGTCCACGGCTTCAGGAAGATGTATTTAATATACTGATCAAATTTCGATTAAGAAAAAACGTGATTACTGCTGACGTCAAAAAGATGTATCGGTAGAAAATAATAAATGAATAGGATCAAGAATATCAACATATTATCTGGAGGTGCAATGAGAACGATCCAGTTGAGGAGTACAAATTTACAACGGTTACGTAAGGGACGTCTTCGACGCCATTTCTTGCTGTAAGAACATTAATTGACCTTGGCAAAGAATGTTCGGATGAGAACATTGCAGGAATCATAAAATAAGACTTTTATATGGTTGACCTTCATACTGGCGCGGATTCGGTCGATGAATGCAAAACAATTGGAAAGGACATAACAAAACAACTTTCGAAGTATGGATTCCATTTACGAAAATCGTGCTCTAATAGCGAAGAAATGGTGAATCCATCAGAATTAACAGAAGTAAACGAAATAATCGACATAAATAGAAATGACAATATTAAAACACTCGGGCTGCAGTGGAGTCCAAAAAATTATAGTTTTCTGTTTCATATAAATCAGAAAAGTGCATCAAAAAGAACGAAAAGAAGATTTTTGATCCACTTGGCATATTTACTCCAGTAATTGGTAGAAGTACAAAATAAAAAACAACTCAATTATCGACATAAATTAGCCACATTAAATCCATACTTAGATGACGATGGACTTATGAGAGTGGGGTGCGACTCCACTTTTCAAACTTATCGTTCGGTCAAAAATATCCCGTTATCGTACAGAGGTCCGTGCAGTCATAACTATACTGACAATGACACGAATTTTATTGGATCAGATAAAGAACTGACTGAAGCGTTAGAAATCGAATGTAGCTCCAATATTAGAAGAACAGCAGATACTGTAGTCCAATCAATGACATATAATCTCAGAAGAATAATTGGTGAAAATAAATTAACATATGAAGAGCTAAGTACGCTTCTTGCCCAAATTGAAGCGATCTTAAGCTCATGCATTCGATAACAACGCTGAGGATATCGAGGTGCTCACTCCAGCTCACTTTTCCATAGGACAACCAATGATTGAATGCCCAGAGCTTATCAATAATACGAAAATCGGATGCTTGGAAGCTGATGCCGAAGCTAAAATCCCATTTCTGGAGATATTGGAAGACAGAACATGAGAATATAGAAGAAAGGCAAGTAGTTGCCATAAAAAGTGAAGAGACTCGTCAAACAAGATTGCCATTAGGCAGAGTTAGAGCAGTTCATCCTGGAAAATATGGGTTGGTGCGAACAGTGACGCTGAGGACAGAAAATAACAATATCAAGAGACCGGTTAACAAATTATGTCTGCTTGAGCATGCCTCAAGCGAAGAAGAAAAACCTGTTACAACTTAGAGTCCAAAGAGTTGTCCATGATATAACGATGTTTCGCAGGTTGCAGAATTTAATAGCAAAATTCAAGACTTGACAAAGCAGATAGAAGACATGAAGAAGGAGAAAATGTAACTACACGGACTGAACATTCATCACCCACTCATCTCTTATTCTAGTTCTAATTATAAATATTATACTGATTATTGTAGCGATTAGAAGGCTAATTCGAATGAAAAAAATTGCCGCATTAAATTTTTCTCCCAGATAACAATTTGTGAAGTCCAACTATTTATTTATAAGTTTAGATTTATACGTTTATATATTTAATTAACATAATCGATTCCAGTAATATAGGTTAATACAATCCACTTTGAATTAATGCACTAATTCCCGGGGAAGAATGTTCGAAATATAATCGAACATGGATTTCTTTCGGGCGATACTGTGGGTTTACCAAAATAAAAATAGTGCGTAGGTCACAGTTCAGTTAACGATGAAAATACTGTCATAAAACGATGTATGGTACCATGTGTAATCTGTATGTACTTAGGCTGCATTGCGTTCACTGATACTGCAATCTGTGTAAACGTCTATGACTAGGAAATTTTATGACCGCGCTCGAGTAGTGTACAAAGTACATATGTTACCGAAACGAGATTAGGGAAAATGTTCTTTTTGTGGATCGACACACACAGATATGTATATCGAAATATTATCAATTTAAGATTCTTAAGCACTCATCTTCCAACTCCTCTTTAAATTAAACGATTTTAAGGTTTGATTCCATGCCCAATCTCTGTTAAGTGCTGTGCTAATGCTCTGCTAATCGTATTATTTTTGTTGTACCAACATATACTTTATTGCACTCTTCTTGTTCTGTTCCATTGAACGTGACCTCATACACAACGTTTTGTTTAATTTAGTTTGCAATTGTTTTTTTTTTCTTTTCATCATATATTACGACTATTAGTTTTGTTTGATTTGTATGTAATTGCTGCACTCATCGTTTATCATCTTCTTCATAGCTCTGATTCCTGTTAGTTTTAGTACATATGTACATACCCTGTACATTTAGCTTTCTTTTGTATTTTTTAACAATAAGAACAATAGAACAACGTCAATGCATACTCGTGAATCTGTTTTCTGTTCACCTGTTTTAAATCTAGTTGTAAGCAAAATCAGTTATTATTAGGGGTTTTGGGCATAGTTGTGAACTCTGATTGTTGCTCAATACATAATTATATATGGTCATATTCTGATTATTGCTCAAATTAAGTTTTTAGCTCAAGTACGCTGTATATTCATTATGTAGTTTTGTATATAAGCTACAATTACTGTAAGAAATTTCATTTGATAATATATGTTTTACATATTCAAATTAAAAAATGTGGTGTAAATTAACTGTCGCAAAATTGTACACATGTCAATCGAATTTTTAAAGATAATACTGATGTAGCAATTACTTCTGTATGTGATATGCCGCCAAGAGTATCTTCACT
The DNA here is from genome assembly GCA_947397865.1 of Polietes domitor. Taxonomy (NCBI): domain Eukaryota; kingdom Metazoa; phylum Arthropoda; class Insecta; order Diptera; family Muscidae; genus Polietes; species Polietes domitor. The sequence goes on from CANDYM010000001.1 coordinate 880,917, forward strand.
TCCTCGTCGACTGACAGACGAAAGCATTAGCGAATCAAAAAAATCAATGCCCTCAGGAAGTTCTTTTTTTATCTTTAGTCACTCTAACAGGTAATAGTTTATGAAAGACTTTCCACAAATGATAATATAAAAATATGTTTCATAAGTACTTTCAAGTCATACTTGTAGAAATTATTAAAACTTATGTCAAGTTTAAGGTCTATGGTTATTAAAATGTTTTCTGTTATTCAAAAATGCAATATGTCGTCATCAGCTGGGTGAAGTTTTCAGGAAAATACACCTAAAATAAATAAATGATAATAAAAATATACGTAAATGTTGCCACGGTGACTTAACCCTAGAGAGATAACCTACGTCTAAGAGACGTATGCCTTTTTAATTTTTCGCTCTCCCTCTCTCGAATGTTTGTGCAACACGTTGCTGTTTTTGTTTTTCTCAGTCGTCTACAGTAGCCAATAACGCATTTAAATAATAAAGAAATATATAAAGAATCCATGTAAGTACAAAAAAGGTAAAAAATATTTCCAAAAATGTTGTCACCATAAAGAAAAACTATGATACGTCCCACAGACGTATGGTTATCTTTTCCGTAGCTTCCAATAGGGTTATCTCTCTAGGGTTAAAGAACAGAAACAAATGAACAAGAGCTTACAGAGTAACAACAATCAAAACGTCACAACACTGATGTATTAACTGTCATGTTTGGTGATTATAATGATTTAACTTTGAGCGGTGTTTGATATGACAATTTTGTAATTCATTCATTTTTCTTGTTGTGTATCTATTATTTGTAGTACTTATAACGAAAAGTACTTTTTGTAATTGATTTTTTTGTTTGCAAACTAAACAGTCCTTTTGCATGTAAACGTGTGTAAACAGCTCAGACAAATTGTGTTATCCTTCACTATTCTTACAAATGACCACAAGTTTTTACTTACCCTGGGAAAAGAGAGAACCCAATTTGAGTGGGAGGTGCCACGACCACTGAAAAAACAAAAAATTATAGTCTATTTTCCGCACCTGTTCAGCATATACATACTGTAAACATTTCAAGATAACCGGTCCAATAGTTAAAGCTGATATAAAGAACAAACCAACAGATATTTATTTCTATATATAGATAGATTGTAGTGTCTTCTTTTATGAGGAAGAAAAAATGTCGATGTTCCTTACTAAAATGAATAATTGGTTTGTTTTATGTTGTCCCTCAAAATATTTTACATTTATCATATTCAGTTCGGGAGCCATACGCTGCCAAAATATTTTATTTCAAACTGTTGATGTTCAGTGCATAAAATGTGCAATAAATTTTGCACATGTGCGTAGTTGTGCCAAAAATGGGCGGTTTTGGAAAAGTGGGCGTGGCAAACAAATGTATTAAAAAAACAAATGTAAACAAATGTATTTAAAAGATTATGAATTTGATTTGAATTTTGTAAAATTACATGTTTTCTTTGGATTTTTTTAGCGCAATAGTAAAGAAAGGTTACAAAAAAAGAAATATTCATTCGTAAAAAGCCGACTTAAGTCAAGAAAACGGAAATTATATTAATTTTTTAGTTTCTGTGTTGTTTGATTAGTGAACAATTTGATTGACTTTCTATGTGTTTTGAATGTAGTACATTTGAATTCCAGCTATTCGATTAAGAAAGTTCTTCTTACGTAGGAAGTTTTTTGTTGTGGTAATGGAAAGGAGGAGAATCACACTCAACCTAAAATCAACTTGACTTTTGACATTTCTTCCTTTATTCGCCGTAAACTAAAGTTCTGTTCTTCAATATTATCCATGGAACATATCAATTTCTTTAGTATCTTAGGGAAGAACCTTGATTATATGTGGTACATGTGGTATTACCCATCGCAAGAAAAAAAAACAATATGAAACCTGATTTTAATTTCCGTCCGTTTTTCTGACTGACGAAGCGGGCGGGGGTTCAGCTAGTAGTTGTATAAAAAGAAGAAAAAATACTGACAAATTCAATTTTTACCAAAATGAGATCAGTATAATAATGATAATATGAGTAATAGAGTGCAAAATATAAAAGAGTGTTCGAATATAGATCCCCACACAGAAGAATAAAAGAGAACTAAACATACATTACTAATGGAAAAATTGATTTACATCAATTATTTCCAATGCTTGAAAAATTAGCCAGTATAAAGAAAATCGCAATAATGCAATTCTCAGTAAATGACAGTTTTTTTGACGACGTCTAAATAAAGAAGTTTAAAGAAATCGGTAATAGAGCGTTGCAAAGGTTAAATATAGCGTAGCGAGTACTTGCATACTCTGATTCTTTAATAGCAAATATGTTTACATTTGGGCACTGGCGTCGTGTGTGTCCGCATTGATTGATTCTTTGTGGTACACTGCTAATCCAGAATAAATGCTCGCTCGCTTCACCATAGAGTGTTTATGTTAGATATTAAAGAAATCAGTCTAAAAGTGAGTCTTAAATAAACGAGCAATGCTTATATATTATATTCTAGCGTAACTATCTACCACATCGAGAATACCAAAATATTTTTTTGAATATGAATGCCGACTAAATATGAAATAGTTGTGACAGCTATGTTTCAGAAACCCAGATGGAGAAAATTGAAATAAAGGCAATTGCAACTGTATATTTTGTATTTTTGCAACAATTGCAGATTTATTCACGATTTACTACATGTTCGGTAAAAACGACATTAGTTCTTAATACACATACACAAAATTTTGCAAAAATATCCAATTTGTATTTTTTGTCCAAAAAAAAATCGATCTTCCAAAAAACATTGACCAATTTTAATTAAAGCGTGAAGCGTTATTTAAGCCTGAAGAGCTTTATTGGTGTCTTCGGTGACCCCCACTGAAATTTTCCGACAATTTTTTTCGTAGAACATTTTAATACTTTAATGTTTTATTTTTTGATTTTCTCGAAAATGGTAAAATTGACAGATAAAAGCGGAGCTAAAGGGTTAAGATCTGCCACAAAAATGATCCTCATAAAAGTCCAGAATATAGTTCTGGCAATAACAATTATAATAAATACCAATTCCCAAATGAGCAAATAATGGGTTTTTCAATAAGACTTGACAACTTTTTTTAATACATCATCGGCAGCTGTATATTCGTTGGACCCAATTTTCGATAACTCCGGCACACATTTCGGCCGTAACGGCCGCTATTTCGCGTTCAGTGTTGGCTCTGAGTTCTTCCAACGTCGTCGGCTTGTTGGCATAGAGCAATGATTTGACGTAGCCCCAAAGAAAAAAATCTACAGGCGTTAAATCGCACGAACGGGGCGGCCAATTGACTGGTCCATTTCTGGAGATAACACGCCCACCAAACTTACTCTTCAATAAATCGATTGTAACGTGTGTTGTGTGGCGCCCTCCTGTTGAAACCACATGTCGTCCAAGTCCATGTTTTCCAATTGGGGCCAAAAATAAACGTAATCATAGCGCGATAATGATCGCAGTTCACAGTAGCGTGACGATCGCTATTGTCGACGAAAAAATATGTCTCAATGACGCCAAGCCATTGGCAAACCGCACCAAACAGTTTTTTTTTGTTGATGAAATGGTGATTCATGAAACTCATGTGGATTTTCGCCTAGCCAGTAACGCATATTTTGTTTATTGACGAACCCATTGAGCCAAAAATTAACTTCGTCACTGAGTATGATTTTGCGATGAAATTGATCATCTTGGCGCATCTTCCCCAGATCCTAATCGTAGAACGTACGTCGTGTCACACGGTCGATCCGCTGCAATTCTTGAGTTAGCTTGATCTTGTATGGGTGTAAACCAAGATCCTTACGCAAAATACGCCATAAAGTGGTCTTGGCGATGCGCAGTTCTTGAAAACACCTCGGAATTTACTTATTTGGAGGTATATTCGTCACTTCGACCAACCCGTTGTCTCACTGGCACGGCAGCATCAAACAATGAATATGTAGACTCAAATTTTTCTACTAAACATGTCTACTAGGGCGAGAATAACGACAGAAAATTGTAGTTAACGCTCTTAGAGTAGCGGTCACCGACTCCGAATTTCGGTAGTACATTTTTTTTTCGTTTGTGTACTTTATAAAAATGTTGAGATTACTGAAAAATAAAGTATCTTGACAATTCAAAGTTGTCAAGGACCTATTGGAAAACCCTTTATAAATAACACCCTTTCACAGAGATTTAATTATTAATCACCACAGACATCTTTTAAACAGAAATATTTTATCTCGGATGTAGTTTTAAGACCAATAAAAACGATTTAAAAAAAAATAATTATCTATATTGCGTATAGGGATCACCCTAATCATCACCCTAAAATTATAGTCCAACTAGTAGTATAGTTACTGAATTTTGTAAAATTACATGTTTTCTTTGGATTTTTTTAGCGCAATAGTAAAGAAAGGTTACAAAAAAAGAAATATTCATTCGTAAAAAGCCGACTTAAGTCAAGAAAACGGAAATTATATTAATTTTTTAGTTTCTGTGTTGTTTGATTAGTGAACAATTTGATTGACTTTCTATGTGTTTTGAATGTAGTACATTTGAATTCCAGCTATTCGATTAAGAAAGTTCTTCTTACGTAGGAAGTTTTTTGTTGTGGTAATGGAAAGGAGGAGAATCACACTCAACCTAAAATCAACTTGACTTTTGACATTTCTTCCTTTATTCGCCGTAAACTAAAGTTCTGTTCTTCAATATTATCCATGGAACATATCAATTTCTTTAGTATCTTAGGGAAGAACCTTGATTATATGTGGTACATGTGGTATTACCCATCGCAAGAAAAAAAAACAATATGAAACCTGATTTTAATTTCCGTCCGTTTTTCTGACTGACGAAGCGGGCGGGGGTTCAGCTAGTAGTTGTATAAAAAGAAGAAAAAATACTGACAAATTCAATTTTTACCAAAATGAGATCAGTATAATAATGATAATATGAGTAATAGAGTGCAAAATATAAAAGAGTGTTCGAATATAGATCCCCACACAGAAGAATAAAAGAGAACTAAACATACATTACTAATGGAAAAATTGATTTACATCAATTATTTCCAATGCTTGAAAAATTAGCCAGTATAAAGAAAATCGCAATAATGCAATTCTCAGTAAATGACAGTTTTTTTGACGACGTCTAAATAAAGAAGTTTAAAGAAATCGGTAATAGAGCGTTGCAAAGGTTAAATATAGCGTAGCGAGTACTTGCATACTCTGATTCTTTAATAGCAAATATGTTTACATTTGGGCACTGGCGTCGTGTGTGTCCGCATTGATTGATTCTTTGTGGTACACTGCTAATCCAGAATAAATGCTCGCTCGCTTCACCATAGAGTGTTTATGTTAGATATTAAAGAAATCAGTCTAAAAGTGAGTCTTAAATAAACGAGCAATGCTTATATATTATATTCTAGCGTAACTATCTACCACATCGAGAATACCAAAATATTTTTTTGAATATGAATGCCGACTAAATATGAAATAGTTGTGACAGCTATGTTTCAGAAACCCAGATGGAGAAAATTGAAATAAAGGCAATTGCAACTGTATATTTTGTATTTTTGCAACAATTGCAGATTTATTCACGATTTACTACATGTTCGGTAAAAACGACATTAGTTCTTAATACACATACACAAAATTTTGCAAAAATATCCAATTTGTATTTTTTGTCCAAAAAAAAATCGATCTTCCAAAAAACATTGACCAATTTTAATTAAAGCGTGAAGCGTTATTTAAGCCTGAAGAGCTTTATTGGTGTCTTCGGTGACCCCCACTGAAATTTTCCGACAATTTTTTTCGTAGAACATTTTAATACTTTAATGTTTTATTTTTTGATTTTCTCGAAAATGGTAAAATTGACAGATAAAAGCGGAGCTAAAGGGTTAAGATCTGCCACAAAAATGATCCTCATAAAAGTCCAGAATATAGTTCTGGCAATAACAATTATAATAAATACCAATTCCCAAATGAGCAAATAATGGGTTTTTCAATAAGACTTGACAACTTTTTTTAATACATCATCGGCAGCTGTATATTCGTTGGACCCAATTTTCGATAACTCCGGCACACATTTCGGCCGTAACGGCCGCTATTTCGCGTTCAGTGTTGGCTCTGAGTTCTTCCAACGTCGTCGGCTTGTTGGCATAGAGCAATGATTTGACGTAGCCCCAAAGAAAAAAATCTACAGGCGTTAAATCGCACGAACGGGGCGGCCAATTGACTGGTCCATTTCTGGAGATAACACGCCCACCAAACTTACTCTTCAATAAATCGATTGTAACGTGTGTTGTGTGGCGCCCTCCTGTTGAAACCACATGTCGTCCAAGTCCATGTTTTCCAATTGGGGCCAAAAATAAACGTAATCATAGCGCGATAATGATCGCAGTTCACAGTAGCGTGACGATCGCTATTGTCGACGAAAAAATATGTCTCAATGACGCCAAGCCATTGGCAAACCGCACCAAACAGTTTTTTTTTGTTGATGAAATGGTGATTCATGAAACTCATGTGGATTTTCGCCTAGCCAGTAACGCATATTTTGTTTATTGACGAACCCATTGAGCCAAAAATTAACTTCGTCACTGAGTATGATTTTGCGATGAAATTGATCATCTTGGCGCATCTTCCCCAGATCCTAATCGTAGAACGTACGTCGTGTCACACGGTCGATCCGCTGCAATTCTTGAGTTAGCTTGATCTTGTATGGGTGTAAACCAAGATCCTTACGCAAAATACGCCATAAAGTGGTCTTGGCGATGCGCAGTTCTTGAAAACACCTCGGAATTTACTTATTTGGAGGTATATTCGTCACTTCGACCAACCCGTTGTCTCACTGGCACGGCAGCATCAAACAATGAATATGTAGACTCAAATTTTTCTACTAAACATGTCTACTAGGGCGAGAATAACGACAGAAAATTGTAGTTAACGCTCTTAGAGTAGCGGTCACCGACTCCGAATTTCGGTAGTACATTTTTTTTTCGTTTGTGTACTTTATAAAAATGTTGAGATTACTGAAAAATAAAGTATCTTGACAATTCAAAGTTGTCAAGGACCTATTGGAAAACCCTTTATAAATAACACCCTTTCACAGAGATTTAATTATTAATCACCACAGACATCTTTTAAACAGAAATATTTTATCTCGGATGTAGTTTTAAGACCAATAAAAACGATTTAAAAAAAAATAATTATCTATATTGCGTATAGGGATCACCCTAATCATCACCCTAAAATTATAGTCCAACTAGTAGTATAGTTACTTCAGGAGAAAATTGAAATTTTAATAAAAAGATTCAGGAAATTGATGTCGATTTCATGGAACAGACATTTATTTTTTCTTATCAGACATGTCACAGATATTTTACGAAAACAATTTGATTTCGTATTTTCAGATCGTAACGTTTTACTTTTGCTTCTTCAACTCTTGCTGGTTTTGATGAAAACAAAAAAAGAAATTAAAAATATGGTAGCACCGCCGTCAATAATTTCGGTTTGGCTTCACACTCTGGTTGGCGTCAGTGATTACAGTTGAATAAAACTAATCAAACAAATAAATTTTTTATTTTCTTATACATGGTCTTCACGTTTGCCTTCCAATCAACCCATTTTTATACCCTCCACCTCCAGGATGGGGGTATATTCACTTTGTCATTCCGTTTGTAACACCTCGAAATATTCATCGGAGACCCCATAAAGTATATATATTCTGGGTCGTGGTAAAATTCTAAGACGATATAGCCATGTCCGTCTGTCCGTCTGTCCGTCTGTCCGTCTGTCCGTCTGTCTGTTGAAAGCACGATAGCGGCCGAACGAAATGAGCTAGGAGGTTCAAATTTTTCCTAAATGTGTCTTATGGTTGTAGATCGGTTGGGATTGAAAGTGGACGAAATCGGCCCAGAGGGAAAAATTTTTCCCTCACAAGGACTGAAAATACCCCTAATATTTTGTGTATTTCAGCATGTTTTTTGAACATATTAGCTTGTATTTACTTGATATTCGCAATGCGCCATCCCTTTATAGCATAAAAAGTGATTTTTATTTGTAGGGGGCGAAATGGGACAAAAAGGGATAAAAATGGTACCTTTCAAACGACAACAGATAGAAACACGAAATTTGGCGTGTACATTCCTCTAATAGAGTAGATAAATAAAATATAAATGTTTTGGTCTAAATTCGTACTTTAAAGGGGTTAAATGATGCAAAAGGGATAAAAATAGTACCAACATAACGGCTGCACCTAGAATAGTGAAATTCGATATATACATTCCTCTGATTGCGTAGACACGTAAAATAAAAGAACTTTCCAAAATTCGTACTTTTTGGGGTTCAAATGGAAAAAGGGGATAAAAATAGTACCTACCAAATGACAACAGCTAGAATTATGAAATTCGGTGTGTACATCCCTCTAATTGCATAGACACGTAAAATAGAGGGCTTTTTCGAAATTTGTAATTTTAAGGGATATAATTAAAAAGAGGGATAAAAATGGGACCTACCAAACCGCTGAAGTTGAAATCATGAAATACATTCTGACTATGAAGACTTGAAAAAGGGTTTTTTCGAAATTTGTACATTTGGGTGGAGAATGGGGTGAATGGGGATATCTTTAAAAGTCTACATCCTTTAATCTGCTGGTAATACTGTGGAATGCACTCCGTGGTGGAGGGTATATAAGATTCGGCCCGGCCGAACTTAACGCCTTCTTACTTGTTAACATTCAGAATGATTTTTAGAAGGCGGTCCAGTGCTATTTAATTTTTCAGCCAATTCTTCCCACAGACTACAAACACATCCTCTTGCAACACATATCCTCTTGCAATATCCACCAAAACATTCCATAAAATTGAAAAAAAATTTGGATTGAGCGACTTTCTTGTGCTTGCCCCTTTAAATATATAAAAAATAGCTATTAATTTTAACACTTAAACAAAAACTTACAATTCTTTGAATGAGTATTCTTCTTCAGAAGGTTCTATTTTTGTTTCGCTTTCTTGTTTGGTTTAAGGGTTGTTTTGGTTAAGGCTGACACTGCTTATGTATAACATATGACGTTTTCGTACAATTTGGATTTATGTGACATGCCTCATACAGTATACGTGTTAAAATATGTTAAAATTATAAAATAAAAACGTATTTGTAAAATAAATACGTTGAGTATTTAGTATATTTTTTTAATAAAAACAATATTCATAATTAATTTTGCACAGAATTAAAAAATGGAGTTTAAGATACTTAAAATATCTATTTCAATTCAGATTTTGTGATTGGTTTCAAATCGATTTTTTTCGTTTTACGTTTTTTGAAGAAGCTAAATACGTTTTGATTTACAAATTCGTACGATTTGGATTTCTGTGACATGTCAGTAATCAGATAATTTAAGATAATACTTTACTATGAATTCTTTAGAAATTTATGACGATAATTCTTCAAGGAACAGACACCTATCAGAGGTTAACACTAGCACTCAAATTCAACCCATACCAGCGGGATCAGCTTTCTTTATATTTTCACAGAAAAACAGGTAAGCTTTAAATAATTTGTATTTAAATATGTTTATAATAATTTTCAACAGGAAGTCCTTTGTAATTTTTTCGTTCTCTCAGTTGAAAATCATATGTTGCTGATGCTAGTGATCCATGTACTATAAATATTGGCTCACTGTATAACATATAATTCTGTCGATGGTGGCCATATCAACTACCATAATAAGTATGTGAATACACATCGCCGCTTCATAATTGTCGAAAATCGATATCGTTGGTACATATAATAAAACCACGATACGAAAAAATCATCATCCATAAATTTATGCGAAAGATAACGTTAGCATTTCAGTGCAAAATCGGGCCCACTAACTTTATGTTCTGTCATCTGTGCGAACGAAAATGTCAAAAGCACTCACTTGTGCTATGACTGTCGTTACAATAATAAATAATAATTTTGGAATTTAAAAAAATAAATAAAACGCATAAAACAATTGTTTTTAATTATAGGTTTATTGAAATCAACCTCAGTATTGACACCGCGCCGCTGTCTACTTCATTCCCTTTTTCATCGTTGTTCGAGACGATCTCCTCTCGAACTTCATGCGCACCGATTAAGTCGTAGGGGCAATTGTAGGATATGCACAAATCTGTAAAAGAACGTACATATGAATTTACGTCTAAAGTTTTATTGTAATATATACATACATATATATTTCTATATTTCTTACTTACTGGATAGGGGTCATTCCAAGCACATTGGAGATGTCCCGCAACAGCCTACGAGGAACTCCAAAAAATGTACATCGATAGTAAAATAATTTTTTCAAAACAAACAAAAATTTTGTTTGTTTACATTTTAATTTTGCTGTCAGATCTTATATCTGAGCAATAGTGGTGTCTACTTCTTTTTTATATATGACAAATTAAACATTTTGCGTCTTTTCTTGGGAAATTTGCGATTATTCATAGAATTTTTGATCTGGCAGCATTTTCATTCACTCCAACACGTAAGGCTATGCGAACGAAAAGTCAGAAGATAGTGGGTCGCTTTTGGATGCGAAAGTGAGTGACTTGCTTTCCTTCGCATATATTTTCTTTCGACATCGTGGGTCAGGCAGTTAATTTGAAAATTAATCTGATCATTTCAAACTCAGTATTTAATTTTTCAACGTAGAACAACCCATTAAACCCTGAAAATGCACTTTACTGAACTCTTACAATAGGGAAATTCATAAGGGCAGTTCATATTTAAAGATTTGCTGTACAACTTGACTGCTCTAGTAGTACCTAGCGTTACATCATACGTCCCTGCAAAAACGGTTCCTAACAACCAGGTTTTCCGAACTTGTCTCAATTGGTTTAACTATGTGGTTTATTTCAAGTATACATTAAAAGCCCCAGCTTTATAGAGGCTTATACTATAGGGTGTTTTTTATTGAGGTATAGAACTTCGAATTGAAATAAAACACAAGAAAATCGTTTTAATGTCCATCAATTTGGCTTTATTGGAAGGATAATTTTATGCCATTAATGTTTAAATATGATTTCGGGCATGTGGCCGCCGCGGCTGGCTCGAATATAGCCAATTCTACAGGTCCAATTTTCAACCACTCCAATTGCTGTGCACGGTGGCGAATCGATTCATTCGGGTCCTCTTCAACACTTTGCTCTACAGCGGCAATTGTTTCTTCGGTGCGCACTGTTCGACGTCTCTGCGGATGCGTATTATCACATAGAGTAAACGTAGTGCGAAATCGATCCATGGTTAACCGAATTAATTGCTCTGATGGACGATTATGTCGACCATATGGACGGAGCTTGCGGTGAACTTCGCGAACTGAACCATTACTTTCGAAATAAATTTGCACGATTTGCAAGCGTTGTTCTTTTGTCAACCTGTTCATGATGAAATGGCAAACCAAACTAAATATTAATCATTTGACAGCTGACAAAATGGCCGCCAGTTAAAAAAGTGCTGCCAACTTAAAGTTCTATACCCCAATAAAAACACCCTTTATATTACATATTTATTTATATATACGCAACATTAGCAATTAAGATAACAATTACAGTTCTCTTGACTTGTTCATATTAGAAGTGTTTCTATATATTGCAAAAGTTAAAGTTTTAAAAGTTGAAATAGTTGATCTATTTTTTCCTGCAGCTAATGATGTCTTTGCTTTAAGGTCCGTAATATGAAGATCTCATAACAAATTGTGATTAAAATGCACACCCAAATATTTCATGCTCTGGGACTAAGCACATGAAGTACCATCTCACCATCATTTGAACTAATGTAAGATATACATTTTGTAAATTTCGTTTTTCTGACAATTAGACCTAATTTATTAAAATTGCAGTATTATACTCGATTGGATTGAATATCATTTTTGTATTTGCATATATACATCGTCAACAAATATAGCTTTTCATTAACATTTTAAATCATTATTTTTTTAAATCTTATATTAATGAATTAAATAAAAAAATAGAATATGGTTCTAATCGAATTGAAAGGTTCATACCGCCATATAAAGCTATGTGCCGATGAAATCAGTTGTAGTCTTTAAAAATCGTAGAACAAAGAGATTGATTTTTCATTTTTGCTTAGTCTTATTTGTTTTAATGTAAATAATGAATATCTATATTTTAATGAATATCATATTTCGAATATCATTTTTTTAATATTCCTTTTCATACAAATAAATATGCTTCTTTTGAGTCTATTTTGAGGTCCATGAAGGAATATAATAATAATATAATCTACATCTACTCCATAGACTTAGGAATAAATAAATAGCATCGGGCCTAAAACGCTCGTCTGAGGAACAGCGTGAACTATTAATCCAACTTGGACGTACTGCATTTCATGCTGGAGATAATCGTTAAATAATAATTATGTTCCATCCGTAATTCCAATATTGCTTAACTTCGTTAGCAAAATGTCACGATTACCAAACGCTTCGGAAAAGTAGAAAAACACCAACCACTACATTTTAACCATCATATATTCCACTACAAATACGTTCCATAACGTTCACCAAAGCTCCTCGTGTGTCTTCCTTTTTAATCCATATTGACATATCATATAATAGTATACTTGTTTCTTGTTAAACCTTTTTTGTTTTAGCCTTTGTTTGCCTTTTTTAAAGATCTTAATTCACGTTTGGTTTAAAGTTTTAATTTCAGTGGTTTGAATTTTTTCTTAAATTTTTGTTGTACATTTTAGTTTAGTGGTATGTTAAGTAAATTCAATTACAATTTTAATGATTTAGTATTAGCTTAGTTAACATTTTAAATTCATGTGTCTAATTTGTTGCGAACCACGCTAATGTACATGTGTGAGTATGTATGAGTGTTTGTTGCGTTTGTTTTGTTTCAAATAGTTTTGTTCAAATTCTTTGACTTTAATTTTTCTCTTAATGTATGAATGTGTTTTTTTTTTTTGCTAATCTTATAAACACTTTTCACTTTGTCGCGGGGCGCAGCGGGTCGACGGTTTGGAAGTTAGAACGTTAAAAATCTGCTTTGTCCTGCATGAATATCATTTAGGCTTCCCCATCGCGGCAGCCAAACAGACGCGGAAAAGACACCTAGCAGTTATCCAACATACCAAATAGGAATAAAACAATACAATACAATTTGAGAACAATATTATAAAAATAGTAAATTCACAACGAGTTTTTAACAATGCTTGAGGAATTCTTATAGTACACACCAGTTTCTCAACTTTCTTCCTTTCTTGCAGTGTTTAATTTGGTGATAAATATGCCAACAATGCACGCTTCCTTTTTGGACAAATTTGTTTTGGGTTAAGTGTTCGATTTCAAAGTGAGTGTACGTGTAATTGTGTTGTGTTAAAAAACTGGCAATATTTTAATAAAATAATTAATAATGCACAATAAATATAAAAAAGTGTTCGAAGAGAAACAAAAGTAGTAATTGAACTTCTTTTTCATAATAAAAACAAAAAACTAATGTATTGGATGAAGATTTAATTGCAACACGGAGGACAAGTTCATAAAAAACACGCGAACGTTCGCTAAAAATCGTATTAAGCTGCGAAACAATTACCCAAAATGTGAATGTGAACATTAAAATTATTGATTTGAACTAGGATATTGTCCTGGCCTATTTTTTACAAATAATTTTTAATTACAACTGACATTTACAAGAAATGAACTGAATTAATTAAATTAATTAATATTAACGAAAATTACCAAAAAACAATTAAAATTTTGTTTTGTAAGCTTATTCTACAATTACAAGGATAAGCTTAAGACAATATTATTTTCGTAAGTTTCTTCTACAATTACAAGAATAAGCTTATAGTAAGCGTACACATTTAATATTATCAAGAGGGTTCCGTTTCGATTCTTCTACAATTGTTAGACAAGCATTTTCAAATGGATTCTCAACTCTTTTTCAAGCTTGAGGCTTGTGTTGGTAAGGTTATTATAATATTACTCTCAAGTCATTTGGTATGTTGGGTAGCTTCCAGGCCATGTGTGTACGTGTGTGTATGTATGTACATGCATGTACATATGATTACACACATGCCCTTTTGGCTACTGCGCTGTCATATAAATTTGAGCAACAGTGGTCGCAATAAGTTTAGCGCAATGCTAAACGTGACTCAGTGAAAATTTACAAAAGTAATACTTAGTCTAGTGCTTAAATAAATTTTGGGTGGTCCCCGAGAAAACATAGCCCAACGCAGTTTGGTACACGTACACATCTCCAAATCCGGCAAAGAGAGCACCCTCTCACCTTATTGCGGTGTACACATCGGCACCCAGCTCGATATCAAGGGGGTATTTCCTCGGAGGTCCACATCGTTCATAGTGGCAGTGGCAAAATCGCGGATCGAGTCTTCTAAGATGGGGTCAGAGTAGGGTCGTCTTGGCAGTTCGTCCGTGATATGAGCATGAACCTTCAGTGTCTAAACACTTCGTTCATTTCGAGGCCTCACTTTAAAGGTTGTAAACCGATGGCCTTCGTGCAAATATGAACGCAGACCCAGCCGCCGAAAGGTGGCCGAAGCGATCCTCGACATCGTCAACGATCGTCAAGGGCCATCATGGTCGACCACGTCTCACCCGTCTCAGCAGCAACCCTGACCATAGCAGTAGGCACAAATGTAAGTGCCCATCTAAATACCGGTGTGATGTCGTTCGGTGCACCGACGGCAACCAACAGTCTGGCGGTAAGTGGCTCCTGGCCAGGCAATTCCGGCAATAGCCCCTGAGCTTAACTGCCTCGTACCGCTGCACAGTGGCGCCATTTGAGTTTTTTCGTTGCAAAAATCATATCTTTTGAACCGAATAAGATAATTGAACAGTTTAAACAGCATATGATAGATAACTGTTCAGCCTATGAAATGAGCGTTTGTAGGGGCCTAATTATGGGTTATTAAAGTTAAAATTAGTAGAAAAATCAATTTTATGGTAACTAAAAAAAATATTTTTACATTTTTAGATTGTTTTTATTTTTTTCTTTAGGGTTTTATGTTTTAAATTATTACCCAACAAATTAAAAAAAAATATTTTTTTTTAAATTTATTTATTTATTATTATTTATTTTTTATTTATTTTTATTTTTTTTTTTTTATTTTTTCCTTTTGCTCCTCTGGTTGATGTGGTGGGTTTATCTACTGCCAATATATCCAGGATGGTGTCTTCATTAAGCCAGTCCTCGTATTTGGAGTTGAAGTTCTGAATGGTTCGATTAGATTTCACCCATTTTGCCTTAATATTTGCATATATCAGATAAAATTTATTTTTTACAATTTCGCTTCTCTCAATATTTCCTTATAAGCTATCAAGTTCTTCTAAAGCAGCTTCCGTGAAAAAATTTGGTGTGGTTGACTTTCTAAACAGTTCAAATAATTTAAAATTGTTCAACGCCGTGTTTTCAGTACTTAAATTGTTTAATGGTTTCAGTAATTGTTGCGCCAACTTTCAGTCGTAGAGTAATCCAGGCATTATCCTATGCAATATATAGGCTTATGCTACCATGCCTAAAAATAAAAAATAAAAATAGGGACCATAAGTCAATATTGTTCTTGACCATTTGCAATATATAGGCTTATGCTACCATGCCGAAAAATTTACTTGTTCCCTGCATACATATGGATTTAGGCTGAATAATGCAATTTTGATATTATGCACGTGTCCAAATAAGATTTGTGCCTACCTGTAGGGACCATAAGTCAATATTGTTCTTGACCATTTGTACGCCAAAGTATTGTTTAAGTGAGGTACGTACCTGCTAATTTCAATGAGTAGTTTTTTTTTCAAACTATTAGATCAAACTACTGTCAGTCAAAACATATAAGGGATGGACGCCATACAATTTCTGCTACCATGTCTTTTTAACCTTTTTTACCTCTAGAAGCCAAACGGGCACGTACGGGCAGCTAAAATTTTTGAATTATGTAAAGAAATAATCAATGAATAGGTTTTGCAAATATGGCAAATATGGAAAATATAGATTTTTTTATTTTCCGTCAAAGTTGAAAAATAGTGAAAAAACGGATAGTTTTTAAATAGTGATTTACCAGGAGAAACACAAAGCAAACAGTTAATTTTTTTATCATTATACATTTAATAAATACATCAATCAATACAAACAAAAAATAAGGCGATTCGTTACCTATTTTTCGGGATATTACACCTGAAATCGCAACAAATTCACTAAAAATTGTGTTTTTTTGAAAACCGAAAGTCGGTCAACTTTGAACGGCTATATCTTCTAAACTAAAAATGTGATATTATTAAGAGTGGCAGATTTGAAATCGTTGAAAAGTTTCCTATAACATGGGTTTATTCAAAACTTCGTCGGCGCTCATGAAAATTTTGATTTTTGCAACCTCTTGTTAGCTCTCGGAAATGGCGACAGGAGCTGAGGGCCTGGTCTTCTTGGCACAGACCGCAATAATACAGGCAGTCGCTGGGCCGTCGGTCACGCTGTTGATTGGGCCGCCCGCCGGACCGAGTCGTTCATTGTTTTGGGCCGGCCTTTCGTTTTGCTCAGTGCGCCACTCATGTTGCCAGTCCTCTCGGGGTAGATATGCAGCCATAACTAGAAAACAATAAATGTGAATGTGTGTTCTGTTGAAAATTAAACTAGGAAGTAGCCAATCGGAAAATAGTTTGACAACTTTGGTAATGGGTCGACTAATTATGCCGTGGGACGTTTTTATATCTACAACCCGTTTATTCTGGTCGAGTCCAGGATACGTTTTTACTATTCGCCCCATTCGCCACTCAGTAGGGGGCAATTTTTCGTTCTTAATTATGACTAGATTATTGTCTTTGACATTTTCCCTTTGGTATTTCCATTTTGTTCTACGGTGGAGTTCATTCAAATATTCGGACTTCCAGCGCTGGCAGAAATTCTGAGCAATGATTTTTAGGCGTTTCCATCAATTAGCATAAGATACGTCCGATTCGGCAGGGACCAGCATGGAAGTCCCAATAAGAAAGTGTCCTGGAATTAAAGGGGACACATCATCTGGGTCATCGCTAGCAGCGCTCAAGGGTCTCGAGTTCTGACAAGGCTAAGATTGTTGAGAGCTCTTCAAAGGTGAAATTCATTTTTGGTATTAATTTTCTCAAATGTGTTTTGAATGACTTTACGCCAGCCTCCCAAAGACCACCCTTTGAATCCAGAAACGGATTAAGAGATAACAGCAGTTAGATGAAATACGAGACTTTTGTGTTAGAGCCCGATGTCCAAGGGCAAAGTAGTGTTTTTGAGTAATGATTATAAGACGGACTTTAATGTCCCGAATCTCTTCAGCGATAATCTCTAAGGATGATTCTGCTTCGTGTTCTATTTATGCCGGTGTTTCTCCAAAACCGAAGTACATATGCTAAAACCTTATATGCGTGTGAAAGGGAAGAAAATCTCAGAAGTGGGTAGTCATAGGTTGAAGTTGCAAATACTTTGACAGATTTGTCTTCTTGAACTTCGTAATTTGGCCATCGATCTTGAGGAAATTTGAGCAATGAGTGCCCATGCCACCATAAATGATGTGACGTTAAGTCGTTTGGTGAACAGCCCCGACTGGCAATGTCTCCGGGATTGCTTTCAGAGTCAACATGTCGCCACCGCTCATTTCCAATACCTTCCAGAATATCAGATACTCGATTTCCGACAAAAGTGCTCCATGCCAGCACAATGGTTGAATGGGTCCAGTATTGTGTCGAAAAGTTTGAAATTCGAAACTGTGGAATTATTGCTGAAGCTAATTTTGGTAAAAGGACAGCTCCACATAACTCTAATCGGGGTAGCGAAATGTTCTTAATGGAGGCCACACGTGTCTTGGCTGCCAGTAGAAAAGTGTCTGTGCTATTATCAAAATGTTGTACCCGTATATACAATGGGGAAGCGTATGCACTTTCAGATGCGTCGCAAAATCCGTGGATTTCGATGGAACCTTCTAGTTCTGAACTGAACCCACCTAGGAATCGCGACAGTATCAATTGATCGAAAAGTTTTAATGAAATTCTGCCAGTTTATGTTAGTTATGGGTTTCAAAATATCGTCCCAATCAATTTGATCCAGCCAGACTTGTCGCATTATCAGCTTAGCTATCAACTTACTGGTGCCAACCACCCACAAGGGTCGAAAAACATGGCAATTGTGGAAAGGACTGATCTCTTCGTGTGCGCTAAACTTTCCTGAATCGGTGATGAAGTGAATGTAATGGAGTCACTTGATATGTTCCACCTGATACCTAGGGTTTTCGTTGATGTTCCCTCATATAAGTCTAACCAATTGACAGGAAGAAGTGAGTCTGGATGTAAATCTTGAATTACAAGTGGGTCATTTGATGTCCAGTTCCGTAACTCGAAACCGACTGAAGGCCGATACCAATTATTTTCTTGATGTTATGGCCTCTTTTATTGTGTGACCTCCCGCTAAGAAGTCGTCAACATACAAATTCTGTTGAACTATATCTGCGGCTAGGGGTTGTGTGTCTTTCACGTCTTCGGCAAGTTGAAGAAGTGTCCGAATGGCAAGGAATGGTGCGTAATTGACTCCAAAAGTTACAGTCAAGAGTTCAAATTCCTCTACAGGATCATTTGGAGATTTACGAAACAGAATTCTTTGGTATTTGGTATGCCTAGTGTACAAAAGAATCTGCCTGTACATTTTCGTGACGTCGGCGTTAAAAACGTACCTATGAAGTCTTAATTTTAATATTTGTAAAACAAGATCTTGCTGAAGAATGGGTCCCTAGAACAAATTACCGTTAAGGCTGTTTATGTTCGACAAGGGGCTGGGTGCGTTGAATACAACTCTAAGTTTTGTCGTTACCTTATCTGGCTTAATAAAGGCATGATGAGGCAGGTAATAGTGTGGTGTATTTTTAACCTCATGTGCAGTGATCCTCCTCATATGGCCCAATTCCAAGTATTCTAAAATGGCCTGATCATACTGCTGCTTGATTCCGGCGTTTTTAGTAACATTCTTCCATTCGATGAAACTGCGCCATAGCAATGTTCCTGGAAGCTCCCAATTCTTCACAAGTTTTGAACGGGAAAGTCACAATGTACCTTCCAGATTTGTGTCGACGAGTTGTAGATTTAAAATTTTGTTCGCAAAATGTATCTTCTTATGACCGCAAAAACGTGTGAGGATTTTTTCAATCGAGACGGTGTTACAAAGTGAAATGCGGTTTTCGACTTGAGTTTCCTGAGTAATGGGTCCACCGATAATACATCCAAATACGACTTTTTGAGCTAATAGTTACCCGATAGACAGCATAGGAACGCCAATTGCGACTATTAGGGGTCCTATATCCATTCTATTCAGAAGATCAATAGGTCGGCTTACGTAAAAACGAGGGTTGCCAATTCAAGTTTGGAAGCATAAATAATTTGAGTTTTTCCAGTGTTCTAGGTGGTAAATTAAAAGGTAAGGTCTTCAAAACCGGCGCCCAAACTTCTAATTTAAATCTAGGGTCTGTTCGTGAGCAAAGGTTGAAAAGACAAGCTTTTTTAGGTTTCTGACACGGCCTGATTTATACCGGTTACATGAACTAAGTTGCGCCTCGTAGGAAGTCTTAAAAAATGCTTAAGTTTTTTCGGAAATGAAAG
Organism: Polietes domitor; assembly: GCA_947397865.1. NCBI lineage: Eukaryota > Metazoa > Arthropoda > Insecta > Diptera > Muscidae > Polietes > Polietes domitor. The sequence continues at coordinate 900,507 of CANDYM010000001.1, forward strand.
TAAATTGAGATCCCGGGTCAATTATTGCCCTGGCATCGTATTTCTGTCCTCGAGACTCGACTTGAACTATGGCAGTGAACAGCAAAGTTTATCTACTTTGTAGTAGACAAAGGGTTTGGTCTCTTGAAGAGTCAAAGTTGTGAGGCTAGGATGTTTGATGTGGACTGCATTATCGTTGTAAGAGCTGCAGCACTAGTACTAGGTCGTCATTATCTCTTTCTAAAGTTTGACACTCAATCGAAGATTGGGTCCCATTTGCCTTATGCAACACGGTGTGATCCTTGATGCCATGCTTTGATGAGAGACAATTGTAGCATAAATGTGAAGTCTTTACAATGTGAATTCTGTCATGTATACTCTTTTCAAGGAATTTTGGACATTCTTGTTAAACGCCATAGTTGAATTATGGCTGAGTTTGTGCTTTGCTTCCGTGCTTGTTGAGTTTTGTGAAATATTTGTTTGAAGCGTATTAAAACGCCTGTCTTTTTTATTATGATCATATCCAGGCTGACAATCTTTTAGAGAATTTTCAAATTCTTCTAGGAAATTTCTAGGTAGCTTTGTTGAGCTAAGGAACACTAAAGTTGGGTACCATCCTCCGGTGTAAATATTTAATGCATTCAACGTTTGAATTAAACTATTAATTGTTCGCTGCATTTTTGTATCGAAGACCCTGAATCTGCGGAAACATGAGACAAATTAAATAGAGTCTTCAGCTGTTCATTAACCTGCATCCGCTTATTTTCATATCTGGCCATCAAGTTTTTCCAGGCAATGTCGAATCCATCATTGGTTAGGGGTACGTGGCTGGTGATTTCCCTCGCTTCTCCCGCAGTTTTTTGAGTCAGGTGGAGTAATTTATCGAATTTGCTCAATTTGGAGTTTTTGATGTAGATGGCAGAAAAAAGGTCTCTAAATGTCGGCCAGGCGGTGTATCCTCCACGGAAAGTGTCCGTGTCACAGGGTGGTAGCCTCGATATTGGTGCAAATTCAGACTCCGTCTTTTTTTCTGCCGCCGCCGATACGCGCTCCTGCTTTTCTTCCGCTAGCCGATCCTTAATCGTCTGAATCTCATCATTTAGTGCGCTTAAAACTCCTGTGGTTAGTGATTCCTAAGCTTCGTTTTCTCAATTGGTTTCTCTCCTGTCTCCGCCACTCGATCGCGGCACTCCAAATACGCCCGTTTGACTTGGTCCCATAGTGAATTGAGTTCAACCCTCAGAATTTCGAGACCATCGGTCTTTGAGACGGAGAAGACGCACTCGAAATCGACTAAATCGTTCACGCAATTAGCAAACTTTTCACATAAAATTGTATCCATGGCAAATTTTCGTACTTTTCTGTCATAAAGTCTATGAGCCCGTCAAAAAAAATCGTAAAGAAAAACTTGAAACGCCCACTTTAAATTTTGTTAAAATCTTGAATATCTTGTGAATGCATCAAAATTACCCAGAAAAATAATATTTTCAAAAGTCGGAGTTGGGGTGTTTTACCAGGGTACAACGTAAGTTTTTATATCAATAAAATACAGGGACTAACGTAATTGGGGTCTATTGTCAGGAACCAAATAATTTTTACAACAATAATTGTGTTGAACCGTAAAATTTGGTAGCTAAACTTTTCCAGCGGCAAAAGTCTATTGTCTTGCAAGCCACATTTTGTTAAAAAATTCTATTTTGATCGAAAATGGAGTGTCTCAGAATGTTGTATTATAAAATTTGGCCGATATACTTTTCCAGCGGCAAAAGTCTATTGTCTCGCAAGTCAAATATTTTTGTTAATTTTTTTCCTCAAAACAATAGAATGTTGAATTGTAAAATTTGACCGATAAACTTTTCCAGTGGCAAAAGTCTATTGTCGCGCAAGCCAAATTTTGTTAAAACATTCGAATTATTCTCACAAAAATGTCTTCCATAGAATTTCAACCAGTAATTTCTTCTTTTTCTTTCGACAAATCCTAATTATTTTCTTAAAAAGGTTGTATTTAGGGTCTGCGGTACTAACAACGTAAATTTCCACCAAACTACGTAATTTTAATTCTGTGTAGTTAGTCCCAATTGTCAGCAACAACGAAAAATTTCCATCGAATTAAGAAATTTTTTACTTTTTGTAGTTAGTTTCATTTGCCAGCAACGACGAAAAATTTCCATCAAAGTAGGACATTTTTTGTAGTTAAGCTTATTTGTCAACAGCGACGAAAAAATTTCAATTAAATTTAGAAATTTATAAATTTAATGTAGTTAGCCTTATTTACCAACAGCGACAAAAATTTTCAATTAATTTTTTTTAGTTTTTTCGTTTGTATTTTTTTGGTCCGTAATCAATAATTGATTTGAACTGGGATTGTTCTGGCTCAAGATCATTTTGCATCTATATTTAATAGCATGCAAATTTATTAACAAATGGCATGGTGACATTTATTACTTGGCTGCAGACTATCACGATCATGATTTCGACCATGTCAAAAGTCTTTTCACTTTTTCGCAGCGACTTTTCAACATCAACCCCGCCTTTATATGGAGATTATTCTCACAAACGGACGAGAAACAAAACTCACTTGCCGAATTTGCGTTTAAAAAATCGCACCAAGTAATAAAGTACACATGCCACCTTACAAGCATCTCATTGAGTTGCATATGAAGTGTGTGTATATGCAGGTATAGTTACCCAGCAATACTTCTGCCGTGCCAACGCTCATTTGTTTTAGTTTTTTCGTTTGTATTTTTTGGTCTGTAATCAATATTTGATTTGAACTGGGATATTGTCCTGGCTCAACACCATTTTGCATCTATATTTAATAGAATGCAAATTTATTTATTAATGACATGGTGACATTTATTACTTGGCTGCAGCCTACCACGGTCATGATTTCGACCATGTCAAAAGTCTTTTCAAGTGGCTTCGCAGCGACTTTTCAACATCAAACCCGGCCTCTGTAAGGAGATAATTCTCACAAACGAACGAGAAGCACAACTGATTTGCCGAATTTGCGTTTTAAAAATCGCACCTAGTAATAAAATACACATGCCATCTTACAAGCATCTCATAGAGTTGCATATTAAGTATGTGTATATGCAGGTATAGTTACCCAGCAATACTTCTGCCGTGCCAACACTCATTTGTTTCAGTTTTTTGGTTTGTATTTTTTTGGTCTGTAATCAATATTTTATTTGAACTGGGATATTGTCCTGGCTCAAGACCATTTTGCATCTATATTTAATAGAATGCAAATTTATTTATTAATGACATGGTGACATTTATTACTTGGCTGCAGCCTACCACGATCATGATTTCGACCATGTCAAAATTCTTTTCAAGTGGTTTTGCAGCGACTTTTCAACATCAAACCCGGCCTCTGTAAGGAGATGATTCTCACAAACGAACGAGAAGCACAACTGATTTGCCGAATTTGCGTTTTAAAAATCGCACCTAGTAATAAAGCACACATGCCATCTTACAAGCATCTCATAGAGTTGCATATTAAGTATGTGTATATGCAGGTATAGTTACCCAGCAATACTTCTGCCGTGCCAACGCTCATTTGTTTCAGTTTTTGGTTTGTATTTTTTTGGTATGTAATCAATACTTGCTTGCTTTATTGAATTCGATGTCCTTAATACAATATTTAAATGCGCTCAAGAGCTAACATTAGTCATTCTTACATTATTACTAACATACTTAAAGTATTTTTCTAGTACTATATATTCTAACGTTTATATGTTGTAGTTATACATACATGTCACTTATACTAAATCTATAATATATCAAAAAATTTCCCCCAAAATACGAATTACTAAAAAGGGAATTACTCATCATTTTTTTTATATAAAACTTAAATTAACACTTAACACTATCACTTATAACTACTATTTACAATATAGGGTGAACCATTGTCTGTTCCAGTTATTGGCATGTGTTGTATACGAGATCGTCCAAGTCAAAACTACCTAACCTTCGATGGTAGAATAGGAGCTTACCATCTCTATACAAAATACCCTCCCTCTCCAGAGTCAAAAGACCGACAGGAGGTCGGTAGTTATCCTCTAGTAGTCTTAGTAGATTGGTATCTAGCTGAAGAGGAGGTAGACCTATCTAGGAACCGAAGTGCCCCATTCATTAAAAATACGTCAATCCGATCGAAACCGGCCGCGTTATAAATGGTTCTACAAGAAGGTCTTCTTATAGTTCCGTCCTCAGCAATGGTGGGTGGCAAACACAGGCAAGATACCAGTATCCGCCGTTCCCACCTCCTAAGTCTCTCCATCTGGGCGGATGAGATTCCAAACCAGACGGGGAAAGCATAGGACAAGATAGGCCTTATGATCTGTTTATAGATCAGCAGCCTAACATCGCTACTAAGACCCCTCCTGCGTCGTAAAGTCACATGGTAGAGGTAAAAAATTCGTTTAGCCTTGGCCAATATGTGATCCATATGCCTATAGAACTCAAAATTGGTTTGGAAAATGACCCCAAGGTACTTAATTGTGTCCGAGGTCCTAATCGGGCTATTCCCTATCCGGATGTCAGGAACATAACTCCTGACATTTGGGTAAAGAAATCGCCATTTCCCCTTAAAAATAATGCTGTCACATTTTGCTATGTTCAGCGTCAGTTTCCATCTGTCGAAATAAGTCGATAACTCTGAAAGATAGTCATTCAGTCTTGCGTTAGCGGTAGAAGCTACAGGCCCCGATGAGGCAATAAGTATGTCGTCAGCATAAATTAACAGCAAGTCACCCTGGGGTGGTTGCGGAATGTCACATAAAAGTATATTGTAGAGGACTGGTCCCAGAAGTGAGCCCTGTGGCACCCCTGCCACAACGTCTCTACTGTCCGAAAGTTGGTCCCCTACTTTAATCTTAAAGGTGCGGCCTCTGAGGAAGCTCGCAACAATCCTACAGGTGTTACCACCGAATCCTAGTGTCAGCATCTTGTACAAGATACCGCCGTGCCATGCAGTGTCAAAAGCCTTGGCAAAGTCAAGGCTGACAGCCATGGTAGCGTATTTCTTGTTCAATGACCTGGTAACGTAGTTCGTCCGCACCGAAAGTGCATGAGACGTCGAGTGTCCCTTCCGAAACCCGAACTGGCTGTCCGAGAGTATCCTCCGGTCCTCGATTGTCTCCATAATCCTCGAGAGCACAAAGTGCTCGAAAAGTTTACCAAAAGCCGATAGAAGGGATATCGGTCGGTAGCTACCAGTCCGCTTGGGATCAGAACCGGGTTTTAAGATAGGAACCGTTAGAGATTCCTTCCAAGCCCCCGGGAAATAACCCAAGTTTAGGCAGTGGTTAAAGATCACTGACAAGAATGTCCAAACCACTAAGCCCGTCTTCTTCAAGACTATGTCCGGGACACCGTCCACACCAGCAGACCTACGGTTCGGTTTTCCCCTCAAGGCCTCCCCTACGTCCTGTGGCGTCACAAATCCAAGATCCTGCCAGGTCCTCGCGTTGCCGCGAGTAGAACTGTCAGCAGTCACTACGTCGCCAAACTGTACGATGGGACTAACGTCATCCAAAACCGAAGTTTCCCCTTCAACAATATTGTCGAAAGGAATTCTGCTCCGGTCTTGATTAGGTCGTCCTCCCTGAACACTTTCTGCTAAGAGATTTGCCTTACCGTAGTCGTCCGGAACTAACACACCGTCCGTGTCTAATAGATCCGAAATAGGCTCTCTGGTGTTTATACCAGCAGCCGATTTCACCCGTCGGAATGTTCGATTGTCAACACGTATATCCTCAAGATAACGAGTCCAATGAACTTTCTCAAACTCAGAGATAGCACCCTGGATAATTCTATCCAAGTTGCGTATCTGAGCCTTGAGAATGCCGTGCCGACCAGGGTCTTCTGATCTATGCAAAGTCCGTCGTAGACGCTTCTTTTCCCGTATAAAATTTAATATATGCGGTGGAAGTCATCGGAGTCCTTTATGCCCAGTGGAAAACCTGGGAATAGTCTCTTCCATAGAGTCACGAAATGCCGTGGTCATGACGCCCACGCACTGGTCTATTTCACCAGTTGTAACATTTCGGTCAACTGGTAGTCCGTAGTCTCCCAGTCTCCGTTCGAGTCGGTTGTTGAACCTATTAATGTCCATTTTGTCAAAGTCAAAAAACGTCTGTCGACTGTTGCCTGACGCAAGCCCATCCCCAGTCACTATGATCTCCACAGCCCTGTGGTCAGATTCATAGTCTAGAGTTCTGAGGCCAAGGCCCCTATAAATGCAGTGCATTGCGTTGGCGGAAGGAAGATCAGGAAGGAGGAAAGAGGGAGTAGTGTCTGTTGACATCTGTTTTGAATATTTGCCGGAATTCGATTCCACATACGGATAGTACGGACGAAGAACGAATTTATTCTGTAATGTGTAGTGCGGCCGGTTTTCCAATCGACAACAAATGGGTGAGCGTTCCTGGAGAGTCCCGTATCTCTACCGAACGTTCTCACGTGCGGTATAAGATCACGAATTTCCGAAGAACAAACACCATGAAAGCATCGATAGAACAATGACACATAACCAACATTACGATATTACATTACATTACATTAGATATTGAGCAGATCAGAGGGTGTGAAATATTTTTTACACCGTTTTAAAAATCCTAAACATTTAAATGGTTCTTTCGACACATCAAATACATGTTTTGTCCAACGAACATCACGTTGTATTATCATGCCAAGAACATCGAGAGCATCCTATGCTCATCGGATGAGAACCCAACTACAACAACACGTATAGTGCGATCTCTAAGGAAGCTCGATATAAATCGAGAGAAGTCACTACCAACACCAAAAGCGATAACCTTTGATATGAGTGCGCCGTGCCAAACTCTATGAAAGGTCTTGGAGATATCTAGAGCAACTACCTCACCAAGCTGGTAAATAGATCGATTCCACTTTTCGGATAGCAGTGTCATCAGGTCTCCCGTAGATCGATTCCTACGGAAGCCATACTCTCGATCATTAATTAGTTTCTAAATACCTCACAAGTGGTTAACCATACTCTCCAGAACCTTCGAAAGCGCTCAGCAAATCGCGATCGGTCGATAGTTAGCAGGATTATTAGCCTCACCCTTTTTAGGGATGGGCTGGATGTTCGCAATCTTCCAACGCGCTAGGAAAACCCCTGCACGGTATGCAAGGTTGAAAAGATTACGAAGGGGATGTCGAAGAGCACTTACATAGGACCAGTGCTGAAATGCCATCCGGGCCTGGAGATTTATTTACGTCGAGCTTTGCGAGAATCCTTTAACACCACATGTTCGAAAAAATATCTGAGGCATGGAACTAGATACATTTTCGATCACGGGGAGTGGTTGATTGCTTTCTGACAAGGATGAATTCCTTGCAAACATTTCAGCCAATAGGTTAGCTTTGGCAACTGGGTTAGTGAATATATGGTCATCTTTAAAAAGAGAATATTTTCGATCATTTCAGCCGCAGCATCTATATCGCCATTTAGAAAGCAAAGTTTCCAATGGAAATGCTGGAAAAAGTTGTTGAGCTCGGCCCAACGTGCCTTTTCGTATATATATATATTGTCCGCTTTGGGGCTGGGTCGAAGCGACACGAAGAGCGGAATACGAAAAGGATGCTGAAACAATACAATGATCTGAATTACCAAGAGGTGCTAGAACGTTAACTTTATACTTTTCAGGGTGTGTTGTTAAGAAAAGATCAAGAATATTTGAGTGTTGCCCCTGGACACAGGGAATGGGATTCGGTTCATTCACTAGTTGCGTCAAATCATTATGCGCGGCTAAAAGCTCGGCGTATTGACCCTCCGGTGTTGAGTGACTCGAATGGGCAAGCCTAGAGGAATTATGGACATTGAAATCGCCAGCAACCACAATTTCACTGTCAGGACAATCCTCTAAAATGTTTGTAATTGAATCGGAAATGGCGTCAAAGCCATTTAGGGATACCTTCCTTTCCGCGTTTGGACTTCTATACACAAATCCGAAATGTAGTACGTTTGTTCCAATCTTGAATTTAACCCAAAGGGAATTAAATTCTGTATTTTCTGAGTTTAAGTTATGCCGGCTCTGAAACACTATATCATTACGTACGTATACCAAAAGACCTCTGTGGGGGATAATGAGAGATAGGGTGTGAAACCCAGGAATGTGAAAATCCTGTGGATCAGAATCCTCACACACCTGGGTCTCACAAAGAGCAAAAACATCAGACCGATGAATTGTACATGAGCGTACATGGCAAAAAAATCGCTCTCAGCCCTCGTACATTGGCAAATTGTACTTTAAACTTGCACACCATTAGAACAGACAAACAAGAAAAAACAAAACAGAGTCAGTATGCAGCAACATTTGCCAAACTCCTCTCCCTGCCGTTGCTGTATTCCCCCAATGCTCAGTGTTATACCTTAAACAATGGGCGAACAACGACAGAAAGAAAAGAGTGTCAACTGCACTGCACGAATGGAAAGGGGGGGAGGGAAGGGTAGGGGACAACGCACACACTGCGGACATAAAATGTGTAGTCAGTGATGAGCGGCTGTTGTGATGCTGCTGCAATGATTTTGTTGTTCCCGCTGATGTTGTTGTTGTTATTGTTAGGTAGTTTGGTTTAATTGTTTTGGTCGGCGCGGTTATTATTGTTGGTTGTTTTTCATTTTTTTATAGTTCTATTTTGTTGTTTTTGATTTCTGCATTTTGTTTGAATTTGTTCTTTTTTATTCTAACACAAAACTGAACGGCACACAACACAGACAAGTGCATCGGACGACGGACTGACAAACACTCATATTGTCCTGGCTGAAGACCATTTTGCATCTATATTTAATAGAATGCAGTGAGTTGTGCTTCTCGTTCGTTTGTGAGAATCTTCTCCCTATAGAGGCCGGGTTTGATGTTGAAAAGTCGCTGCGAAGCCACTTGAAAAGATTTTTGACATGGTCGAAATCATGATCGTGGTAGTCTGCAGCCAAGTAATAAATGTCACCATGCCATTTGTAAATAAATTCGCATTCTATTAAATATAGATGCAAAATGGTCTTGAGCCAGGACAATATCCCAGTTCAATTCAATTAAATTTAGAAAATTTTTTGTAGTTAGGCTTGTTTGCCAACAGCAACGAAAAAAATTGTAATAAAATAAATGTCAAATAATTTTCCAAATATAATTAGTTTGTTGCAAATCTACCAAGAAGAAATGCACGTAACAAGTAGCCAAGAGCATACAGGGTCATATTGCTTTGTTAAACAACAAGACTTTCCTTCAAATAATATTATAATAAGCTTACCAACACAACGCTCAAGCTTGAAAAAGAGTTGATATCCAGTTGAAAATGCTTGATAATATTAAATGTGTACGCTTACTATATGCTTATCCTTGTAATTATAGAATAAGCTTACGAAATTAATATTGTCTTAAGCTTATCCTTGTAATTGTAGAATAAGCTTACATTAAAATTTTGTTTTTTTTTTTTAATTGAACATACTTCTTATAGCAACACTCGATGGCAACAGCTTTTCAGCTGGGCTGCTATTAAATCTTCATCCAATAAATTAGTTTTTTGGTTTTATTATTAAAGAGAAGTTCAATTATTTCTTTTGTTTCTCTTCCAACACTTTTTTATATTTATTGTGCATTATTAATTATTTTATTAAAATATTACCAATTTTTTAATACAACACAATTACACGTACACTCACTTTGAAATCGAACACTAAACACGTGCCTTGTTGACACTTTTCACCAACTGAAACGCTACAAGAAAGAAAGTTCGTGTGCGATCTTGAGAAAAAGTATTACAAGAATCCCTCAAGCATTAAAAACTCGTTGTGAAGTCACTATTTTTATAATAATGTTCTCATGTTGTATTGCGGTTTTATTCCTATTTGGTATGTTGGGTTCTAGCACAGTTAAATTGTCCTTTTGCGTGGAAAAATTGTATATTGTATTCAGCAAACATTATTTCTACGCAAAGCAAGATCTCCAACTGTCTCTCAAAAACAAGTTCTTTTACTTAAAAGAACCAACTCTTAGACGATTTCCCCTATAAAACACCGCATTGCATACGGTATTGGGAAGAAGAAACAGGGAGTAGTGTTGGTTGCCTCCTGTTTTAAACTTCTGAATATCATAATTAGTTGGAAAATATCTGCCGGAAGTCAATTCCACATATGGATAGTGCGGGTGAAGAACGAATTCATTCTATAATGTGTGGTCCGGTCGGTTGTCCAATCAATAACAAATGGGTGAGATTTCCGTATAAGTCGCGTATGTCTACCACCCCGATCATATATGGGATTCATATTCCATCTTTAGTGCATATATTGAGATGATCAGGGGGCGCGAAGTATTTCTTACACCAGTTTAAGAAGCCTAGACACTTGAAAGGTTCTTTCGACACTTCAAATACATGTTTTGTCCAACCAACATCATACAATCGCATTGTATTTTCATACCTAGAACATCAAGAGTATCTGATTGCTCAATATCCACAACATTCACTAAAATCATTTACCATTCGGAAAGGGCCAGTAAATCCTGGCTGAGTGACTAATCCATCAAACGCCTCTTGTCCTTAATTTATTGATGACTTGGTCTGTGATCGAATGAGTATAAATAACAGAGGTTGCTGTCACACGCAAATGATTAGATTGGATTCGAAGTCCAGTCCAAGACGTAGTCGATGATAATAATAGAAAGGGAGGGGGAAGGACAGAGCCCTGTGGTACTCCTGCAGTTAACCTATGCTCGGTGGGTGAGAACTTATCTACAAAACACTTATAGTGTGATCTCCTAGGAAGCTCGATATAAATCGAGAGAAATCACTACCAACAGAAAAAGCGATAAGCTTTGATAAGTGCGCCGTGCCAGACTCTACCAAAGGCCTTGGAGATATCTATATCTAGAGCAACGACCTTATTCTAACCCCACTTGGTGGATGGATCGATTCCACTTTTCGGACAGCAGGACAAGTACTGAAATGCCCACAAGTCCATTTAAACTCCACGTGTTCGAAAAAATATCTGAGGCATTGAAATTAATAAATTTTCAATCACGGGGAGTGGTTGATAGCATTCCGGCAAGAATGAATTCCTTGCAAACTTTTCAGCCAATACGTTACCTTTAGCATCCGAGTTAGTCATCTTTAACAAGAGTTGGGATAGATGACGAGTTATCCGTTACTCTTTTTACAAATGACCAAAAGCTCTTACTTCTCCTGGGAAAAGAAAGAACTTTGGCACGAAGACGTTGTTCGTGTAGAAACTTTTCACGTCAATGTAAAGATCAGTGGTGGCATTTTTATTCAAACGCCATTTCCTGATCGATTCCACTTTGGATCTGACAGCAGCCTTACATGTCTGGTTAAACCAACTTTTGTTGGTCATCCGAAATAACTTTAGTTGGAATGAATGATTTCATTCCAATCAGGATAACATTTTCGATCATTTCAGCTGCAGCATCTATATCGCAGTTTATAAAGTTGTTGAGCTCGTTCCAGCGTGCCTTTTTATATATATAATTTGTCCGCTTTGGGGCGACACGAAGAGCGGAATACGAAAAGGCTGCTGATCCCAATTACCAAGAGGTGCAAAAAATATTAACTTCTTACTTGACAGGGTGTGAAGTAAAGAAAAGATCAAGAATATTTAGGTGTAGCCCTTGAACACACGGAATGTGAGTCGGTTGCGTCAAATTATGCGCGGCAAAAAGCTCGACGCATTGACTCGATTGGGCAAGCCAATTGGAATTATGGACATTGAAATCGCTAGCAACAACGATTTCACTGTCAGGACAATCATCTAAAATTTTAGTGATTGAGGCGAAAAGGGCGTCGAAGCCATTTAAGGGTGCCTCCCTTTCCGCGTTCGGACTTCTATACATAAATCCGAAATGTAGTACGTGTGCTCCAATCATGATTCCGGATTTTGCGAGCTCAAGTGTTGAAGGCTCCCTACAAAAAGTGACAGGGTGTGATACCCAGGTACGTGAAAATCCTGTGGATCAGAATCCTCTCGCACTTGAGGCTAGAGTTGTGTCGTTCGCGAACGAACTAGTTCAGTTGAACTATTCACTAAAATGACCGTGAGAACTTTTTATGTAATATTATTTATTACAGTCTATGGAACCTATATATAACAATTATTCCACTATAACCTACATAAATAAGTATCCCTAACTCATTTGCTCCAAAATGCATAGTTCCAAACACCTCATATAGGAACCGCATGCGTTCAAACATAGCAAATAGCACAATATAACTGCAATTTATAAGTAATTTTACAGTCATTTTTCGTCTATAACTTAATTGATGTGGAAAACATTTTGAAATAATATTTTTAAACAGTTTTAATAGTTTTTTTGGACAAAAATATAATTAGTAAGCATTTATTATTATTATTTTTGTTTATCTTTTAAAGCAAATTGAATGTTGAATTAGATTTTATTATAAAACAAACTTTTGAATTCAGAAAACACATAAATAATTTTATCGATTTTTGCGTTAAATGTAAAATGGATGCAAAACAGATGTAAATACGGTACTAGTGGTTCTTTGATAATTAAAATTGGCGAATAAGTGGTGGTGTTTCTAAAAACTGTATCAGAAAGTAACAAAACATGATGAATAATTGTAACTACATATGTTAAAGTGTTCTAATTTATTTAATATTCAAAGTATATGGTATGGAATGTGACATTCGTATATACATAAAATTTTTTTCATGTTTATATATTTTGATAACATTTTATTAGCACTATGTTAAGCGCAAAATGTAGGTTTGTCTATTTATTGTTTCCAATTCACAATAAACATGAGATCCCGAAAGCGACAAAAATATAACTTTTACATAAACAATTAGTACGCTAATGTAAAAATCCTCACATATGTTTAACGTAAGTATATTAGGATGGGTCGCTGTCCATACAAATAAAAAAATAATTTGGAGTCACCACCCAGGAATGAAGATCAGATTGTTTAATGATGATCTGCAAAATATTTCGTTTCTGGGTCCTGCCGTCTGTAAGCTCCTGAAAACACCTCTAAAAATAATGTTTTCCATTGAATTTTTTGGTGTTGCATTTGTGCCCAATTTTGTCAGAATTAACAGACATTTGCAAGCACTTTAAATATAAATTTTGATCATTGTCTTAGAACAACTTATTAGTCAAATTATTTGAAGAATGTAAAATTTTTTCATATTGACAACTGAAACTTTTTTCGTATTTGGTGGTAGTGTTTTATAAAAAATGAATAGCTGCAGTCAATACCTTTCGAATTATGTATAAATTATGAACATCGGAGGGAATTTGACACCGGTGCGTTCATTTTTGTAAAGTAGTTTGTTGCCTATTAAAAACAATTTTTTATATTAAAGTATTTCACAAAAATGGAGTCAGTGGCGTCATTTTATGTCCGATATTAATAATATCGGCACCATTCGAAAGGTATTGATTACTTCTACTTAATTTTCGTAACAGCTATTACAAAATATTTTCAAGAAATATGAGTTTATAGAAGCCACTTTGGAAAGCAACAAAAAATTACTATAAACGTCCAAAATTTCGACCAAAAAAATTGGACAAAAGTGTAACATAAAAAATTACGACGTAAAATATGATTTTTGTGTTTTCAGGAGCTTTTAGCTTACAGATTGCTGGACCTAGGAACGAAATATTTTGGAAATCATCATTAAACAATCCAATCTTCATTTCGACCCGTCCTAAAGTATATGGCTGTGTTTCCAGCAATTATTTTTCAGAGTATAGATCCAGAAATCGACTTTTGTCACGTGACATTGTTTTTGACACGTGTGTAAGAAGGTGTAGTTGAAGTAATTGTAATTCAAAATTACATTAATTGCTAATAACTTCGTATTTATTATAAATGTATTTAATTGGTTCATATATTTTAGAGCAACATTATCAAATATGATATGACGCTGTTTTTCGATTATGCTTGACCTTTCACTGAAAATGCCCATATGTAACTTTTTTATCCAAAAATTAAAACGGCAAATTCAATATTGAGTAAGAAATTTTAAGTACTTTGAAAACGGTTAGCTCACCAGCGGATGTATATATATTTAACATTGTCGCCAGTCAACAACAATAACAATGTGTGTACTAAGAACCTGTTTTTTAAATTATTGTCTACGGTGAACGATCAAAAATTACTCAATTATTACCTGAATTCTACAAAACGCAGATTAGAAATATTTTAAACACGACCTCTTTACGTGCTTTCTATAGACACAACGAATTATAGACTCCTGTGTTTATAGATTTCTCGTAATAATTTAGTGATATTTCATCGCAGGCGACAAAGTGAAAAAAAAAATATTTTGGGTAAAAAGTTAACTTTTTATGTGTTTATTATCGCAGCTTAAATAATAGCAGCCATTATATGTATATAAAATATTTCAGATTAGCAACGTTACATTCGTATACATTTATGTTTCGTCCCTTTAAAATTGCTCTTGCCTTACTGTATGTCATTTTTGCATGCATTAATGAAGCACATTTGAAATGCACATCAGTATGCTGGGTCAAAAAAAATAATGCCTCCAAAATATATTTTGCTGATCCTCATAAAATTATTTTATTTTTAGAAAAATAACATTCTTGAGTTAATAGTCGTGAAATTTTATAAAGGTGTGGTCATTCATACTTTTTCGAAAAAATATCTGAGTTTATGGATGACGAAATGGAGTTGGAGAATATACCAAACTTTTGCTTATTTGAAAAGTTCTTACGATGAAGTTGTCCTTTCTTGCTTAATACACCATTCAAACGACGCACAGTGGAATATTTTCATACAAACTGCGGCAAAAATTAGAAGGATATATTATTGTCAAATTAGATCGAAAACAAGTTTTTGTGTAAATCCACCCACAACCACGCCTACCTCACATGTAACATAAAATGAAAAATCGTCATATATTTCTCATTGTCATAGATACATGAAAACAAATCATTAGCAGTGGTTTCACTTGAGCCCAAAATTAAATGAAACTTTCCAGTTTTTTTAAGATTTTTGAAATTTCAGATAAAAACCATTGTATCTATTAATTGTTGACAACCAACTCTTATAGCTTAATAAATAATAAACAATAAATCAGGGGGTACTAGTTTACCGATTTTTTGTTAATTAATCATTAAGTATCGCATCAAACCAAATATCCTGCCTAGTAATTCCTATAAACTTTTCGAATAATTGAAACAAGTGTATTTTGCAACGGATACTTTTAGGGTTATAATAAATTTACTATTTAATTATTTTGTTGTTGGTTGCAAAATATGTTTGAATGCCAGCCCCTAACTGTATACTTTACCAAAAAGTATTCAACAATCGTTTTTGTTGTAGCACACATGAATAACACAGTACAACATTTTTCAGTTCGTTGATTGCCAACTCAATTCTGAGAACAGTATGTGAAATTATACCCAAAAAGAATAATTTCTGCATCATTCGTTTTGTCTTCTTACCTGCCGAAATATTTTTAATATCGATTTGAAGTTAGTACTATCGTATAGGGGAATTTATCACGACTTAGGCCCTGTTGTTTGACATAGCTCGACAGCCACTAGCCCGATTTAGTTGAAATAAATTTAAAAAAATTAAGAATTACAAGCAACAGTTTCCAAGTTAAAAGTAAGTTTCCAATAAAAAATGAAGAAAATTTTTTTTTTAAATTCATAAAAAATTCAAAACGGAAATAAGTTTCAAGTGTAGTTACTTTTTCGCAAAGTCACATAACCTATGAGCAAAATGAGACAAAGATCATGAAAATCGATGCACGCGTTTCGCTTTTATTCGCAATTGAGTAAAGGTATGAATTTCAAAAAATAAAATAAAAATTAAAAAATTATCATGCAAAAAAAATTAATTTATAAAAACTTTATGAAAATAAAATAATATGCAATTAATACGCAATTATAATATACATAAAAACAAAATTATATAAATGTTTCACACATGGTGAAACAGGTATATAGCGACGGTAAAAAATATGCACCCATTTACAAGTACCTGTCAGTAAAATAGTGAACAATACACAGTATAAATAGGTGTGCATTGATCGATTTTACTCATTCAACAAGTGTCGACGAACGCGAAAAGTACAAGTCAATATTTTGAAAGTGCAGTTTTTAATAGCGAATAACAACAAAACATAAAATATATCAATATGGAAAACAACAAGTGCCCAAATTTGGATGAATTTTGTTACGTTTGTTGTCGTATCGTCCGAAAAATACAGAAAAGACCGAAAAAATTTGTTTACTGAGCAATTCAAAACCGCGTATTGTAATTGTTTCGATGAAGCAGATTCAAGTGGTGCAAATTTTACGCCGGACACAGTGTGCAACAGTTGTTAGAAACTTGTCTTTTATAAAGCCAGTAATTTGGGTGCAAGACCTAACTGGACATGATGAATCCAGGTGCTACACATGCATAAATTTTCGTCCTGGATTAAACACAAAACAATTGAAAGCAAAAGTATTCACTGCTGCATTTACTGCCACACTTCCAGTGCAACGCCCTGCTGATACCGATGCACCTAAACCTCCGAGTGGGGATACTGTGTCCCTCGTAGCCGAAACCGTTTTCACCAATCCGACCAATTTGGATGATGCTGATTGGATACCCGATATTGAAGAAAAAGGACCACGACCGCTAGCACAAATAGAAATGGATTACATTGTGGCCAAGCTGGGACTATCACAACACAACTCCGAATGGTTGACATAATTTCTGAAGAGCAGAGAACTCACACAGAAAAATGTCAGCGCAACATCATACCGACAACGCCAAGCTGATTTTCAGAAATTTTATTCTGTTGACGAAGCAAATACGTTCACGTACTGCCATGATATACCAGGCTTAGTGGAAAAATTGGGAATGGTTTATATCGCTGGCGACTGGCGTTTATTCATCGATGGTTCAATTACCAGTTTGAAGGCTGTGCTGCTGCACAAAAAAAATAAAAACCATCCATTCCATTGGGATTCAGCACAACTATGAAGGAAACGTATGAAACATTGGGCGAAATTTTGAAGAAAATCAAATACGATGAACACAAATGGAACATTTGTTGCGATCTGAAGGTCAATATACTACAAGGGATTATAGAAAAGGGCGGATATCCAAAATACTTCTGCTTCCTTTGTAATTGGGATTCACGATACAAAGGAAATCAATATCAATGTAAAGATTGGAAAGGAAGAACTCCCGAGCTCAACAAACAATTAAAATTACGCAATGAACCTATGATAAAGGACCTGCATGATATTTTGTTGCCACCGCTACACATGAAACTGGGAATAGCTGGGAAATTCGTTGAAGTGGTGGTCAAAAAAGTTAACGGCGCCTTTGACTGTTTGAAATCCATCTTTCCGAAACTCAGTGATGAGAAAATAAAAAACGGTACGTATCGTACTCTATATTTAAATATTGTCATATCTAAATTTGTTCATTTGTATACATTCGCATTACCAATAATTTTTTTCGTTTTTGTTATGTATTTAAAACAGGTATTCTGAACGGACCTGATATTCGGAAATTGATCAAAAGTGATTCTTTAACAAATATGCTTTCAGAGCATCACGACCACCAACATGCATGGAACGCATTGAAAGAAGTAATAGAAGGCGTTCTAGGAAAGAACCGTGTCCAGCGAGAAGAGATACAGCAACGAGTGGACAGGTTGTTGTATTATTTTGAAAAAATCGGTGCATCCATGACGCTGAAATTGCATTTCTTGCACCACCACCTCGATACCTTTTTGGCACAATCACCTCAGGAATCAGACGAACAAGGAGAGAGGTTCCACCAGGTGACCATGTCAATTGAAAAGCGGTTCAAAAGCAAAAAATTGGATGCATTGCTTGCGGAGGTTTGTTGGTGGAGTTCCACAATTATGCAGTTTGAAGAAAGCACCGAAGATGAAGACATTGAAATTGATGGACACAGTGAAAGAAACACGCCAATGAATAGTATGTGTATCTCGGATGACGATACAGACTCAGACCATGAATATGAACAACCTACGAAGAAAACAAGATCATCAGAACCACAAGCGTCAACTTCTGCAAGCATGGATATTGCCAATAATTGAAAAAAATGTTCTGAATTTTATGCATATTATAATTGCGTATTAATTGCATATTATTTTATTTTCATAAAGTTTTTATAAATTAATTTTTTTTGCATGATAATTTTTAATTTTTATTTTTATTTTATTTTTTGAAATTCATACCTTTACTCAATTGCGAATAAAAGCGAAACGCGTGCATCGATTTTCATGATCTTTGTCTCATTTTGCTCATAGGTTATGTGACTTTGCGAAAAAGTAACTACACTTGAAACTTATTTGCGTTTTGTATTTTTTATGAATTTAAAAAAAAAAAATCTTCATTTTTTATTGGAAACTTATTTATAACTTGGAAACTGTTGCTTGTATAGGAAAACAATATATGAACAGATTAAGGGAATTGTAATTCTTAATTTTTTAAAATTTATTTCAACTAAATCGGGCTAGTGGCTGTCGAGCTATGTCAAACAACAGGGCCTAAAACGTGATAAATTCCCCTATACGATAGTACTAACTTCAAATCGATATTAAAAATATTACGGCAGGTACGAAGACAAAACGAATGATGCAGAAATTATTCCTTTTGGGTATAATTTCACATACTGTTCTCAGAATTGAGTTGGCAAATCATGTGTTGTACTGTGTAATTTCGGATTTTCTTTTGCATTTTGTTTTACATATTTTGAAATTAAAGCGATTTGGGCAACTATAAGCAGAATGTGCTTTTGGAAATGTTTAACTAAGACTACGGTTTTTCGATCTTTGTAAATGTCAAGGCATCGGTCGACTTTTCAAATATAGTTTTATACTGTAGAAAATTAACCATACTAAATAAATACAACTTTCCCTTCTGAAAAGGGAAAGAGAAACATAATTACACTTTGTTTAATGCAAAAGGACACCTCAAGAGGTTTTCTGTTTTCCACGAACTAAACGAAATGCCAATACGATACATGGTTTCCGAGATACAACAAAATAACCTATAATACGATGAAAATTTCAACTATTAAACATTAATGAAATTTAAATGCATCCACAACAATAATTAGATTCGATATCTGCAAAATATTTTAGAATATGCTTGATGGAATGTTCTTTGCGGAATTCAATCAACAAAGTTGAGATTTGGGAGATAATACACTGTGCATTGTCGTCATTCATTGAGTCGTCTGAATAGTTGGCTTTTGCTTCAAATTCAGAACTATAATCGTCTGTAATCTCAGTATAGATGTCATATTCGCGATCTCCTTCAGGAACGGCATCTTCTTCAATCCCTTCGTCGCTCCTGGGATCTTCTATACGTGTGTTAATCATCAATTCCTCGTCTTCCTCCCGTTCGGAGTCAGCTCGTCAATATCTTCAGAATCTGATGGATCATCAGGATTTTTGAAATAACTTCGCCTAACAATAAACAAAATTAGATTTATCCTCAGCGGAGTGGTTGCAATTTTATGATGAATTTTAAGTCACATACGCATATTGTCGTATATAACTTTTACAATAGAAATAAATTTTATGAAAAAACACTTCTGTTTCAACTCACGGCACATAACCCTCAACGCACATTCAGAATGAAAACGAAAGAAGGAAAGAGAGTGGCCCATCGACCAAAAACTCATAGTAGTTACGTGGTCAAGATTGGATTGGATTCAAAAGTGCTATCAAAATCAGTTGCAAGTTGATATGTGATAATAATTTTATAATCACTTTAATCGTATTAAATATTTTTAGGTAAAAATAAATCCTTTACAACTTCTACACCAGTGCCTAAAATCCATTAATTAATATTCTGATCATATTTTTAGAGTTGATTACAAATGTGAAAGCTGAAATCATGTGTCAAGAACCTTCTGGTACTTCTAACTCAAGTACTCCGGTCCTAACTAACTATTTTCAAGTTGTACATTATCTTAAAGTATAAACAGAACTATAATTAGAAATAATAAATATTTTTGAACAACGCAGACATTGTACATTAAATTTAAACATACACTGACTCAACTCGACTTCATGATGAGAAATCGAATTGTATTCTAAAACACAGTATTTGTAGAAATGAAAGTACTAAAACGCAGAGTTGCATGGAGAAAAATAAAACTTGAAATCGAGTTAAACTGGATTTAACCGTCAATGTGGAAAGGAAAATAAATCGCAGAAAACAATACTGCATTCAGGTATTGATAAAGGCCTACAAGTATGCAATAAAGCTATATATTTAGCTAAAAATTAAGATTTTAACTGCCTAGAAGTATGCAGTGAAACTAAAATCCGGAAAAAATCGATTTTGGTTTTATATCCAAACGCTATATAAAACGCTGTAATTGTAGAACTGAAAGTACGTAACTCAGAGTTGCACAGATAAAACAATTTAAAATTAAATAAAAACAAGTAAGGAAAGGCTAAAGGCGGGCGGGGCCGACTATATGATACCCTTCACTTACTACGCCATTGCAATTCAATTCGGTGAGCATTTTGGTATGTGTCCTATACCAAGGCTGATTCATAACGTATATGAAATATAATTTGTTTGTAATATATGCTATTGTGCAAGTTTAAGCAAAATCAGTTAATGTATACAGTTTTTGGAGCAGAAAATGAAATCGGCTGTGATGTTTGTATGGGAGAAATATTTCTAATAAAAATAAATTAAAATATATGGTGTGATGTTTGTATGGGAGATATATATAAATATATATAAACTTCCACCATAAATGTTTCTAGTTGTAATATAAGCTATTGATCCAAATCGGTTAATTTATGCAGTTTTTAGAGCAGAAAAGTAAAATCTGGTGTGAATTTGTGTGGGAGATATATATAAATCATTTTCAATTTTAACAAAATCTTCCAAAATATATGGTTTCGAGAGCGGAAAACGACAAATCGGGAGCGAAATTTATATGGGGGCTATATATAAATCTGAACCGATTTGACTCACTTTCTCCGAAGATGCGTTTAGTTGCAATATATGGTATTGTGCCAAATTTGATCAAAATCGGTTGAATTATGTGTCAGAAAAATATAAATCAGATGTGATATTTGTATGGGAGTTATGTATAAATCTGAACCGATTTGACCTATTTTCGCCAGAGGTCTTTTAGTTGAAATATGAGGTATTGTGCCGAATTTGAAGCAAATAGAGTAAAATATTTGGATTCTAGATCGGAAACAGTCAAATCGAGAGTGACATTTGTATGGGGGCTATATCAAAATGTGAAACGATATGCTTCAAATTAAATAGCGTTCGCCTTTGGCCCGCAAAACCTTATTGCGTCATTTTTTGTAAGAATCGGACAATAAATGCGACCTGTACTTTGTTTACAAGAATATATGGACGGACAGACAGACTGACGGGCATGGCTAAATCGATTCAGAAAGTGATTCTAAGTCGATCGGTATACTTAATCTATCTCGCTTCATTTTGGGTGTTACAAACAAATGCACACATACATAATACCCTAGTGAAGGGTATAAATATGGGCGATATTGCTACATCCTTCTGGTACCTCCCACACAAATTGGCATTACCTTAATTAAAATAAAACTAATATAACTTCCATACATAAGTTGACCATCCACTCCGCTTTTCGAGGGACTATCCCGCTTTTTGGTACCCAGTCCCGCTTAAATTTTCTATCCCGCATAATCCCGTTTTTTTACAAAAAGTCGCGCTTCTCCCACTTTTTTGTTTTACATTATTTTTGGTAAGTTATCGACTAAAAATAGTCACTTTGTTGGTAACCGACAAAAGTTCATAATTTCTAAAATATTCATTCTAAATTTTTGCCTTAGATTTACGGGAACATTTAAGATTATTAATACAAATTTAATCTGTACTTTGACAAATTGATTAATTTAAAAAATATATTAATAAAACATGACGTAGAATGTCAAACAGCTTATGAAAGGAAACCATAATGATACCAACTGGTACAAAAATCACTTTTAAAGTCGTTTGTTTGACAGGTTCACAACCTGTCACCTGCTGAGCGTTTTTGTACTATTAACAAAACATAGATAGGAGGGTGCCAAGCCCGAAAGAGATGGAATATTTAGCTGATTTCATGTGTGTTAGAGAGAGATGGAAAATGCCGCTGGTGCATTTTGACACCATATTTTGGTACAAAGCCAAACTTTTATCCAAATAGAGAGAGCAGTGTTGCCACTTTTTCGCGAAATAGAGAGAGAGTATTAGCCTGGGGCCAAGTGACGTCAGTGTTGCCACCTTTTCTCGAAATAGAGAGATAGTGAATAATATTTTGGTACAAAGCCAGCAGTGGTGCCACCTTTTCGCAAAATAGACAACAGTGTTGCCACCTTTTCGCGAAATAGAGAGAGAGTGACGTCAGTGTTGCCACCTTTTCTCGAAATAGAGAGAGAGTGCATATTAGCCTTTTTTGAGTTGTCGTTATAGTTGCTAATGTAGATATTTTTCGTGATAGTGTTGATACATTATTAGTGATGAGTTTTCGATGTTGTTGTTATTTTTGTGATGTGTTATGGTGGCTGAAATGAGGTGTGTTATGTTAGTAATAAATTTGTTGGTCACACCTTTTTGTAATGTTTGTGTTGTGAACTTTATATTTTGTTTATGTGGTTTGTGTCTATGATGTTGTAAGTGAGAGTTGTCAATGGTTTGTGTGAAAGGTGATAGATGTCATTATTGTGGATATAATTGATATAATTTGTGTCGCTCCCCACCGCCGTTGAATTGGTGTGATTGGTTCTGTGTCGGTGTGCCCTGTGATCTTGATCGAGGTCGATGGATTTATAATATGTAGATGTGCTCTTAAGCATCGTCGATTTAAAGATGTATATTATTCACTGAAAACAATATTAAATTAAAATTTTGTGATATAAATAGAACTAGTATTTACAGAAAATGTATACATTCAAGAAAAGCATGAGTACCAGAAGCACCCTCAACGAATTGGCAGACAAGCCGTATAATAAACTCATATTAACGGCAAAGGAATTTCCGCAGGAGTCATCCCTGAATATAATTAGCGCAGAATGAAAATATACGAAATTTGGGATGAGGATAATGCTCGAGCTGGAAGACCATATAATATTTTTACCCGAGAAATATAATGCTATAAATGATGATAATATCATGGAGCTGGATACGGCAAATTATTACATTAAAAAAATTATGATAGATGATAAGAAATATAAATTTAATTTTTTTATAAATTATTAATCATATATACATAAAATCATATATACAAAAAAGGAAGAATATTATAAATATAGTGAAAAGTGTAAAATACAAATAATAAAAAAGTCTGGTCATATCATTTACGGACCACTCTACATAAAGATAATTGTGTTAAGTGGATGAATGATGAACTGAAGTGTATAGAATCGAGTTTTAAAAATTGCATAAAAACATATACATTTGAAAATCCTAATAAAAAATATAAGCGCATCAAATTAAATGTGATATTCATCGTATGAAATTGATAATATAAACAATGATATTATAGTACTGAAAAACTCAATAGTGTTAAATTTTGAAAACTTACAATTTCCATTGTCGGTAAGCCAAATACGATACTTTGAACTGAAAAATCCAGATATAAGTGTAAATGTCTTTGGAGTTGAAAATGAAAATATTGTCGGACCGTACTATTTTACAAAAGAGGAGAAACTGAAACACATCAATTTAATGCTGTTGGAAAATTATATCAATGTTCACTACGTTTGGATAAATAACCTTTCAAGGTAATTTTCAATATTTGTTACACTAATTAGTTCATTAAATATACTTAATATATATTCTATTTAATATATATTTTTAAATTATAGACTCCTTAGAAACCAAATAACGAGTCGTAATAATGTAGTACATATATGTAATACATGTATAAATCATAAGAAAGAGTGTAAACATATGGTAACTCTGATGCCTAAGGAAGGTGATAATATAATTAGTTATAAACATTTAAAAAACAAATGTTGTATATGCTGATTTTGAATGCATTCTGCAAACAGTGAATACTCAAAATTCATCAAATATAAAATCAGTACAAAAACATATTCCGCATGCATATAGTTACTATATTAAATGTTTATTTGATGAACATTTAGGCTTGTTTAGAATATATAGTGGTGAAGATGCAGCAAAAGATTTTTTCCAAAACCTTGTTAAAGATGTTTTATGTATTTATGATAATTATATATGTAAAATTGACACAACTTGTCACATTTGCGGTAAATTTTTAGATTTTGTTGATAGAGTAGCGGATCATTGTCACTTGTCTGGTAACTATAGGGGAACTGCACATGATTAGATTATCAAATTGCAAATTTTATACCAATATTTTTTCATAACCTTAGAGCATACGATGCACATTTTTTTATAAGAGAGCTTTCATCCGTAAAGGGTGTTATTAATATTATTCCTCAATATATATATCCATATCTAAGAAAATTTTTGTTAACGATAAAAATTGTATTGAACTTCGTTTTCTAGATTCATTTAAATATATGTCATCAGGTTTACAAAAATTAGCTGAATGCTTAGACGATAATGATGTACATACCGCAAAATCAATGTTTCCCAATAGCAATGAGTTCATGTTGATGAAACTTAAAGGCGTCTTTCCTTATGACTATCTGAATTCAATTAAACGGCTTGAAGAAACACAATTACCTACACCTTCAAACTTTTTTAATAAATTAACTAATGAGTCGTGTAGTGAAATGAACATGGACATGCAAAAAATTTATTTTATTTATTTATTTACAAATATATATTTACATACATTGAGTTATACCTTAAAAAAATTGTTTTAAAACCTTACATCTAAAACATTATCTAATAGTATACAAAAACAAAATATTTTCAAAACAAAACAATGATTTTTGGAAAAGGAAAATATCAAAAAACCTTCATAAAATATGTTAAATGTTGCTTAACTTACATATATGTTTTTAAGCAAAAGATTTTCACTTGATTGGCATGATTTATTAAATTTATCAGATATTAAAAGTATTCTCTGACAAATAAGATCAGTATTACTTAAATCTTGTAGTCGTTTTGTACTAAAGTGCCTGGGTAAATTTAACGTCATTTGTAGTATTTTATTTTGACAGATTTGAATTTTACTAGTGTGTGTTTGGCACATACTCGCCACACTGGACATGCATATAAAGCTATTGCCTGAAATATAGATTTAAAAATGCTGATCTTATTTTCAAAGTTCTGATTTTCGATTAATTATAGGATAAAGCATTTTAATAGCTACATTCATTTTTTTAAGATATGGTCCTTGAATGTTAACCGAGTATTAAGGAATACCCCAAGATATCTAACTGAGGTAGACCACTGTATATCATTACGGAACATAATTAAGTTTGACTGTAGAGTATAGCAAGGCTTTCTTATTTTTTTCGTAAAAAAGATTGCCTGAGACTTCGTTGCGTTAATTTTTATTCTCCATTTGGTAGAGTATTCAACTATTTTGCACAGCGATTTTGCATGCAATCAAGAATATATTGTGCCAGCAAACCAGAGCACAAATCGTCAGCAAAAAATGCATATTTGCAATTTTCAATTTGAGGAAAATCAGAGGTGTAAATTATGTAAAGCAGTGGCCCAAGAACGGATCCCTGAGGTACTCCTGACGGTACATTTACAAGGTCAGAAACATCATTTGAACACAGAAAGTTGAACACAGAAAGTTATATTACACAAAAAATATCAAATAACATGGACATTTAAAACGAATAAGCTTAAAAATTAGGCCATCGTGCCACACGGTATCAACGTCTAGTCATACCATTGCAGAGGACCGTTTTAAAAGAAGTTGGTGATATACGTAGTTAGTAATTCGTCTAATTTGATGGGTTGTACTGTGATATGGTCTAAACCAGAACTGCTCATCTGGGATAATCTTGGCCTCGTCAACGTAATTCCAAAGTTTATGTTTCAATATTTTCTCAAAAAGCTTACTCATATTACTTAGCAGACTTATTGGCCTGTAGCTACTAGTGAGATTAGATGGTTTGCCTGGTTTCGGAATAGGAATCACCTTTGCTTTTATCCAGATAGAAGGTAAGTATTGAAAGTTGACGTTTTCTTATTGTGTGATATTTTTGAAAATTTTCGTAAATTATGTAAAAATATTAATATTTTAGATCCATGTCAATATTATACTGCTCCTGGTTTGTCTTGGGATGCTATGTTGAAAGAAACTCAAGTAAATTTACAATTACTAACGGACTTGAATATGTATAATTTCGGTGCTCGAGGTATCAGGGGTGGTATACTTCAGTGCTCTAAACGATATTCAAAAGCTAACAACAAATACATAAGTGACTTTGATGCTAGTAAAAGATCGAATTATCTAATGTATTTAGATGTAAACAATTTATATGGTTATGCAATGTCACAATACCTCCCCTATGGTCATTTTGAATGGATAGAAGCCATTGAAAATTTTAAAATAGATGAAGTGGAAACAGATTCGGAGCTATGATATATATTGGAACTTGATTTAGAATATCTTCATTACACGATTATCACAATGATATACAATTTTGTGTGGAAAATAAAAAAAATTTCGATGAAGCAGTCTAAATTAATAACAGGTTTAACTTCAAAAACAAAATTTTGTAATACATTATCGAAATCTTCAACACTGTAAACATAACCTTGTGTTGAAGAAAATTCATAGAATACTTAAATTCAAACAGTCGGACTGGTTGAAAAGATATATTCAGTTAAACAATCGACACAGTATATTAGCGAAAAATATATTTGAACAGAATTTTTTCAAGTTATTGAATAATGCCATCTACGGCAAGACAACGGAAAATGTAGATAAAAGAAACGATATTAGATT
The DNA here is from genome assembly GCA_947397865.1 of Polietes domitor. Classification (NCBI taxonomy): domain Eukaryota; kingdom Metazoa; phylum Arthropoda; class Insecta; order Diptera; family Muscidae; genus Polietes; species Polietes domitor. Next base: position 927,417 of record CANDYM010000001.1, read on the forward strand.
AGTGTGTGAATGGCAGAGTAAAGGAAGGATGTTGGGTGCGAGGTCTCTTATAGCAAAACCAAATTTTCATAGTACACTCAAAATATCAGACTATATGCTTATAATTAATACGAATAAATCATGCGTTGAGTATAACAAACAAATTTACATTGGTTTTGCTGTTTTGGAATTATCAAAATGAGAAATGTATAATTTTCATTATGATTATATGAAACCTAAATATAAAAAATATTAATTTTAATTATATTTATATATGATATTATAACAGATGATTTTATGATGATATTAGGGGAGATATTGAGAAATATTTTGATACGTCTGCATATCCTAAACAAAATGTTTTAAATTTTCCACTACTGAATAAAAAAGTGTTGGGGATGATGAAAGATGAATGCAATGGAAAAATAATTAAGGAATTCATTGGATAACGATCAAAAATGTATTCTGTTAAAATTGATATGGTTGAAAGAGAAATTAAAAAAGTTAAAGGAGTAAAACAGTCTGTTACATCGAGACTCACTATTGATGATTTTAGAAAATGTCTATTTGAAAAAATAAATTATTATGATTCAATGTATACTTTTCGATCTAAGATACATCAGTACAACTTTAAGTTGTTTAGATGATAAGAGATTTATAAGAGAAAATGGTGTTAACACCTATGTATGGGGTCACTATAAAATAAATAAAAATTAAAAACAAAAAAAACTGTTTTTTATTTATAACAAGTTATATTTATTGAATAGAAATTTTGAACATAAATGACCACAATTAAAAGTATTGAATTTTTGTTTTTGTTTATAATTGTATTCGATGGGTGGTTTTAAGTAGTTAATTATTTCACGTGGTGGTTGCAAATTTCCAAAGATATCAAAATACTCCTTATAATTATAATTTTTGTATTAGGCTACCCATTGTGTACCATAGCCGCTGGAATCATCCAAATTAACAATACCCCATTCTTGAGGTAGTGGACTCTTGGGTAGAGAGTCACGCATAAAAACACCTCTAAAGTTATAGAGTTGTCTACTATACTTATTCAAATCGACATCTGTAAGGGGGCGTTTGTGTAGCAAACTTAAAGGTTTTTGGAGATGATTTATAATAGAGTCCATAACCTTATTTATAGGGTTTAAGATATAAACCTTTTCCCATAGCAATTGCTTCCATATTTCTATTATTTCGAGTAGCTTCTGCTAGTTGCTCCTTTCCATTTTTTACAGCATTTACAGTTTTAACAATAGCTGAACCACCGCTAGATAATCTTCCAAGTGCGGACAGAGCAGTTAAAATTGGAACTAAGGGTAAAACCCACCTGTTTTTGGCATCAGGATAACTCTCGGTATAGCAATATTACATTTCCTTTTGAAATTTTTACGTATTACGTAGAACTAATGAAAAAACATGAAAAACAACCAATAATAATAACCGCGCCGCGCCGACCTTAAACAACAAAACAACCAAACAACCCAACAACAACAATAACAATAACATCGCAGCAGCATCCACAACAGCCGCACATCACTGACCACACATTTCATGTCCGCTACGTAGTGTGTGCGTTGTCCCCTTCCCTTCCCCCCCCTTCCCATTCGTGCAGTGCAGTTGACACTCTTCTCTTTCTGTCGTTGTTCGCCCAATGCTTAAGGCATAACACTGAGCATTGGGGGAATACAGCAACGGCAGGGAGAGGAGTTTGGTAACTGTAGCTGCATACTGACTCTGTTTTGTTTTTTCTTGTTTGTCTGTTCTAATGGTGGGTAAGTTTAAAGTACAATTTGCCAATGTACGAGGGCTGAGAGCGAATTTTTTTGCCGTGTACGCTCATGTACAATTCCATCGGCCTGATGTTTTTGCTCTTTGTGAGACCCAGGTGTGTGAGGATTCTGATCCACAGGATTTTCACATTCCTGGGTATCACACCCTATCCCTCTTTATCCCCCACAGAGGTCTTTTGGTATACGTACGTAATGATATAGTGTTCCAGAGCCGGCATAACTTAAACTCTGAAAATCCAGAATTTAACTCCCTTTGGGTTAAATTCAAGATTGGAACACACGTACTACATTTCGGATTTGTGTATAGAAGTCCAAACGCGGAAAGGGAGGTATCCCTAAATGGCTTTGACGCCCTTTCCGATTCAATTACAAAAATTTTAGAGGATTGTCCTGACAGTGAAATTGTGGTTGCTGGCGATTTCAATGTCCATAATTCCTCTTGGCTTGCCCATTCGAGTCACTCAACACCGGAGGGTCAATACGCCGAGCTTTTTGCCGCGCATAATGATTTGACGCAATTAGTGAATGAACCGACTCACATTCCGTGTGTCCAAGGGCAACACTCTAATATTCTTGATCTTTTCTTAACATCACACCCTGAAAAGTATGAAGTTAACGTTCTAGCACCTCTTGGTAATTCGGATCACTGCATTGTTTCAGCATCCTTTTCGTATTCCGCTCTTCGTGTCGCTTCGACCCCAGCCCCAAAGCGGACAATATATATATACGAAAAGGCACGTTGGGCCGAGCTCAACTACTTTTTCCAGCATTTCAATTGGAAACTTTGTTTTCTTAATGGTGATATAGATGCTGCGGCTGAAATGATTGAAAATATTATCTTGATTGGAATGAAGTCATTTATTCCAATTAAAGTTATTTCGGATAAACCATCTAACAAAAGTTGGTTTAACCAGACATGCAAGGCTGCTGTCAGATCCAAAGAGGAAGCATTCAGGAAATGGCGTTTAAATAAAAATGCCACAACTGATCTGCTACGCAAGCAGACAAGAACCATGTGTGCCAGGGTACTTAGCCGTGAAAAGTTTCTGTACGAACAACGTCTTCGTGCTAAAGTTCTTGCTTCTCCCAGGGGAAGTAAGAGCTTTTGGTCATTTGTGAGAAGAGTAAAGGATAACTCCTCATCTATCCCAACTCTTGTTAAAGATGACCAGATATTCACTAACCCGGTTGACAAAGCTAACCTATTGGCTGAAATGTTTGCAAGGAATTCATCCTTGCCGGAAAGCAATCAACCACTCCCCGTGATCGAAAATGTATCTAGTTCCATGCCTCAGATATTTTTTCGAACACGTGGAGTTAAAAGGGTTCTCGCAAATCTCGACGTAAATAAATCTCCAGGCCCGGATGGCATTTCAGCACTTGTCCTATGTAAGTGCTCTTCGACGCTTGCCCGTCCCCTTCGTAATCTTTTCAACCTTGCATACCGTGCAGGGGTTTTCCCAGCGCGTTGGAAGATTGCGAACATCCAGCCCATCCCTAAAAAAGGTGAGGCTAATAATCCTGCTAACTATCGACCGATCGCGATTTGCTCAGCGCTTTCGAAGGTTATGGAGAGTATGGTTAACCACCATCTTGTGAGGTATTTAGAAACTAATGGCTTACTTAATGATCGACAGTATGGCTTCCGTAGGAATCGATCTACGGGAGACCTGATGACACTGCTATCCGAAAAGTGGAATCGATCTATTCACAAGCTTGGTGAGAGTAAGGTCGTTGCTCTAGATATCTCCAAGGCCTTTGATAGAGTTTGGCACGGCGCACTCATATCAAAGCTTATCGCTTTTGGTGTTGGTAGTGACTTCTCTCGATTTATATCGAGCTTTCTCAGAGATCGCACTATACGTGTTGTTGTAGATGGGTTCTCATCCGACGAGCATAGGTTAACCGCAGGAGTACCACAGGGCTCTGTCCTTTCCCCCTCCCTTTTTCTTATTTTCATCGACGACCTCTTGGATCGGACTGTGAATCCAATATACTCATTCGCGGATGACAGCAACCTCTGTCATTCATACTCATTCGATCATAGACCAAGTCGTCAAGAAATTGAGGATAAAAGGCGATTGATGGATGAGTCACTTAGCCAGGATTTGATGGCCATTTCTGAATGGGGTCGTGAGAATAGAGTAGATTTTAATGCACGTAAGACCCAGTGCTCCTTGTTGTCTCACAAACGATTCACTGATCCAACGGTGTCGTCGATTTTAATGAACGGTGTAGATATTGAGCAATCAGATGCTCTCGATGTTCTCGGCATGAAAATACAACGTGATGTTCGATGGACAAAGCATGTATTTGATATGTCGAAAGATGCCTTCAAATGTTTAGGCTTTCTAAAAAGATGTAAAAAATATTTCACACCCTCTGATCTTCTCAATATCTACACTACCTACATCAGACCAAAGATGGAATACAACTCCCATATATGGTCGGGAGCTCCAGCTTCATCACTGGAGCTACTTGACCGTGTCCAGAGGAGGGCGATGGTGTTGATAGGTGATGGTAGGATATCCAATTCTATTGTCTCCCTTGAACACCGTCGTAATGTTGGTTGTGTGTCATTGTTCTATCGATACTTTCATGGTGTTTGTTCTTCGGAAATTCGTGATCTTATACCGCCCGTGAGAACGTTCGGTAGAGATACGCGACTTTCCAGGAACGCTCACCCATTTGTTGTCGATTGGACAACCGACCGCACTACACATTACAGAATAAATTCGTTCTTCGCCCGTACTATCCGTATGTGGAATCGACTTCCGGCAAATATCTTTCCCTCCAATTACGACATTCAGAGATTCAAAACAGATGTCAACAGACACTACTCCCTCTTTCCTCCTTCCAATACCTTATCTTCCTTCTACCAACGCAATGCACTGCATTTATAGGGGACATCCCCTGAGTGTTGGTTCAGTGAAAAAAAAAAAAAAAAAAAAAAAAAAAACGAAAGTTGACACCGAATATTTAACACTTAATAAATATATATGTAGTATGTATGTTACACTAGTAATAAGCAATATTGAAAGTTAGTGCGTAGCATTTTGATAATTATGTATGTAGTATGTATATCACCATACCTACAATGTTCCACTTACCATTACCTCTATAAAATCCATGCCAGCAATTAGTTCTACTTTAATTTTTCTTTACTTAATTCCTAGCATTTAAGACCAGCAAATTTTCATTGTTTTAAGTTGATATATATTTTCGTAAAACTAAAAAATAAAATCAATTGTATTTCAACCACCAAACAGTGCTCTTCTTATTAACTAACGTAATTCGCGCTCTCTGTAATTGCCGTCAGTAGATATAACCCGCAGCCAAGCCTTTTCTGCTGATCTGCTTTATGTCGTTAATTTATATCTTTTGATTGTGAGTATGCTATATCGTGTTCTCTGCAAGCAGTATCCAATGGATTTATACCTTTATCTCCTCTTGCTAATCGTTTTTCTAATTTTGTACCTGGTCCACAAAATTGATATCCTGGTATATGAAGTTCGATGGGCAGTTTATTTATTAAGGTGTTTACAAAACCTCTTCCAATCCTATACTGATTAGATTTATCTACATCGTAGTAGTTTATAACATCGTAGTAGTTTTTAATGCTTACTAGTGTCGACAACTAAACGTAGAATGTTTTTTTAATATAAATATATGTGTTTATATATAGTGAATCAGTCAGTAAATATGCGTTTTATTAAGCAATCTAAAGAAATTAATATAAAAAAACTCTGACACTGTTTGTTTACACAAAAAGGTAAATAGCATACTATTATCAAATTCAATACGTGCATTTATTGTGGGACCATCAAATTGTGGAAAAACTAAAAAAGTCTAATAGAAAGTCCTAATGGACTTTGTTTTAAAAATATATACATTTATTAAAAATCGTTGTATCAACCGAAGTATTGCTATCTAAAGAGACTAATGAATCCAATAAAGGGAATGAATTTATTCACATTCACATAAAATGATAATATTGATATTGATGATGTTATTTGTGATAAACAAAACGTTATAAGACATTACTTTTGTATGGGTAGACATAAGCTTATTGGCAGCTTTTATTTATGTCAAATATATACAAAGATTCCCAAACATTTAATACGTGACAATGCAAATATGATTATTATTTTTAAACAATATGAGATGAATTTGAAACATATATACAATGATCATGTAATGGGTGATATGTCATTTAAAGATTTTTTAGAAACTTGCGTACAATGCTGGAAAGATAAATATGGATTCGCGATTGTGAGTAAGGATGACCCGATTGATAATAGACGATGTAGAAAAAGATTTGACACTTTCATAAAAATTTAAATGATCACATATATAGCAGATCATAACCAGATATAAAGCAGATCATAAATAGGTATGAAGCAGATAATGAACAGTTACCAAGAAGATAACATCATGGTGAACAACGTACAGATAGATATTGTAAAGACAAGAGCGGTATTGAAAGAAAAGTTTAGAAATATTAAACTAAATCAATCAAATCGTTTTAACTATTTGGAAGACACCTTTCAACCTATAACAAATCCTTTGAAACAGATACTTAATAAATTTGATATGTCTTCACCCACCACCACCACCATAACCGAAAATTTAGAAGGAAATAACGATAAGAAAAATTATGATGATGATTTATAAAAAATTAAGAATCACTATATAAATCAAATAATATTCAAAAGCAGTTTAAAATTGAAAATTAAAAGTAATAAAGTGCGAAGAAGTATATATAAACGTAAAAGTAAATCACCATCTTTGAATACTAATGCAAAACGTATAAAGTTAACTAATGAAAATGAGTTGGTAAAGATTATCAAAACATTAATAGATACTACCCCGATAGATAAAACTTATGGATTTAATGTAGACCGCGAGGGTAATTGGCGATATGGAAACGCTAAGCTGAAATTTCATAATGATAACTCTATTCATATAGGGCAGAGTGAATGGAAAATGACTCCGGGTTTGTTTCAACTACTCTTACATTCACAACCTCAACATTATACTATAAACGATTTGGAAGAATACAAGAAAATACTTGAAAGTACAAACGCTCACAAACGTCTCTTCAATATACCAACAAATATTCTAAAGAAAGAAAGCGGATTCCCATTGAAATCTCTTAGCCTACATAAACCAGATTACATATATTGGGATAATCCAAACGAATTAGTAGATTGATTAAAATTACATTTATCCTCTGAAAGTGTCGGTTACAATAATCATAAAAACGAAATAATTTCAATTGTTGAGGAACTACGAGAAGCTTATATAATTAAATAATAATGTACAATATTAACAAATTTGGGGAAACATCAGGCTGGAATGGGAACAAGAAAAACCTTGTGAAAACTTTAGATATTAACATAAGTACTAATACATTGGATGTGCGTAAAAGAAAAATTATTAATGCTCTTACACCAACAGACCATGATGATGTTGTCACAAAAGTTTAACTTAAAAAAGAGACTAGCAACATTGCGAATAATATTTTGAACTTACATAATTGAAGAGTAAAATACAAAAATTGAGAGATTCCCTTAATGATAATGATGCGACAAACAAAAACGTTTCTACAGGGTGGACCAAAAGTCGCGCCTGCGTGTAAAAATTGAATAACTTTTTTGTTTATTGTTATTTTTTATTGATTTTTTTTTAAATATAATATTATCTTTGTATGACCTAAATTTTAATTATGAAAAATAATGTCAGAGAGATGACCACCATTTTCATCGATGCACAATTGGGCTCTTAAACAGGCGTTTTGCATAACTGCATGCAAGGTTTCAGGCTCTATTGCCCTGATTTCAGCTTCAATGTTGTTCTTTAGGTGCTCTATAGTTTGAGGCTTGTTTACATACACTCGTTCTTTGAGATAACCCCATAGAAAATAATCCGGGGCAGTTAAATCCGGTGAACGTGCTGGCCAATTAAATGCTGAATTTTTTGAGATAATTCGGTCGTCAAAAATTTCATTTAAAAGCGTCATTGTGGCACGTGCCGTGTGTGCTGTTGCTCCATCCTGCTGAAACCACTTGTTGGCTGCCACAGGGCGTACAAAATTATTAAGCATAGCGCGATATCTGTCCCCATTCACCGTTACTGTATTACCAACTTCATCCTCGAAGAAGTAGGGCCCTATAACTCTTTCTGATGTCACTCCACACCATACTGTACACTTGAGGGGGTGCAATTGGCGCTGGTGAACAACCATGGGATTTGCAGTACCCCAAAATCGCATATTTTGTTTATTTACGTATCCACTTAGATGAAAATGTGCTTCATCACTCATTATTAAATTGTTAAGTAAAAGTAAAAAGCATTGGAAAAGTAAAATTCTGCCACTTTCGTTCGTTGCTCAGTCGTTAAATTTTGCATGGTGGTGTAACACGAATCGATGAATAAAATCTGAAAAAAAAAAAATAAAAAATATTAATAAACAAAAAAGTTATTCAATTTTTACACGCAGGCGTGACTTTTGGTCCACCCTGTATATACATTGAAAAACGATTCAGAGCGATTGAAGATCATATTTTTATATTTATTGATTCATATACATTTAAGATAGTTGAGCATACTAGTGATATATAATGTTTCATATCAAAAGTAGCGATTGAAGATCATATTTTTAAATTTATTGATGCATCACTCAATTCCAAATGTAAATGTTGAATATAATATTTTTCATATTGGTGATCATAAAATTGAGATTCCAGTTGGATCATATGCATTTTCTAACATAGTCGATGTAATCCTCGATAAATATCATGAGCTAAATCCGACAGATCATCTCAACATTGAAGCAGATTATAATACGCTGCAAACATATGTGAGGAGTGCAGGAGATACTTATATTTCGATAAAGAGCATTCGATTGCATCATTATTAGGATTAAGCAAGAGAGTGTTACCACCACACATAGATCATTACTCTGATAAAACCATAGATATTACAAAAATCAATACTATTGTTGTTGAGTGCAATATTGTAACGGGATCATATATAAACGACACCTCAGCGCACACTCTTCATCAGTTTTCTCTTATCGTTAGTCCTGATTTTAAAAATACAGAAATAATAGAAAATGTCAACGTAATATATTTACCTTTGAACACTAAAACTATTAACACTATTGTTTTGCGCATTGTCGATCAAACAGGCAATTTAGTAAATTTTCGTGAAGAAGAAATATCGGAGCAATTGCATTTGAAACCATTTAAAGCATGATAATATATAATAAAAACAAAATATACAAGGACTCAGTAACCACGTTATCGTCAACATCAACGATGGTCAAATCTAAGAGTTCTATAAATCAAATATCTAAATCTCAAGTCAATTTAAGCAGAGAAAATAATTTTTTTTTTACAGAGTTTGGGCTTTCAATTAAAGCAATCAATATGAATGGTGTAATTAACGTATCACAAAAACCACAATTTGATAATTCTATAATTCGAAAGGAGTATCATCATATCTACAATCATTTAAAAATAATGATGAAATTCTCATATCAATACAAAATCATGATTTATATGTTCTACCCAGAGAAAGTCTATTGTATATTGAAGGCTTTGCAACAGAGGACAATCCTACAATCTCATCATCCATTCCACGACATTTGGGAATAGCAACCGAAATTAAAAACTATGTATCATAAAATAAACGTGAAAGTGAAAACTTGATGAATGCTGGATGGTCACCATTTAATACGTATGAAGGAGGTCTTGTTAGTGGCTACTTTAATTTTTGTGTACCGCTTATCATAGTAAATTCAAAACGAACTTATTTTGTTACGTTCCAAGGATTGAATATAGTTTAACACTTCCCAATAATGATGTGTTAAAAATTAATATATCCTTTCTCATCCTGAAGGAAAGTGAAAATTTAGAAAATAGAGTTAAGGGTTATGATTTCTTAACTGAAACATCTACTACCACTGTTACGCCAACAACTCAAGAACACCTTTAAGAAATTTTTCAGTAGATGATGCAATATGGGCCTTTCGGAAGAAACTTATTACTACGGAATCGGATATCGGTGGTATAATAGAAGCTGATGAAGCATTTTACAGACATTTTTATCTCAAATATGAAAATGTTGATGTTCCTATTAGATGTACTTATATGAGCGAGTATGAAGTACGAGAATTGAAAATAAATGGCTTTGAGTATCGAGAATTCGAACATGAACGTATTTTAAGTAATGGTGAAATCGAGAAAACATATGTTCCTGATTTTACACATCATATACAGTAAACGAAAACATGAGGTCAAATCAAGGTCTGCATGAAACGAAAGCGCTATTCGATCGATCAGATTACAGTATAAATACTAGAACAATCAACATCAAAGACTATTTGCAAACATTACACATGATCATACAGTGATATGGATACTTTTTAAAAAAACTTTGAACATGTCCTTTATGAGGAACATAAACCAGCCTCGTCGACACAGAAGAAAAAAGTAAATTTGGTGAGGATTATGAGGATTGTATTTGGTCAAACAATAATACTAGAACCGGACCGGACACGTATTCAATTATAAGAAAAAGTATAAGGAAGGGGAAGAAGAAGCAAACTAAATAATTCAATTTTATACAAACACTTTCAAAAAAAATGAATATAAGTCACATCTTAAAAATATATTAATTTAAAGATATTAACACAATGATAGAGGAAGCAATCGACGTACAAGTATTCATTGTTACAAATAAATTTTTTCCTAAGGATGTTTGCATTTCTGGAGGCGACTTATCCACACACCTTTCAAATATTCCGAATTAACCAGCAAGGATAAAAATGCAAACAAATGGTTGTACAGACATTTTCATGGTTTATGGAATTGGAATGATGGTAATTCAACATTAAAGGAACTGGAAGAATATTTAAAATGATGTTATGAAATGAAAGAAAAGATAGTTATATATGTTAAAGGATTTGAAAAGTTAAAACGGTTAAAATAACTAATTGGAGAAGAAATTAATATACTTAATCTGGATGACTGACTGCCCTAGTATAAATTCACTTTATAAAACAGATATGAACACAAACACTTGTAACTATCATAGAAAAAAATGCAAAATATAGATGTGCTGAAAAAAATGTTTCCTTATTATGTAATTTTCTTTCATCTATAAAAAATATTGAAGACATTAATAATAAGATTTCCACTTCAAAACTAAATTATCCTGCAAAATGGTTACATTAATAAATTTAGAAAATCTATTAACAAGATACAAGCATTACATCGATATAGATCATAAACATTTTTCTATCAAATGATTTTTCTGATCAAATGATTAATGAATTACAATTCTACAACAATGTTTCCACTCCATTCTTAATACCAATATATGGAATACATAAATATGACTGCAATTGCAATTCAAACGTTGATAACATATGCGGTTGCCAACTATTTTATAACAAATATGAATTAGCACAAAGATTTTTTAATTTGTATAAATACATTTTAAAACCACCAAACTAAAATGCTGCTACGTAAAACACTTTACACAAAACCGTATAAAAAGCACAACGCATTCTTCGAATATACATCAGTAACATAAAGTCATATCATAAAAAATGCAAAATATAGATGTGCTGAAAAAAATGTTTCCTTATTATGTAATTTCCTTTCATCTATAAAAACATATTGAAGATATTAATAATAAGACTTCCACAGTAGTAGGTAATTAGGGGGACTGTATAAATGTCACATATTTTGATTGAATATTTTGACAGGTTGTTTGACGAGGGTCAGGTTGGGGTGGTCAGGTGTTCATCCAGGTGTTCAGCCAGGTGTTCATCCAGATGGTTGTAGGGGTGGGAGGTTAGTTGACGGTTAGACTGCATTGTCTGTAAAGGTGATTGGGGGTTTTCGCTAGGGGTTGATGATCAACAGTTAGATTCCTTTGTATGTAAGAGAGTTTTACTAGTTGTTCGTGTGTACTCATTGGGTGGGCAGTAGAGATGAGAGCGAAAGGTTACGTCTGTCCCTTAATGTTTGTGTGTCCTTTCGCTTTCGTCTCATAACGCCGATCAAAACAATCTGTGTTTATCCGCTTCACCACCTTTCAAAAGGTAGGTAATGTAATGGTAGGCAATTTGTAGCGACAAGTGTTTTTAAGGACGATTGTTTTTGTTATGGCGGAGAGAGTTGTGAGCGTCAGAATTCTGTGTCTGTCATTGTATGCTAAAGACAGTGTCCGTTTTTGATGTCATGTAGATCAGATTGGTTTAAGGCGACATGCCATAAATTGAAAATAATAATATTCGTGTATATGTTGTTGTTATTTATTTTAGGTCATCCTTTTTTAAGGACGTCGTATGGTGAAGATGAAAAATAGAAAATAATTTTTTTCACGAAAAAATTGTGTATTATTTTCATTTATAGGTAAAAATATAAAGGGGGGTGAAGGATGTATGAGTAAAAATTGAAATGCACAAAACAGTTTGTTTTAGATCGACATCGATTTTTATGATCGACGTTGGTGGTATATCGGGTACATTTCAAATTGCTTTTTGACCGCCAGTGAAGACGCTAGTGGAAACGTTTATGACGAGTTCGAATTTATGACGGCGCTTGCTGTTATTTATTTTAGGATATCCTTTTTAAAGGTTTATTGTCATATGGTTAGGGATAAACTATACCAATGGCTGTTAGTGTATACACTTGTATATTTATTTTTGAGATTAAGGGTTTATTGTCATGTAGTTAGAGATAAACTATACCAATGGTTGTATATTTATTTTTTATAATAAACAATGAAATTAGTCCTAGGAATACAGTATTTGTTAACCTTTGGAGAGTGAAGCATCATTCTGTAAACATATATTAATTTTGAGATTATTTTCAAATTATAAAAGTTAAATAATTTAAATTCGTTTTTTATTCTAACGAATACTGTGTACTTGCAAAAAAGTGTATTTACTATAAAAAAATTTTTAACATTGTTAAAAAAATAAATAAATAAAGTAAAATGGCTTCATATACATATACTTGTGCCATATGCAACGCTGGATTTGGTATTTCAATCCAATATGAAAGGCATTTAAAATTGCATTGCCCAGTCTGCGAGCTTTCCATTCAAATGAAACTGCAGTATCTCAACCTAGAAAGCGATCAATGGGTATGGAGGATCAGCCAGATTCAAAAAAGTTGAAACATGTACAATATCGATCAAATAGCTATATAGACCCGACTTATTCTGGATTCAACAAGAACAACAATGTGTTACAACAACAACATCCTCAACAATACTCAGATAATGGACAAAGTTCAATACCACCAATAACGACTAGTAACACTGGAGTAGACGCATTAATCCCACAAACAACACAAAATACTCAAACCGCACCGATTAAAAAAACTATTTTTTGCGAAGATTGCAATGTAGATGTAGCTGCAAAAGTAAGCCATGTTCGTACCAATGAACATAAGCGAAATGTTGCATCTTTTATTAATCAGAATGTTAATCACATAAAAAGTACATTTTCGAACCGTGTTGCGACATATGAATATTTAAATAAAAACAACACTTTGATACCTGAAGAGTTTTTATATGAAACGAAACAAAGTTTGGTAAAACTACTAAGTCTCAGACTAGTAGACCATAATATTATTAAATTTAATATGGAGCTGCTAGCGGATTATGTTAAACCTGCTATTGTTGCAAAGACTTTGAGCGTTAATGGAGGTGAAGAACAACCAACAACGTCAAGACAAGCTACAAACAAAAGACTGGTCAATCCTATTTCTGATGGAATAAGTAGTCCAACATCTTTTAACCATATGGCGAAAATGACATTAGTAACCATGGTCGATGATATAAACCAGCTTTTTGATGATCAAGCTGACATAATTAGAAAAAAATGTCCGAATTCCAGGAGAGGGATTCTGGATGGGCATTATCAAAAATAATAAAGTTGGAAATAAATATAAATCAGGCTGCACTTACTAAGGGATCCCAATTTATGGCGCTGCCGCAGAGTCTAGCAGTAAAACATGCATGCCTAAATGTAAAAAATCAGGACGAATTCTGTTTTAAATGGAGTCTAGTAGCAGCATTAGATCACACACCCACAAATAATGCGAACTGCACATCTTCCTACAACGTGTATATTCATAATGATAGAATACCTCTACAAACTGACATTGAGTTGAATTTTCAAGATCTAGAATTTCCTCTAGCCATTCAACACATTAAAATGTTTGAAGCAATTAATGACAATATTAGTATAAATGTTTTCGGATATGAAAACAATGAGGTTGTGGGACCGTACCACCTAACGAAAAAGGAAAAGGTGAATCACGTAAATTTAATGCTGCTACATAAAGACGGTCAATTCCATTACATATGGATTAAAAATATGTCAAGGTAAAAATACAAAAATATATATTTTTTATTTTAAAACAAAAATATTAATATTTTTATTTTCTTCCATAGACTACAGAGCACACAATTTTCTCGAGGAAAAGCAAAAATTTTTATATGCAATGGATGCATTCAACAGTTTGGTTCAGAAGGTCTACTACAGAGACACAAACCGGAATGTGGAGGCATTGTAACACACTTGCCACAAGGGGACAAAGCCATTTTGAAATATAAACACCATCAACGAAAGTTAGATGTTCCTTTTGTGGTGTATGCCGACTTTGAGTGTGTGTTGCAGAATTCAACAAACACCGCAACTTCAACAAAAACTGTAGAGTTGAAGAAGCACGTTCCTTGTGCTTTTAGTTATGTAATTAAATGTAGCTACGATAGCAGTCTGGATAAGTTCTGTATATATACAGGAGAAGATGCTCCCACAAAATTTTTGCAAAATCTTGTGAAAGATTGTAAAGAAATTTACAATAAATATTTAAATGTGAATAAGGAGATGATTCCTTTAACGCCCTTAGAGGAAACCCAGTTTATGACTGCAGTAAACTGTCATATATGTGATGAGACTTTAGGTGATGATAGACGACGTCTTAATATTGACTGACGTTTTTGAAAATTTTAGAGCGGTTTGTAAGAAAATTCATAATTTAGACCCTAGTCATTATTATACCGCACCAGGTCTTTCGTGGGATGCTATGTTAAAACATACAAAGGTAGAATTGGAACTTTTAACAGACAGAACTGTTTACAGACAGCTTTACATTCCAATTACACTTTGTTGCACCATAAAATGTTGGATTAAAATGACAATCCCAGCTACGGAACGCGAGTGGTAAAGACGTTCCATCTTTTATGGTTTTCATAATTTTTATTTTCCATGTATCAGAAAGGTGTATGTGTGGAATTCGCCATGTTATATTTGTTATTGTTAAATTTAAAACTTCAGCTACATCTGTGGAATAACATACGTTGTTGTCACTTGAGCTACGTAGCATTATGAGGTCGTGTTTGCTATTCAATATAACTTTAGTGTAATCTTCGGCAAACCCCAATATCATCTTAAGTGGAACATAAAAGTTGAACACCCCCATTGTTAGATCGTTACCGTTATTCCATCCAGCATTTTTCATCATATTACTTTCAAAGTCGTTCAGAGAAGCATAATTCTTTATGGTGCTAGATAATCCTAAATAGCGAGTTCGATCGATTTCAACGCCATTAATTTCATATCGAATTTCATCAAACATGTATGCCACACAGTTGTTTCGCAATCGAGCATTAGATGTTTTCGCACCCCCTACCAGTGTAACACAGCCTTCTATGAAAATGTAGCTTTCACTGGGTAATACATACAAGTCCTGATTTTGAATTGTTATTCTTATCTCATCGTTATTTTTAAAATATTGTATATATGATACATATGTATGATAGTCTTTTTTTATTATATTCTCGTCTGTGAGTGGCTTTTCACCAACATTAAGTATTTCAGACATAATTTTTTAATCGAAATTTTAAAGATTTTAAAAAAATTTTATTTTCTTTTGTCAATGGTAGTCTTATAGGTTTGACTGATTGGAAAGGAATGTGTATATTTTTTCTTTTATTCCCGTATTTATTATAAATAATCATTTTGATTTCGGTCTGAGATGTAATCGAAGTGTAATTTCTTCTCCGCGAAAATTTATTAAACGTTCTTCTTGATCAACAATCCAAACTTTAAGTGAACTGATTTCTTTGACGTTTACTGGTAAATAAATTAGGTTTTTAGGTATTTCATCCATTTTATATCCTGGAAACACGTTTATAGCAAACTCGTGTATAGTATGTACTGGTAAATTGTTTAAATATGCTCCTGTAATTATATTACATTATATTTGTACGGCGTTCACTTTCAAAATGTTAACAGGTAGATACGATTTATGACTTTCTTTTGATAACAAAATTCGGGCATCAAATCCAAACAATGTTCCTAGAGAACGATCTCGATTAAAATAAATAACATCGTGTGAAGAATATATTTCAATTTGTAACGTATTATTGTTAGCTGCGATATCTAAAGTTTTTTCTCCATTATGTTTTCCATATACTGATTTTATATATGATACAATATCTTCCAACTCGTAAGATCCGACTGGTATTTCGATTGTCATGTCACCGATATGAAATAAATTGTTGTCATAGTCAACGTTTGGAATGGAGTTGTAAGAATGAAAATCTATTAGAGAACATTCATACTCGTCTGGAAGTTGGATTGGTGGAAAATAATTGGCTGTTAAAACCGGCGATCTTCCGCTTAATGCTAATGTTATTGACATTATGAATGCTATTTAACTAATGACAAACACAATATATAATTGAGTGATATAATTTTGCTTAAAGTATTTCATTTTTATTTATCCAGGAGTTGTGTTGATTGGAGAACCCCAACCATTTAACAAATACTTTATCTGCCTTCGTTTTTAAAACTTTCTCCACGAGGTACGCATTAGGAAAGCGTGTGTGTATAATCTCTTCCTTATAGAAACCTCCTTTAATCGGATTTCCTTGATAGTCTTCCAATGTATATGTAACTGGATTTGTAATTTGAACAGATTTAATTCTAAAGTTCTCTGTACTAAAGTTTGGTGTATATCCTTTTTCAAATATATTTTTATATTTGCTTATGCGTACATAGTCCCCCACATGAAAATTTGACGGTTTAAATATTTTCAAGTGGTTGTATACAGTGTTTAATAACATTTTCTCATTCTCAGGGTTTACATTAATGGGGGCCATTTTTATTGTTCTATGTTCTTTATTATTGTATGTATCTACTAAATCCTTATATATCTTAATCCACTGATAGGTTCCCTTAAATGAAAATTCACGAAACAGGATAGATTTTAAGGTACGGTTGAAACGCTCAACAATTGACGCCTTCATTGTACTATATGTAGAATAGTAATTAATTTTATACTTATTCATTAATCGTTTAAAATCTTTATTAAAAAACTCCTTTCCATCGTCAGTTTGTAAATTTTTTGTATTCGACCCAAATTCAATATTCTTTGGAATGCAGCGGAAACATCGGAAGCATTTTTAGTTTTAGTGTGTTCTACCCACGCATATTTTGAAAAGTTGTCTATAACTGTTAATAGATATTTGAATCCTTTATTAAATTTTGAATAATTCCCCATTTCAACTAAATCTGCTTGTCATGAATCGTCAATTCCTTTCATAATAACTCTTCGTCGTGGGAACTTTATGCGGGCTTGAGTATGCAGTTCATTTACAATTTTTCTTTTCTCCATTGTTTTTTATTATATTAACATCTTATTGTTTTTTACAATTGGTTGATGGTACAGATACACAAATATTATTATAAACTTCATCAAGTTTATCCTTCAACTGTAGTATATTTTTTTTATTATCAATAATTTCTGCGTTTAATATTTCTCGTGAACGGTTGATTTGTGTTTGTAGATAAAATTTGTTGACAGCGTCTCCCACTTCTGACGGCGGACCCAAATTTTTGATTTTCTTATTTCGGATATCGAGGTTGTTATGATCGTCAAGACCAATTCCCAATATTTTCGGAACATTTCTCCTCAATATATCAGAATTTGAAAAGTGACCGAACTTGTCAACACTCATCTTATGATTAATTGAGTTTCTTCATCGTCAGTATATTATATCTGATTCCTTTAATTCTTCAATTATAGATACTATTTCGTTATTTTGATTAGTATGACCAGCATTTTGTGATGCTATGAGAAGCTTTAATCTTTCCACCAATTCGTTGGGATCGTCCCAGTATATATAGTTCGGGTTTTGAAGACTTACGCTCATAAGGCCTTTACCTGTGTGAGTAGATTGAAATAACCTTTTTATTATTTTTGTATATTTAAAACCTTTGCTTCCTTTAATTTGTTCATTGGGGTCATGTTTTCTTCGATGTGCATTTGTATTAATTAAAATCTTTTTGTATATATCCAGCTCATATGAATCATAACTCTTAGGATTTTTATAAAAAAGCAATTCATATAGCCCATGCCTATTAGCCCAAGATTGATTTCCAATAATAATTTTGTCAGCACTTAGATGTATACTGCTGTTACCGAATTTCCAAACATCATTCTCTTTATGCGGTCCATATATGGTATCAAGTTTTCCATCTCTATTCAAAGAAGATAAGTCAATTGTGTCTTCCTCCTCTGATTGCGAAAAAACTTATCCTCCTTTGCTTCTTCTTCCTCTTCACTCAAGCTATCAAACTCATCTTTATAGATTTTACTAGAAAATCTGTTTTCCTTTTTATACTTTTTATTTGGTGTACTGGTTTCGAATTTTATATCATGATTTTCAGGTGGAGGTCTTTTAATATTTTCATGAGATATTTTAATGAATTTATTTAGTGGTTCTGTTAGAGGTTTAAATGTGCTTTCCAACTTATTCGCTATTTCATTTTCTCCCAATTTGATACTCTGAAATTTTTGTTTTAAAATTTTTCGCGACTTTATTAGTTCCTTTAATATTTTTTCATCCATTGTTAATGTGTGTCAATGTTTCAACCAATAATCAGTTTGTTGCAAACTGCTAGCTGTTCGTTTTAAAGTGGTAGACAGGTATTTTAAACTGGTGGGCAGTTGTTTTTAACTGGTGTGCAGTCTTTTTTAAACAGATATATGCTAGTTTTTTTACTGATAGCAGTTTCTATTAGACTGGTAGCAGTTCCTATCGGACTGGTAGCAGTTCCTATCGGACTGGTAGCAGTTCCTATCGGACTGGTAGCAGTTTCTATTAGACTGGTAGCAGTTCCTATCGGACTGGTAGCAGTTCCTATTATACTGGTAGCAGTTCCTATCGGACTGGTAGCAGTTTCTATTAGACTGGTAGCAGTTCCTATCGGACTGGTAGCAGTTCCTATTATAATGGTAGCAGTTCCTATCGGACTGGTAGCAGTTTCTATTAGACTGGTAGCAATTCCTATTATACTGGTAGCAGTTCCTATCGGACTGGTAGCAGTTTCTATTAGACTGGTAGCAGTTCCTATCGGACTGGTAGCAGTTCCTATTATACTGGTAGCAGTTCCTATCGGACTGGTAGCAGTTCCTATTATACTGGTAGCAGTTCCTATTAGACTGATAGCAGATCCTATTATACTGATAGCTGTTTGTTTTATGTTGATAGCTGGTCTTTTATATCGACTGCTGTTCGTTTTATATTGACGTCTGTTGTAATCAAAAGAATATTTATTACTAAATATATATGAATACATCAAACCCTTTTCTATAGCGTCCACATGTAATATCATCGTCTTTGCTTATAATTAAAAATCCATATTTATTTTTCCAACATTTTCGACAAATTTCCATAAATTTATTAAACTTCATTTCGGAACCAACATGATCATTATAGATGTGCTTCATATTCATTTCGTCCTGTTTGAACATTATAATTACATTGGAATTATCTCGAATTAAATGTTTAGGAATTCGGGTATATGTTTGATTCAAATAAAAACAATCGACATTTTTATGTCTACCCATAGAAAAATAACTTCAAATATTGTTTTGTTTTTCACAAGCAACATCGTCAAATATCATTAGAGAATTTGATTTTGCTTCGTCCGGTGGTATGACATCAACATTATCCGTAAAAGTGTAATATCCCATACCTTTTATAGGTGTTATACGTTTCTTTAGATACTCATATTTCGGTTGATACAAGGACTTTGAATATAAATATATATTTTCAAATTTCAATCCATTAGGGCTTTCAATTAGACTCAGCAAGACATTTGTTTTTCCACAATAGAAGGTCCCACTATCAATGCTCTTATAGAGTTCGGTAATAAGGAGCTATGTCTCGTTTGATTAGAATTATTTTGTGTGAAATCTAAATTTCGCACATTAATATTTGTATCCTGTTTAACTAAACGCATTTTAACAACTGATTACAAGTTGGTTATTTCATTCAAATTTATGTTGTTTTCTTTTCATTTCAAAAAATATATAAAATGATTGTTTATTCGAATAATAAAATTAATTGTAAAAGAAAAGTTCGCGGGAGAGGGTTGATGAATAATTTAATTAATTCATTACCAATTGAGCTTCATTTACCTGGTTAACAATTTTGTGGACCAGGAACAAAGTTAGAGAAACGATTGGAAAGGGGCGATAAGGGAATAAATGCCCTTGATGCTGCTTGTAGAACTCATGATATAGCATATACACAAAGTAACGACTTAAATCATCGACATCAAGCTGATAGAGAGCTAACCGAGAGAGCGTGGGAACGTGTTAAAGCTAAAGTTTGTGAAAATCACCAAAAATAATTATTTGATTTTCGCACTCCGCGCAAAATAATTATTTTTGGTGATTTTCACAAACTTCTGCATTCAAATGACATTGACAACTGACTTTCGTACTAGCGCAAGCTGCAAAAGCACCAATATGAAAATTTGGGATTCCCCAAAACAGATGAAACGAAAAAAAAGCAAAACCTAATTAGAACCATGATTGACCGTGTACTGAACTTAGACCGCCTAGAGCCGGTCTTGGGAACTAGAGGGTTAACACTGTCGATTTTATGAAATAAAAACTGTATATAAAGGGTTCACAAAAATAATAGTTATTTTAGTTGGTCACCAAACTCGGTTGTAAAATGTTTCAAATAAATAGATCTTCCGTTGCCTTTTTTGATTTTCAATACTGTCATGGCAATGAAAACAGTATATATATGAAAGAGATGGCATACATGTGTGGAACATCGGTTGTCCCCAACTATTTCCTTTTCAAACCACCTTTCGATGTCAGAGAACTAACCAGAGAGGGACGGAGAAAAAATAATTACTGCAAAAAATTTGTGAATGGATTGGATTGGTCAGAAGGCTCAATAGACTATTGTGATGTAGGTGCTATACTTTCACCCCTAAATAAATATAAGTACATTTTTGTTTTTGGAAAGGCTAAGAAAGACTTTCTAACAAAATATATTAAAACCAACATAATAAATCTGGAAAACAAAACAAGTTTTAAAACATTACCCAATTACTTTACTTCTTGTTCGCTCCATTCTGATGTTAGTTTTAAGTGCGCCATTAATAATTTATATAAAATATTTGTTTTTGTAGAGAAAAATTATTATCAAATAGAAGACTTTATATTAGATGAAATAACATATTGATAAATAAATAATAATAAAATTAAAAACAAAAACACATGGAATTTTATTTCAGTCAAACGATTGAGTTTATTTATTTGAAGTTTGTTTTTTATAATCTATACTAAATAAGGCGAATAAAATACTTCAGTAGGTAGAATTTGTTTTAGCTCTAATCTATATAGGTTATCTTGCCCATCACGCAAGGATGATTTTGTTATTGAAAAGGCTCCATCATTTAATCGTTGCACCACATCGTCTCCAAGAGAGTTGAATTGTTACGACATCAAAAATAGAAATTATTTAAAAACCAATAAAATTCGAAATCTTAACAAAATTATTTGGAACAGACAATTCCAAATAATTTCGTTCTTTTATTTAAAACGCATACGTATACTGTTTACCAATAAAGTTTAATACATAAAACAATTGCACAATCCCAAAATATGTCAACATAAACACAAATATCGTATATTGCTTGTTACCATAATTTGCTTAATCCAACACCTGAAAATTCATAGAATTTAATTACACTATTTCGTTCCCAATGGTGAAGACAGGAAACGAAACAGACTAATGAATAAGCAAAACTACTTTGTAATGCTTTGTAAGCAATGTTGAGTAAGAATAAGTTTATGTTAAGAACCAAAATGTAAAATTGAAAATATCAATAAAGTCAGAATTAATCTCACATCAAATCGCTTGGTTGTATTTTTTGGGCAAGATAAACTTGTACCTTTTTACTGGCGCAGTCGGTAGGATATTCGCGAAAGGAATAAATCCTTTTAACGTTTTAACGGTTTAACGCGAATCGAAGTGCAAAAGACAGATTTACTTTCTGTCAGTTCAAAATTAATTTGAACATTAAGAACCCTTTAAAGTGAAATTAAAAAAAAATTAAAAACAGAAAAATTTATTTTCTGATTTGTTTAAAATAAAATTAAACTAAAAGATTTAAGAACCCTTTAAAGTGAAAATTTAAAAGTGAAATAAAAAAAATTAAAAACAGAAAAATTTATTTTCTGATTAGTTAAACTAAAAAACTTAAGCACCTTTAAAGCGAAAACTTTAAATCCTACTGCGAATCCTACGGGACCCTCCAGTGGTGAAATAATAAAAATTTTAAACCAAAACTTTAAAATAGAATCCTACTGCGAATCCTACGGGACCCTCCAGTGGTGAAATAATAAAAATTTAAAACCAAAACCCTACTGCAAACCCTACGGGACACTCAAGTGACAATATAAAACAACGAATCAATATACACTGAACTATATAGTGAAGGAAGAGAAGAGTAGCCAAAACGCAACCAATCCCAACGCAACAGAAGACAACACTTCAAGAAGCAATAAGGAACTACAACCAGAAGACAACACGACAACAAATACAACTATAATCAACAACATCAGCAACAGCAACATTATCAACAACAACAGCAAGAGAAACAAATTTATACATTCAAAGTAAGAATAGATTTAAGTTATATTTAAATAAAGAATGTATAATGAAAAATGTAATAGATTTCTCATACCGTGAAAAAGAAATTACAATAGAATCTCAAATACAAATGTTAAAAAACCTTTAGAAAATTTTAGGAATAAAGGGTACCCCGACAAGGGAAGATATAGAAAACCCTACTACAATCGAACTAGAGACAATTAAAACTATAAGAAAATTTACCTAAAAATAAGAAAAATTATAAAAAGGAAAAAATATAATAAAATAAATGCAGAGAAAAAGAAATTTTTTGTATTCCGATTTTTTCCTCTCCTTTTATTTAAACTAATAATAATTAAAAAAATATATATAATTTTATAACAAACAATTCCTAAAAAACTATACAAAGTGACGAAATAGTGAATATAATTAAAGAAAATTAAAATATCTAAAGGAAGCTCGAATAATTCATTATATTAAACTAGGACTTTTATTTTTTACAAAAAAAAATAATTTAATTCTTTTCTTAATTCTTCTGTTATAATATCTGTGTGAAAAGAAACAAGTAAGAAGGCGTTAAGTTCGGCCGGGCCGAATCTTATATACCCTCCACCACGGAGTGCATTCCACAGTATTACCAGCAGATTAAAGGATGTCGACTTTTAAAGATATCCCCATTCACCCCATTCTCCACCCAAATGTACAAATTTCGAAAAAACCCTTTTTCAAGTCTTCATAGTCAGAATGTATTTCATGATTTCAACTTCAGCGGTTTGGTAGGTCCCATTTTTATCCCTCTTTTTAATTATATCCCTTAAAATTACAAATTTCGAAAAAGCCCTCTATTTTACGTGTCTATGCAATTAGAGGGATGTACACACCGAATTTCATAATTCTAGCTGTTGTCATTTGGTAGGTACTATTTTTATCCCCTTTTTCCATTTGAACCCCAAAAAGTACGAATTTTGGAAAGTTCTTTTATTTTACGTGTCTACGCAATCAGAGGAATGTATATATCGAATTTCACTATTCTAGGTGCAGCCGTTATGTTGGTACTATTTTTATCCCTTTTGCCCCATTTAACCCCTTTAAAGTACGAATTTAGACGAAATACTTTTATATTATTTATCTACTCTATTAGAGGAATGTACACGCCAAATTTCGTGTTTCTATCTGTTGTCGTTTGAAAGGTACCATTTTTATCCCTTTTTGTCCCATTTCGCCCCCTACAAATAAAAATCACTTTTTATGCTATAAAGGGATGGCGCATTGCGAATATCAAGTAAATACAAGCTAATATGTTCAAAAAACATGCTGAAATACACAAAATATTAGGGGTATTTTCAGTCCTTGTGAGGGAAAAATTTTTCCCTCTGGGCCGATTTCGTCCACTTTCAATCCCAACCGATCTACAACCATAAGACACATTTAGGAAAAATTTGAACCTCCTAGCTCATTTCGTTCGGCCGCTATCGTGCTTTCAACAGACAGACGGACAGACGGACAGACGGACATGGCTATATCGTCTTAGAATTTTACCACGACCCAGAATATATATACTTTATGGGGTCTCCGATGAATATTTCGAGGTGTTACAAACGGAATGACAAAGTGAATATACCCCCATCCTGGAGGTGGAGGGTATAAAAACAGTAATGGAGAACGAGAATGCACCCCGTTCAATTAGCATAGACCCATTGAAATACCTTGATCGACTTCCAGAGTTTAATGGAGATCATCGAGATCTACAGACATTCATTACTTTAGTCGACAGAGTCTTTCAACTTTTAAGAACATACGATGAACTCTCTCAACTCTTATTTTCCGACATAATCAAAAGTAGATTGAAAGGAAAAGCTAGGGAAATTATCGAAATTAATTGTCAAGCTCAATCATGGAATGACATAAAAACTGTTTTAATGAATAATTTCGGAGAAAGTATAGAAGAACTATTTGACAAATTGAAAAGTGTATATTTCAAAACCAATAGCGTCGAATTTTATAACGATATAAAAAATCGATTGCGGAGTCTTAATACTAAGACAATATGCTTGGTAGGGACAGGACCAGCAGCCAACGAATGTGCAAGGAACAACATGAGGACGGCATTAAATGTCTTTAGAGAGAAATTGCCCGAGCCAATGAAAACCATCATAACTTGCCGAAACCCAGATAGTCTGGAAGAAGCAATGGATATCCTGTTTCAGTCTGGATATGCTTACCATACAAGAAATGGAGCCCAAACGAAAAAAACCATAACCAACAGGGAAAAGGAAAAGAAAAACCGAACCAGACCGACCATAATGAGAGCAAACTTGGTAGATATAATAATGGGAACCAACACTATAAAAATAACAATAACCAACAACCTAGACACGAGACCGGCGGATATCGACCCAACAATGGTAACCAACGTCCATCAGAACCCATCAGAAACCATCAGAACGCTGGATATCGACCCAACAATGGTAACCAACGCACACCAGAACCAATGGATATCAATATGGTTGAAAATCATAACCAACACCATAGCCAAGAAAATATATATGAAAACGGCAATCAAACCAACACAGTTGAAGACCACAATCAGGAAAATGGATATCAAAACGATGAAGGCGATAATAACTCGTTTTACTATAATGATAACCAAGATATGCCTGACAATACACCAACAAATTTTCATATACAAGCCTCACGGGTGAACTACTCCATATAGTAGTTAAAAATAAACTAAAATTCATAATCGACACGGGAGCCACACATTCAATAGTTAATCCGGGATTATGCCATCCAAAATGGAAAATTAAATCAAATGCAATGACTCTCAAAACCCTCCAGAATGAAATTAGAACCACCACAACTTACAGAGTACCACTATTTTCAGAATTAGGAAATGAAAATGAGAAGTTTAATTTAATAGAATGTAAATTTCATGATTTTTACGATGGAATCATCGGAAATGATGTTCTCAAACGATACAGAGCTACAATAGATTATATGCAAGACATTCTACTAATCAATAATTTGCGAATTCCTTTATTATACGCGAATACTCGTACTGTAAAATTTATAGTAGGAGAAGAAACTGGATTAGTTCATATCAATGAACAATGTAATAATAATGGTGACTTGGTCCTACAAGAAGGAGTTTACAATGTTCAAAACTTCAAAATCGAAGTTAAAACTTCAATGGAAAGCAAAGAAATAATCCATGTAAAAACCACAGACACCACTGTTGTCAATGCAAAAAATTTCTGCATTTTCAACACCGAATTCCAACAAACTGAACCAATTCTTCAGCAGATTCGTACATCACATATGAACTCTGAAGAACGAACAGAGATATTGAAGGTGATAAAAAGATACAAAAATATCTTTTATGAGCCAAATTCTCAATTAACATTTACGAATGCAATAAAGCATAACATAAAGACGGTCGACAATATACCCATTTACACAAAATCTTATCGCTACCCGTATATTCATAAGGATGAAGTACAAACACAAATCCAAGAGATGCTTACTAATGGTATTATTAGGCATAGTACCTCACCATACTCTGCTCCAATATGGATAGTCCCTAAAAAAGATGATGCTAGCGGAAAGAAAAAATGGAGGCTAGTAGTGGACTATAGAAAACTAAATGAAGTCACTATCGACGATCGATACCCCATACCTAACATCGACGAAATCCTTGACAAACTAGGAAAAAGTATGTATTTTACAACTTAAGATTTAGCGAAAGGATTCTACCAAATAGAGGTCGAAGAAGAGGACGTACATAAGACAGCATTTTCGGTCGAAGGAGGCCATTATGAATTTTTGAGAATGCCATTCGGATTGAAGACATCACCCGCTACTTTCCAACGTTTAATGAACAACGTCTTAAAAGAACATATTGGCAAAATTTGTCTAGTGTACTTAGATGATATAATCATATTTTCAACTTCCCTCCAAGAACATGTACTATCACTTAAACTTATTTTTAAGTGCTTAGAAGAAGCTAATCTTAAAGTACAATTAGATAAATCGGAGTTTTGCAAAAGAGAAACACAATTTCTGGGACATATCGTTACTCAAGATGGTGTAAAACCAAACCCAGCAAAAGTAGAATGTGTTGTGAATTTTCCAATACCGAAAACACAGAAACAAATAAAACAATTTCTCGGACTTACGGGATACTACCGAAAATTCATTAAAGATTATTCTCATTTAGCCAAACCCATGACAAAATATTTAAAAAAGGATGCAAAATTGAATGTAGCAGATCCATCATATATCCAATGTTTTGAAACTTTGAAAAAGATTTTAACTAACGATCCTATATTAATATATCCAGATTTTTCTAAAACATTCACACTGACCACAGATGCTAGTAATTATGCCCTTGGCGCAATATTGTCTCAAAATGATCGGCCTATATGTTTCGGAAGTAGGACGTTGAATGAACACGAAATCAACTACAGTATAATCGAGAAAGAATTATTAGCAATAGTCTGGGCTACCAAATATTTTCGACCTTACCTCTTTGGAAGAAAATTTCTAATCGAAACAGACCATAAACCCTTAACATGGTTGTTCTCAATCAAGGAACCCAACTCCAAACTTGTTAGATGGAGACTCAAACTTTCCGAATATGATTACGAAATAAAGTACAACAAGTAAGAAGGCGTTAAGTTCGGCCGGGCCGAATCTTATATACCCTCCACCACGGAGTGCATTCCACAGTATTACCAGCAGATTAAAGGATGTCGACTTTTAAAGATATCCCCATTCACCCCATTCTCCACCCAAATGTACAAATTTCGAAAAAACCCTTTTTCAAGTCTTCATAGTCAGAATGTATTTCATGATTTCAACTTCAGCGGTTTGGTAGGTCCCATTTTTATCCCTCTTTTTAATTATATCCCTTAAAATTACAAATTTCGAAAAAGCCCTCTATTTTACGTGTCTATGCAATTAGAGGGATGTACACACCGAATTTCATAATTCTAGCTGTTGTCATTTGGTAGGTACTATTTTTATCCCCTTTTTCCATTTGAACCCCAAAAAGTACGAATTTTGGAAAGTTCTTTTATTTTACGTGTCTACGCAATCAGAGGAATGTATATATCGAATTTCACTATTCTAGGTGCAGCCGTTATGTTGGTACTATTTTTATCCCTTTTGCCCCATTTAACCCCTTTAAAGTACGAATTTAGACGAAATACTTTTATATTATTTATCTACTCTATTAGAGGAATGTACACGCCAAATTTCGTGTTTCTATCTGTTGTCGTTTGAAAGGTACCATTTTTATCCCTTTTTGTCCCATTTCGCCCCCTACAAATAAAAATCACTTTTTATGCTATAAAGGGATGGCGCATTGCGAATATCAAGTAAATACAAGCTAATATGTTCAAAAAACATGCTGAAATACACAAAATATTAGGGGTATTTTCAGTCCTTGTGAGGGAAAAATTTTTCCCTCTGGGCCGATTTCGTCCACTTTCAATCCCAACCGATCTACAACCATAAGACACATTTAGGAAAAATTTGAACCTCCTAGCTCATTTCGTTCGGCCGCTATCGTGCTTTCAACAGACAGACGGACAGACGGACATGGCTATATCGTCTTAGAATTTTACCACGACCCAGAATATATATACTTTATGGGGTCTCCGATGAATATTTCGAGGTGTTACAAACGGAATGACAAAGTGAATATACCCCCATCCTGGAGGTGGAGGGTATAAAAAAGGGGTGAAAAATGGAAACGCTGACGCACTATCAAGGATAATACCTGAAACCCCTGAAGTTAATCAAATTGAGATCACAACTGGAATAAAGGAAAGCCTTGCGCCTATAAATTTTTACAAAAATCAAATAATAATACGGAAAATATTATCAGGATCAACGAAATTCAAAACCACAAAAATATTCAAACATTTCCGAAAAACATTCTATTTTAAAGATTTGGACCGATCATCAACAATCACCTTACTAAAAAACCATTTTAATCCCATACAACAAAACGCTATAATAATTGATAACACATTTTATGACACATTCGAGAATACATACAACGAACTGTTCTCAAACAATGAAAGTTTTAAAATAGTAAGATGTAAAGTGAAATTAGATGACATAGAAGATGAAAACAAGTTAACGGAGATTATCGAATTAGAACATCTAAGTAAAAATCATAGAGGAATACAGGCAGTCTTGGAGGAACTTAAAAGCAAAATTTACAATCCAAAATTAAAATTGAGAATCACACAATTTATAAATAACTGTGAAGTATGCAACATCGAAAAATACGACAGAAATCCTCCTAAAGTACCGTTTCAAATAACTGAAACACCAGCAAAACCTAGAGAAATTATACACATAGATGTTTTTTATTCACTTAAGAAAAGCCTGTTCATGACAGCAATTGATAAGTTTACCAAATTTGCAATGGCATATCCGATAAACGGAAGATCCTGGACTGAGTTTAAGACAAAATTACTTCAATTATCGTTGACAATGAACTCGGATTTAAGGCAATACCGATGCAACAATTCCTAGCGGATGAAAATATAAACATACATTTTACGTCTAACAGCAACCACATTTCTAACGCGGACATCGAAAGACTACATAACACAATAAACGAACATTTAAGACTACTAAGACATGATGCCAAAAACAATACCGAGACAATTGAAGAAAAAATGATCAGAATAATTGGATACTATAATAACACAATTCATAGCACAACTGGACATAGACCTATTGACTTTATTAATGGGAAAATTCATGAAGATTCATATCAGGAAATACATGATTTAATACTCTCAAAAAAGGAAAAATATATAAGTAAATTGAATGAAGGGAAAAAAGATGTCATATTGGAAGATGGAACAAATTTCATAAAGGAAATTAGAGGTGGCAAAAATCACAGAAAGTTTAGGAAAATAAATAGTAAAAAATTAGACGAGGACCACATAGAAACCACACTAACCAAACATAAATATTATAAAACACACGTCAAACAAAAAAGAAATACCAAGACAGAGACAATCCAACGATTAAAACTAAAAAATAAATTTCAAATCTTTCTAGGCAATGGATCGCATACTGGTACTGATACTGGTTACTACTATCATGGCTCAAACAATCGACATACAAGACCTGACCAACAATAATGGGTATGTGCCCATAAAAACTGGAGAATTTAGACCTATTGAACATTATAATAAAATCCTACACATTCTGAATCTGACCGAATACAGACAAACCCTAAATATTATAGCACAAAATATCAATACACTCAAGACAAATACAATTAGCAACAAACCCCTTTTAGACACAATAGAGAAAAATTGTGAACTTCTTCAAGTAAAAGTTGAAAATTTATATCCTCATTTTAGAGAAAAACGCGGACTGGTAAACATCTTAGGAAAAGGATTAAAACTAATAACTGGAACAATGGACAGTGACGACGAAAAAGATATAGAAAACAAACTTAAATCTCTTCATAACAGACAAATTAACTTAACTGAAAAATTCGATACACTTACACAAGTTAATAACTTAATTTCCTCACAAATACAGAACATTACAAGTCATATAAATAATCAACAATATCAAATCGGGAAATACTTGGACGATTTCAGAAATTTACTTCAAAACAAGATTAGCACGCTAGAGGACGAATTTACGTACATGACACAAGTTTACCAATTAAATAATGATATCTTACTATTCAAAGATCACATAGACGATATAGGACAGATTATATTTTCTAGTAAACTAGGAATAATTCCTTCAAACATCTTGACCAGAACGGAACTAGACCTTATAACTGACTTCGAGAGCTACAAAGACATTATAGTTTCAGTGGCATTTCATGAGGATAGCTTGATAATTATTCTGCAAATACCCAAATTGTCTGAGACTTACTTTTCGAAAATTCTATTCGAACCCGTCCCTAATACATTAAATAAATCTATCATACTCGATACAAAAGAGGTATTAGTTGATTTAAACAATAATATATATGAAACAAATGTTAAAAACAAATTAATGAAAAATATGATAAAGATAGACAATGAATGCTTAATAAATATTTTACTATTCGAAGAGGCAAAATGCCCAATGAAATACCTTAAAGACACAGAAGTGGTGGAAATAATTCCAGGTGTCTTAATCTTTAAAAACTTTTATTCGAACATTACCCATAATTGTAATAAAATCAAGATAAAACAAACAGGAAACTTTATACTCAAATTTGAAAATTGTAAAATTGAAACTTTAAATAAAACATTCATAAATGTATACATAAAAATTTACGATAAAATTATCTTACCATACATTGTAACAAAAATTAAAGAAACCCAAAATTTTACACTAAGCAATATAAAACTTGAATCCCTTTTTATGAAACAAATTGAATATAAAAACAACTTAGATGAAATTATTTACCATAATGATAAATCCAAAATAATAAGCTTTAGCATTGATGTAATAATCATAATTTCTATTGTAACTATATGTATAATATTCTTGTCAAAATCTAAACAAAAATTTGTAATTTCGTCGGAGCCTCAATCAAACGGTGGGGGTGTTACGACATCAAAAATAGAAATTATTTAAAAAACAATAAAATTCGAAATCTTAACAAAATTATTTGGAACAGACAATTCCAAATAATTTCGTTCTTTTATTTAAAACGCATACGTATACTGTTTACCAATAAAGTTTAATACATAAAACAATTGCACAATCCCAAAATATGTCAACATAAACACAAATATCGTATATTGCTTGTTACCATAATTCGCTTAATCCAACACCTGAAAATTCATAGAATTTAATTACACTATTTCGTTCCCAATGGTGAAGACAGGAAACGAAACAGACTAATGAATAAGCAAAACTACTTTGTAAGCAATGTTGAGTAAGAATAAGTTTATGTTAAGAACCAAAATGTAAAATTGAAAATATCAATAAAGTCAGAATTAATCTCACATCCAAATCGCTTGGTTGTATTTTTTTGGGCAAGATAAACTTGTACCTTTTTACTTTGAATCTGCTCGGTAGATACAAAATGCAGTCGTCCAATTTCAAGACAAGTTTGTCCCCATACTTGGTTGACGTCCGGTATGCTGCACTAATTACATATTCTGTATTTAGTTTCATATCCTTTATACTAAGGATTTTTTTTGAAATTTAGGAAGTTAAACGTGGTTATTAATTCTGTATTTGATGACATCTCTACAACTTTATTTTTCAACTGTGAATTTAATGTATTACTTACTGATATTTATACCAGATTCTGATTATGAATCAAACAATTAGTAAAAGAGAAAAGTTATATTTATTGCTGAAAAAAGAAAAACCCTCCTCTAATTTGAAATAATATTGATTGGTATTTTATTTTGATGTTATTGTAAGCAGGAAAGAAAAATCCCCCTCCATTCTTGAAATAAAAAGAAAACTTATGTATTTTGATTTGATTTTTTATTGTTGTTGTAAGCTGAAAAGGGGAAATTTGAATATAATATTAAAAAAAAATATATATTTAATTTAAATATATATATATTTTATATTTAATTTATTTTTTAAATTATTGTTATTAAACTAAAAATAATATTTACAGTATTTAATTTAAAATTATAAAAAATAATTATGAACGTCTAGTTCGTTTTGTTGGGGTTTTGAGCACATCTTTTCGCTGCCTCTTCATTGGTCCTCTTCTTCCACAGTTATCGAAAGGTATTATGCTTATCGATTCATCTTCACATAAATCGAAAAGCAGCATACACTTCTCCTCATTAGCCTCATCGATTATTTCCACACAAGGAGATGTGGATAGTGGTGACCGATTATAAAATTCGGGACGTGGTTGTGCTGGTGGTAAATAGTATTCTTGAGTTTCCTCAACGAACACATCTTCCTCTTGTGTCTCATCGATGACCACCTCTTCCTCTTGGCTTTCCAAATTGATGACATCTTGTGTTTCGCCGATGACCACCTCTTCCTCTTGGCTTTCCAAATTGATGACATCTTGTGTTTCGCCGATGACCACCTATTCCACGTTTATATTGGGTACACTCTTCAAATAGCTTTCGATATCAGACAAAGTTATGGCTATGTTCAACTTCCTTAACGTTAAAGCGCCAAAATCTTCCACTTCATCTTCCTCGTCCTGACCAGAGTTGGATGTAGCTGTAATGTCAGTCCAATCTTGTGAATTGTATGGCACAATTCTTTGACCACATTCGATTACGATGTCCTCAAAAGCAACTTCATCATTCTCTATAGCTGCCATCACTGCCTCTGCTCCACGTAGTTGCTCCGATGTGATTGTTAAATCACAATCAAATGAGATATTTAAATTATCCTCATAAGCCTGTTCACATTTCGTAATAGTAAATGTGGTATTGCAGGCATTTAGGCTTTCATTCAAAATTTTATTTTTCTTTTCAGTTTTAGACATTAAGTGAATATTATTTTGGAATGCCATTTTTATTTTACTTTTAATTTAATTAAAAAAGAATAATGATGTGTATGATGATGTGTCGCTACAAGAACTGAGTTGGTGATATTAATTTTCTCTTGGTTATATATCAAAAAAACTGTTTTGTGCATTTCAATTTTTACTCATACATCCTTCACCCCCCTTTATATTTTTACCTACAAATGAAAATAATACACAATTTTTTCGTGAAAAATATTATTTTCTATTTTTCATCTTCACCATACGACGTCCTTAAAAAAGGATGACCTAAAATAAATAACAACAACATATACACGAATATTATTATTTTCAATTTATGGCACGTCGCCTTAAACCAATCTGATCTACATGACACCAAAAACGGACACTGTCTTTAGCATACAATGGCTGACACAGAATTCTGACGCTCACAACTCTCTCCGCCATAACAAAAACAATCGTCCTTAAAAAACACTTGTCGCTACAAATTGCCTACCTTTTGAAAGGTGGTGAAGCGGATAAACACAGATTGTTTTGATCGGCGTCATGAGACGAAAGCGAAAGGATGACCTAAAATAAATAACAACAACATATACACGAATATTATTATTTTCAATTTATGGCATGTCGCCTTAAACCAATCTGATCTACATGACATCAAAAACGGACACTGTCTTTAGCATACAATGACAGACACAGAATTCTGACGCTCACAACTCTCTCCGCCATAACAAAAACAATCGTCCTTAAAAAACACTTGTCGCTACAAATTGCCTACCATTACATTGCCTACCTTTTGAAAGGTGGTGAAGCGGATAAACACAGATTGTTTTGATCGGCGTCATGAGACGAAAGCGAAAGGACACACAAACATTAAGGGACAGACGTAACCTTTCGCTCTCATCTCTACTGCCCGCCCAATGAGTACACACGAACAACTAGTAAAACTCTCTTACATACAAAGGAATCTAACTGTTGATCATCAACCCCTAGCGAATAACCCCAATCACCTTTACAGACAATGCAGTCTAACCGTCAACTAACCTCCACCCCTACAACCATCTGGATGAACACCTGGCTGAACACCTGGCTGAACACCTGGATGAACACCTGACCACCCCAACCTGACCCTCGTCAAACAACCTGTCAAAATATTCAATCAAAATATGTGACATTTATACAGTCCCCCTAATTACCTACTACTTTCCACTTCAAAACTAAATAATCCTGAAATGGTTACATCAATAAATTTAGAAAATCTATTAACAAGATACAAGCATTACATAGATATAGATAATAAAACATTTTTCTATCAAATGATTAATGAATTACAATTCTACAACAATGTATCCACTCCATTCTTAATATCAACATATGGAATACATAAATATGACTGCAATTGCAATTCAAACGTTGATAACATATGCGGTTGCCAACTATTTTATAACAGACATGAATTAACAGAAAAGACTTTTTAATTTGTATAAATACATTTTAAAACCACCAAACTAAAATGCTGCTACTTAAAACACTTTACACAAAAACCGTATAAAACGCTCAACGCATTCTTCGAATATACATCAGTAACATAAAGTCATGAGCCACTTAAAATATAACGCAATCAAAAAGACAATATATATTGCAGATGAGGGAGAACCTGTAGACAGCCTTGTTACATGTAATGTACATCAGAACTATACTTTTCTATTTTCTTTAAGATTTGAATACAAATATCAAAAGGAAACAATTTCATAATATTAGGGTGAACCGAATAAAAGTCAACAAAGAAATGAAATAAAATACAACAATAAGTAATGTATTCAACTAGAGTAGTTGCGTTAGTAATTTAATGATTGACATTTTATATGTAATTTAAGTAAATGTGAGTCTGCTACAAACTCCCCCTTTGGAGTGCGACATCGCCTCGATGGCACGACAACAGCTTAGGTCTTCTTCGGTCTTCCTCTCTTCTTTATGGGATGAACAGGCTGTGGCTGGGTAGCATCATTAGTTCCTCTATAGACAGTCAGAGCTGATGCGTGGTATGTTCCTAATGGCATGGTAGGATTTTCTGGCGAGGCAACTTTTTATTTATTTATTTATTTAAAACATTATATACAATAATTCATAAATATGTAGGTGCCTCAGCGCCGCAAGGCATTAGAGAGGCTAGTTGGCATATTTCATTACAAAAGAAAAATAAAAATATATAGATTACAATTCTATAAAATCATACAAATAATATTGGACAAATAGTATATCAGAAGCGTATTATCTATGACAAAATATCCTCAATATGTGAATGTAAAAAGGTTTTTAACATAATTTTAAAACTTGAAAGTATTGCACATGATTTTATATATAGGGGCAAGTTGTTAAATTCTCTACTACCAGAATGTTCAACGCGTTGTTTAGTTGTCTCTGTACGGCAAAATGACACTCTCAGTTGCTGGTTGTTACGTGTATTAACTGAAACTTGATTTCGTACAAAACTTACTGTGTGATGACCTATATTATGCAGACATTTGAAGACATATAAAAGAGTTTGGAGTTTGTAAACACCATATATTGGTAAAACGGTAGGAAAAATATCAAAATATAGAGAATATGTTGAATGTGTTATTGGCAAATTTCCAACAGCTTTTAACGCTTTGTTTTGGAGTCGTTGCAAGGATCTCAATTCTGTACTCTTTTTGTGAGCATATATGATTGCCAAATAGTTAATATAGCTCTGAATTAATGCTTGGTAAATCAATAATTTGGTATTTCGATCAAATTTATACTTGAATTCGAATAATAAACCAATTGCAGGAGATATTTTGGACTTCACGTGGTGAATGTGTTGATCCCAGACAAGGTTTGATTGCAGATGTAATCCTAGATACTTTACTGAGTTTACCTCTTGTATCTCATTTCCATCGACATTTATGGAAAATATTGAATTGAAACGACCATGCGGTCTAAAACGTATCAATTTGGTTTTTGTTGGATTAATAAAAAGCTTATTTATTCTCATGTATTCAATTATCAGAGCTGAGTCACGTTCTATGTAAGGTTTTACTGCAGCTTCATACTTGTATGGATAAAAAAGGCATATATCGTCAGCATACATAAACAGCTTACCAGTCAACTCTAAGTTCTTCAAATCATTGATATACATAACAAAAAACAAGGGACCTAACACACTACCCTGGGGTACTCCATGCTCAACCGGAACCTTGATCTGAACAAATTGCTTTCTGTTTTCCAGATAGGATTTAAAAAGTAATAAAACATTGCCACAAATGCCATAATACTGAAGTTTCTGTATCAGAATCTTGTGGTCAATCATATTGAAAGCCTTAGATAAATCAAAGAAAATTCCAGTAACGCCACTGTAACCCTCATCCAACTGTTTGCATATATGATTTTGGACATTAACTGTTGCTTCTTCTGTGCCACAACCTTTCCGAAAGCCATATTGACAGTCGTTGAGTAAATCATTTCCTTCCAAATATGCAACTACTTGCCGGTGAATAATTCTTTCAAAAATGTTATTAATAGCAGGCCATACAGAAATTGGACGAAACTTGTCAATCGTGGTCGAGTTTTTCTCTTTTGGTACGGGTACAACTTTATGAATCCTCAAAATATCAGGATATGATTTCGCAATTATCATATTATTAAAAATTTTAACCAAGTGCGGAACAATGCTGTTGCTACACTTCTTTAATACTTTGGGCGATATATTATCATGACCGTAACTTTTACCTGACGATAAAGTGAAAATTTCATCTTCCATTTCTTCTCTAGTGGTGTAATTCAGTATTAATAGAGTGTTTCAATGATGGAGAGTTCTCAGCGAGTTGTAATTATCGGAAGAATATTCATCTATTCCTTCCTTTAGATCTTTTATTGACTTTAAAAAATGAGTGTTTAATATTTCAGTCTTGTTTACATCGTTTGGTATAAAATTACCGTTAGAATCTTTAATGGATATCCGTTTCTCTAAACTTCTACCGAGTGTATCATTTAAAAACTTCCAGGTCTTCCTGGGATCATTTTGAAAGCTTGACAAATTATTTGCATAAAAGTTGTTCATTGAATCTTTATATGCTTTCTTAATTACTTTACTAATACGTTTCAGCTGCCTTTTAACATTCTAAATTTCAGAATTCTTCCTTCTTAGCTTTAGTAATTTGTTTTTATAAGCAATTAATTTATGTAGGTTTCCATTCATCCATGGAGTCAGTTTATTTTTTAAGATCCTACTCCGATTCTTTATAACAGTAGAGTGATCTATTGCAGAATTAATAGATAATATTAGATTGTTAGCATCGACTGACGGGTTACCCGAGTTCGGCAGAGACCGTAGCATACTTTGAAGGTAATCTTTTAACTTATCGTAATCACAAACGGAAAAATTTTCTCGTACACAGTCGTGCATTTGAACGTTAATGTCGACTGAACAATATATTATGTTGTGATCAGATAGCTTGCATTCAATTGAGTCAATGATCATGGGTTTTGTAATATTACAGTAAACATGATCAAGATAAGTATTACTATTAGGGCGCGTAACTAGATTGTGACAATTATTGAAATCATAGCTTAAAAGCATATTAAAAACATCTGCTGATGAATTTACATCCAGCGCATTTATGTTTGCATCGCCAATAACTATAGATGGATTTCTTCCATGGTAACCAAGTAAATTGTCCAAAAAACTAACAAAATTTGAAGGATGACTTATAGAGTGATATAATAGTTATAGGTTTACGATCCACCTCTACATCTTGCAGTTTTAAAACAATGGAGTCTATAAAACCTTCACTTTTACAATCCACCTCAAAGAAGTTGAACTGCTCTCGAATAAATAATGATGTACCGCCGTAACCGTCAGATCGACAACAGTGTATTGATTTATAGCCCGGTATATTGTAAATTTAAACTATGTCTTTCTTAAACCACGTTTCTTGTACTGCAATAACTGCAGAGAATCTAGAAATCAGTGTTTTAAATGAGTTAAATTTTTTAATTGATGATATGCTTCTGATATAATATAATATTAAAAAACTACTATTTAATTGTTCTAAATTTGTATTAAATTCTTCAAAATTGGAAAATAAATGATTATTGATCATAAAAAAGGGAAAAATATTAAAAATATACAATAAAATTATTTAACATACATAAGAATTTATGTTCAGGAGGGTGATTCATAATCGTTGTCCGAATCCTCATCAATATCACGCAATTGACGCGATTGCCGCAGTTGTGGTCGGTGCGTTGCTGCTTCAGATAACAACTTATCGACATTCCTCAATAGTCATGGTTTAGACATCTCACTCCTTTTGGCAAGTACTTTGCTTCCGGATGTATAAACTGCTCGAAATAAGATACTTTTCAGAGATTTTGCGTATTTGAACAAATTTAATGTTTCTCTGCTCAAGTAATCGTTCACATAAACATTCTTAGTTTTCTCTTGATCTTTTAGTTTGGGTTTGATCGACATTAATTGTGCTTTATCCTTCTTTGAGTTAAGTTTAACGACTAACGATTGTTTATTGTTTTTATTTTTACTTAAAAAGTAGGCATCACTAATACTGTCCGGTCGCATTTCAACACCAGCATCTGCCGACAGCTTCATAACAGCCTCAGCAGCAGATACATTTTCGGTCGATTTCACACCAGTAATCACACAATCGTTTTGAACCCTTTGGTCGTTTAGAAATTTGATCGAATCTTTTAAAGTGTTTACTTCTGTTTTTAACGCCTTGTTCTCTTTCTGCACAACTTCCAGCTTCTTCTTGTTATCGGCTACACCTTTGAGAATATCATCATATTGCTTTGACATGAAGTTCATGGTTTCACGCATTGCACTCAATTCACTCAGCTGATCCAGTTTCTTCAATTCCACTTTGATCGCATTTAGTTCAGCTGTTACTGAAGAGTTTTTGTTGTTGTTGTTACTTCTGTTATTGTTGCTGGATGCACAGATATGACAAACTCTTCTTCTTCATGCGCTAACAAATGATTGAATTGTTGTTTGTTTAGAGCAGTGCAGAAAGCAGGAAAACTTTTGTTGCATTTATCACAATCTATGCTTCCATCATTTTCTTCAATATCTGAATTACACTGACCGCAACTAAATTTTTTGTATGCAATGCTTCGTCTACTTGTGGGAGGCATTTTTCAATAAGTACAATGACTTTGCCACTTGTTTGTAGGAAAACACTTGCTATAAACACCAAAAACTGTTTTTAATTGTTTTAATATTTGAAATTGAAATTTTCAATGACGGAGCTCGCAAAAAACTTGACTTCACACAACAGGGTTGCCAACCAGTACCATATGAAGTAGAACCAACTTTCTTGGTGATGACCATCTCTTTTTGGTACAAACTAGGCTGTTAACCTCTTTGACGCTTGAGACACTGCATGAGTATTGACCAGAACTTTGGTTCCAATTTCCAGATTAATTTGTGGTCTACGGTGGACCTCATACTTATTTTTATTTGAATCTTGCTGGCGTTGTTCTACTTCCTTGGCATCTTTTAAAATATTGGTGAGATTCTGTAGATATGGAGTGATTTGCGGTAGAAATTTTTCATGTTATATGATTGTGCGGAAATCATGGTGGACATCGTCGATTGTACGTAGTTCACGACCGAATGTGAGGTATGCAGATGTGAAACCAGTAGATTACACTTCGCAGTATTCATGGCAAAACGAATGGCACTAAGGTGGGAGCTCCAGGTGGTGTGATGTGACTGGACAAGAATATATAGTTGGGCCTTCATGTCACGATTCTTACGTTCCACTGGGTTAGCTTGCGGGTGGTACACTGGAGTAAAGTGCTGTTGAATATTAAGGCAATAGGCAACTTTCTGCATCACGGCTGATATAAACTGTACGCCATTATCTGTTTTCAGACGTCTCGGGACTCCGTATCTTAAGAAAATTTCTTCAATTAAGACTTTAGCGCACATCTCGGCAGTAGCTTCTCGCAAAGGGAATATCTCTTTCCAACGGGTGGCTACATCTTCGGCAATTAATATCCAAATAAATCAAAGGACAATACTTCAAAACGTTGCTTACAACTAGTTGTTTGTAATAGTCCGGCGGGCTTCATGTTCGTGGCTTTATAACGCTGACAATCGATGCAGGACTTCACATACTTAGTAATCTGAGCTCTCATACCGGGCCAAAAAAATTTTTCTTTGTCAGATCAGTTAAGGGTTTGGCAATCTGTGCATAATTATTAATAAATTTACGATACCATGAGCAAGTTTGAATAAATGATATTAGCTCCTTAATATTTTTTGGTTCCTTTTTTCGCAGATACGGCCAATGTTTTATTGGGATCGACAGAAATACCCTTAGGCGTCAAAATACGACCCAAATATTTAAATTTTGCACAACAAAATCGACATTTGGAGCTGTTTACACGCAACTTGTACCTTTCCAACATCGTAAAAACTTTATCAAGGTCACGAAGATGATCTGGGAAATTTGGAGAACATATTATGAGGTCATCTAAATAAGCCAAAATATATATATCTGGGACTGAGGTCTTAAAACGGTCAATTAGGCGCTGAAAAGTAGCAGGCGCGTTCCTTAATCCAAAAGGCATTCGTGTGAATCGAAAAAGACCAAAAGGAGTTATAGTCCTGGCGAGGTCCATGCTGATTCGCATTCGTCAACTATACCCAAATCCATCATTTTCGAAACTTCTGACAGTAGTAATTTAGCTTTCATGATCGACAATCTATAAGCTGCAGATGAGATAGGTCGATTATCTCCGGTATCGATGCGATGTTCTGTGTAAGGTGTTGGCTCAGCGATTTCTCCAAATACGCTCAAATGCTTACAAAGAGAATCGTCCAATTGCATCCTTTCCTCCTCTGTTATATTTTGACCATCAGAACTCTTCAAAATTTTAAAATCCACCATTAGCAAAGGTGTAAAAACAGAGTTTTGGTACGCTTCATCAAACAGTGTTGTTTTTCAGCTGGTTTAAAGATATTGCATCGATCGGGCGTATCTCTTCCTTGTAAGGGTAAACTATCTTTAAAAATTGCCTGAATCGAGTGAGGGGAATAGTCATTATAGTCACATCTGGCCCAAAATATTCAAAATCAGAGAATCTATTTTCATTGTTGCAATGTTTTGAATTATTTTCTAGTTGGTCAACAGCTTTCCTTTTTCTGCTTCTGAAGTTGCGGCACGAATTTCATTCGGATCAATAGTCTTATTTGCGACTTTTATACTTTCAATGGGATTTAGTCAGAAAATATGTAATGAACGTCAGGCTCACTCTCAAAATACCAGTATTTTTGTCCCATATTTAGAACCATCTCAGCCTTTTCCAGGTAGAATAACGAACTGTATGTCTTTCTTTCCTTTCTACCAATTTCTATTTTGCACACAGTCGACAAACAATTTTTTATGGATCTACTGCCATCTGCTAAAGATATGCCCATACGCACCTGATCGTAAACACAACCATGAAAATCCATAACTTTCTTTAGGTTGGCACTTGCCACACTCATACGTGCACCTGTGTCTACAAATACTTGGCCAGGAATTCCAAACATTTTCACATTAATAATTGGTATATCACTATTTAGCGAATCTGTGGACATACTATTAAAATAAGCGATACCCTGATCTTATTTGCATTACTTTTACAATTTGAGCAGTTCGCACGCACTACACCAGGAGCATTACACCCATAACAAGCCAATTTTGGTTTGGCCGTGTTCGCCTGTGCCATTGTAATAGCGTTTTGTCTTCCCTGCTCTTCAACTTTTTTCTTTTTAAAACAGTCGTCAACTTTGTGGCCTTTTCTATGGCAGAATGAGCATCGAACTGCACCACCAGCTGCACCTCTGGAACTATTTTCAAATTTTCCACGTTCTGCCAGAACTTCTTCAGCCTCTCGAGCATCTTTTAACAGTTCGTCGAAGTTTTGGACCTTGTGCCGAAAAACTCTATCACGTATCTGTATACTAAGCATTCCAAAAAGTATGTCGATTTCCACTGAAGGTTTTGTTAATTTAGAAAATAAAGCTCTTTTCTACCTTATAAATGCGTCGGTAGCTTCGCCTCTCTGTTGCTTTCCAGCGAAAATTTCTGCATATATGCGCCATGCAGGTTTCGGAGGACAGAACGAGTCCCGTAGCATCTTCACGACATCATCAAATGTTTTTGCATCACCCAGTAATAACATTGTCATTCCGTTGATTGCATCTTCATCAGAAACTTTTTCCACTACCTTAAACGTCGTTATAGCAGATATATATTCTTCCACTTTTGCAGGATCACTTTCACCACCGTGCCGTACAATTACTGAAAGATCCCACCTTGACGTTAGCGGTAATCACACTCCACATAATCTTCTCCAAAGATTCTGCCGTAAGTGGTCTTGTCATTGTGTATAATCTTGGACTTCTTCGCGATGATTCCAGTGCCATACGATTTAAAACAAGCCTCGGGACGTATTTTCAAATTAGGCTTCAAGCGTATTTGAGTCCTGTTTTCAAAAAGTTGGGCGCCAAATGTACTGGAGGCTATTGCGCGTAGGGCGACAATGCATGTAAGGTATTGCGTTCCGTATTGAAACACGCAACGACAATTTTATTCAAAAAGAACAAACATAAACTATCAATATTGACACTGACAAGATATTATAGTCCAGTCAATTGAATAACTTCTGAAACCGACACTGAGTACGTATCTAGCAACAGGTATTGTTATTCCTTTGGCTTTGAGCAAGTAGCAACGTCACCGACACTGAACACGTATCTAGCGAAAGTATACGATTTGCTTGAACTAGGCAGAATATCAGAATGTCTCTCTGTATATTAGCATACACGTCCTTTTATACGCAGAAAGCTTTGTAAGCCTTACTTCAATGCTCAACGAGTGTAAGCTTCTTTCACCAACGTATTCACACTCAACATTCTCACCAACGAAAGTAGTCAAACAAGTCCAATAAACAACTGAAGGTATACTTAAAGCTATTAGAACTGGTTCTCGTTGAGTTACATGTAATGTACATCAGAACTATACTTTTCTATTTTCTTTAAGATTTGAATTCAAATATCAAAACGAAACAATTTCATAATATTAGGTTGAACCGAATAAAAGTTAACAAATAAATGAAATAAAATACAACAATAAGTAATGGATTCAACTAGAGTGGTTGCGTTAGTAATTTAATGATTGACATTTTATATGCAATTTAGGTAAATGTGAGTCTGCTACAAATTTATAATAAATATAAATTAATGCAGTCTCTTTTATTCAAAGGTTTGGGGGTGAGGGCTCATAAACTAGAATTCTAGTCTTTTTCTTTTCTCTTTTAAGCAAACTATACATCAAAAACGAAATAAAAATATTGAAATAAAACTGAAAGCTTTTTTATTATTCAAAATGAAGGTTGGGAGGCGGGTTGAGGGACAGACAAAATTATATTATATTTTTTCAGCTAAAAATATTGACCACAAAAACATTTTATTCAAAAATGAAAGTGAAATGGTTTTTTTATTTCAAATGTTTTTTTCCTTTTTGCATATTTGGGGAGGGGTACGAAATCTTATTGTTTTCAGTGAATAATATAAATCGTTGATGCTTAAGAGCACATCTACATATTATAAATCCCTCGACCTCGATCGAGATCACAGGGCACACCGACACAGAACCAAACACACCAATTCAACGGCAGGGGGCGACACAAATTATATCATGATCCACAACAATGACATCTATCACCTTTCACACAAATAAACTATATCATACCATAGACAACACTCACTTACAACATCATAGACACAAACCACAACAAAATATAAAGTTCACAACGCAAACATTACAAAAAGGGGTGACCAACAAATTTATTACTAACATAACACACTTCATTTCACTCACCACAGCACATCACAAAAATAACAACAATATCGAAAATACATCATATTATCGATAACACATCACGAAAAATATCTACACTAACAACTACAACGATAACTTATCCAGAAAACCTAACAACACTCACGATGACGTCATACACACCAGCTAGATCTCTCTCACTTCACGTCAGGCTAATATTCACTCTCTCTCTATTTCGAGAAAAGGTGGCAACACTGAAATCACTTGGTCGCAGGCTAATACACTCTATCTATTTCGTGAAAAGGTGGCAACACTGCCGGCTTTGCACCAAAATATTATTTACTCTCTATCTATTTCGAGGAAAGGTGGCAACACTGACGTCACTTGGCCCCAGGCTAATACTCTCTCTCTATTTCGCGAAAAGGTGACAACACTGGTGGCTTTGCACCAAAATATGGTGTCGATATGCACAAGCGACATCCTCCCTCTCTCTAACACACATGAAATCTGGTAAATATTCCATCTCTTTCGGGCTTGGCACCCTCGTATAAAGTAAAAGTTGAGCCAGAACCATCCAATATACCCTACTATAGACCCTTGAAATTGCAGCCAACAGTAAGATC
Organism: Polietes domitor; assembly: GCA_947397865.1. Taxonomy (NCBI): domain Eukaryota; kingdom Metazoa; phylum Arthropoda; class Insecta; order Diptera; family Muscidae; genus Polietes; species Polietes domitor. Next base: position 972,157 of record CANDYM010000001.1, read on the forward strand.
TTTAAATAACATTATTAAATACAAATTATGTGTAGATTTTTTTAAATTTTGAAGATCGCATCCAATAATTAGTAAAAGGGCGTTATGTTCGGCCAAGCCTAATCTTCCATGGAGTGAATTTCAAAGTATTACAGATTCTAGGCTGTCGGCTTTGTGTAGAAGTCAACCTACACGCCGACCTCTGTTTACTGTAAACTGTGATGTTTCATTGGTGAAATATTGGAAAAAAATTAAATAATTTTAAAAAACACTCTCGCTGCAATCTTAAAAAAATGTGCTTAAAAATTAAAATATTGTTTATTCATTTAGTAATTTTCAGTCCTGAAGCCGATGTTCATGGATAAAAATATTACTTCCATTAATTGATATTCAGATCATATTTTTAGATTTGCTTTACAAATGTGGAAGCTCACACAAATAATCCGTTCCTAAGCAAGATTATAATCATAATCTACTTTCGAGTTGTACAGTAAATCTTAAAGGAAAAAGTAGATTTTGGGTTTATATCCGAACGCAGTATAAACCACTGTAATTGTAGAAGTGAAAGTACGTAACCCAGAGATTCACAGAGAAAAATTAATCATAAATTAAAATTAATTTAGATATGGCCGATATTGTTATATCCTTGTAGTACCTCCCACACAAATTGGGAATACCTTGGTTAAAATAAAACTAATATAACTTCAATACGCCTAAAAGTCGTTTATTGATATTCAGATAATATTTTTAGATTTGTTTTACAAATGTGGAATGTACCAAGAACCTTTTAGTACTTCTGACACAAATACTCCGTAAATCTTAAAGTGTAAACGGAGCTATAATTAGAAATACAAAATATTTTTTTATATCGCAGACATTGTACAATGATTTTAAAATTTATAAATTAAGATTACTTGGTTATCAAGTTTTTCTTTATTTGAGTTCTCTTATCAAACTAAAGCTTAAACATAATTTCCAAATACTTATTGCTGTACCCACACTCAACTTTGCAGGAACAAATTAAGCGTAGTGACTCTCGCTAAAAATCACTGAAACTTTGTCAGTCGATAAAGCTTTGTGCGCTGAAGTGAACAGTGTAAAAATTTTTTGTCGGCCACGCCCCGTTTTTAGTGGGCGGGACTTTTAAGCTGAAAATGTCTCACTCTATATCTCGAACAGTACTGTCTCAATCTCGTCGAAATGTACGTCATTTGAAAGGTAATTCCAAGATTTTTTTAACGGTTCTATTATGTTCTTATAAAGGGTGATTTTTTAAGAGCTTGATAACTTTTTAAAAAAAAAAAACGCATAAAATTTGCAAAATCTCATCGGTTCTTTATTTGAAACGTTAGATTGGTCCATGACATTTACTTTTTGAAGATAATTTCATTTAAATGTTGACCGCGGCTGCGCCTCAAGTGGTCCATCCGCTTAGTCCAATTTTGGCATTTCCACGTTTTTGAGTAACAGAGGCCCAATTGCTGCGAACGGCGACGAATCGATAATTGATGGTCATCATTAACATTGGCCGATACAGCTGCGATATTTTCTTCAGTTCGTACTCTACGTAAGCGTCTTGGTGGTTTAATGTCCAACAATGTAAATTTGGTGCGAAATTTAGTCACAATAGCCCGAATAGCCGCTTCAGTGGGTCGATTAAACTGACCATAAAATGGAAGCGTGCGATGAACTTTCTTAACAGAGCACGCATTTTGATAATAAAATTCAATGATTTGCAAGCGTTGCTCGTTAGTAAGTCTATTCATGATGAAATGTCAAAGCATACTGAGCATCTTTCTCTTTGACACCATGTCTGAAATCCCACGTGATCTGTCAAATACTAATGCATGAAAATCCTAACCTCAAAAAAATCACTCTTTATATTTAGTTCGGTCCTAGCTAAATTTCAAAAATTCCATTTTTTGTTATGGTTTTTTGCAATAAAACTCAATTTTTAGAAAATGGCGTCCATGTAAGACTAAATCATTTTATACATGATTAGATAGCCGATGTTTCAAGCTTTCATTTAAGCCATATTGCAACAAATTGACACACTAAACACCTGAGTTATTTAAGTTTCAAATTAGCTTTTATATTTTCTAGAAACTAGAAAAGGTTTTTTGTATTGCCGGCCTTCGGTCGGGCTTAAAGATTTTCTCCTATGGGGTATGTCCAAAGCCGGCTACGCAGACTACATTTTTTGCATTGCCGGCCTTCGGCCGGGCTTAAAGATGTTCTCCTATGAGGTATGTCCAAAGCCGGCTACGCAGACTACATTTGTTTTTGCATTGCCGGCCTTCGGCCTGGCTTAAAGATTTTCTCCTATTGGGTATGTCCAAAGCCGGCTACGCAGACTACAGTTTCTTTGCATTGCCGGCCTTCGGCCGGGCTTAAAGATTTTCTCCTATGGGGTATGTCCAAAGCCGGCTACGCAGACTACATTTTTTTTGCATTACCGGCCTTCGGCCGGGCTTAAAGATTTTCTCCTATGGGGTATGTCCAAAACCGGCTACGCAGACTACAGTTTTTTTGCATTGCCGCCCTTCGGCCGGGCTTAAAGATTTTCTCCTATGGGGTATGTCCAAAGGCGGCTACTCAGAGTAAGGGTTTTTTGTAATGTAATGCTATTTTTTAATATATCAGAATGTATCTAAATAATTTATATGAATTCATAAACTTGTTATTTAAAAATAATGTTTTTATTATTTGTTTCTATAGTTATGGTAACAATTTATCTGTCGTCTTTTGCAATTTTATTATAACTGGCCGAAAGGCTTATAAATTACAAATAAAACAAGTAAGAAGGCGTTAAGTTCGGCCGGGCCGAATCTTATATACCCTCCACCACGGAGTGCATTCCACAGTATTACCAGCAGATTAAAGGATGTCGACTTTTAAAGATATCCCCATTCACCCCATTCTCCACCCAAATGTACAAATTTCGAAAAAACCCTTTTTCAAGTCTTCATAGTCAGAATGTATTTCATGATTTCAACTTCAGCGGTTTGGTAGGTCCCATTTTTATCCCTCTTTTTAATTATATCCCTTAAAATTACAAATTTCGAAAAAGCCCTCTATTTTACGTGTCTATGCAATTAGAGGGATGTACACACCGAATTTCATAATTCTAGCTGTTGTCATTTGGTAGGTACTATTTTTATCCCCTTTTTCCATTTGAACCCCAAAAAGTACGAATTTTGGAAAGTTCTTTTATTTTACGTGCCTACGCAATCAGAGGAATGTATATATCGAATTTCACTATTCTAGGTGCAGCCGTTATGTTGGTACTATTTTTATCCCTTTTGCCCCATTTAACCCCTTTAAAGTACGAATTTAGACGAAATACTTTTATATTATTTATCTACTCTATTAGAGGAATGTACACGCCAAATTTCGTGTTTCTATCTGTTGTCGTTTGAAAGGTACCATTTTTATCCCTTTTTGTCCCATTTCGCCCCCTACAAATAAAAATCACTTTTTATGCTATAAAGGGATGGCGCATTGCGAATATCAAGTAAATACAAGATAATATGTTCAAAAAACATGCTGAAATACACAAAATATTAGGGGTATTTTCAGTCCTTGTGAGGGAAAAATTTTTCCCTCTGGGCCGATTTCGTCCACTTTCAATCCCAACCGATCTACAACCATAAGACACATTTAGGAAAAATTTGAACCTCCTAGCTCATTTCGTTCGGCCGCTATCGTGCTTTCAACAGACAGACGGACAGACGGACAGACGGACAGACGGACAGACGGACATGGCTATATCGTCTTAGAATTTTACCACGACCCAGAATATATATACTTTATGGGGTCTCCGATGAATATTTCGAGGTGTTACAAACGGAATGACAAAGTGAATATACCCCCATCCTGGTGGTGGAGGGTATAAAAATGAATGAAAGAATGAATAAATGAATAAATAAATAAATGGATAAATGAATAAATGAATAAATGGATAAATGAATAAATGAATAAATGAATAAATGAATAAATGAATAAATGAATAAATGAATAAATGAATAAATGAATAAATGAATAAATGAATAAATGAATAAATGAATAAATGAATAAATGAATAAATGAATAAATGAATAAATGAATAAATGAATAAATGAATAAATGAATAAATGAATAAATGAATAAATGAATAAATGAATAAATGAATAAATGAATAAATGAATAAATGAATAAATGAATAAATGAATAAATGAATAAATGAATAAATGAATAAATGAATAAATGAATAAATGAATAAATGAATAAATGAATAAATGAATAAATGAATAAATGAATAAATGAATAAATGAATAAATGAATAAATGAATAAATGAATAAATGAATAAATGAATAAATGAATAAATGAATAAATGAATAAATGAATAAATGAATAAATGAATAAATGAATAAATGAATAAATGAATAAATGAATAAATGAATAAATGAATAAATGAATAAATGAATAAATGAATAAATGAATAAATGAATAAATGAATAAATGAATAAATGAATAAATGAATAAATGAATAAATGAATAAATGAATAAATGAATAAATGAATAAATGAATAAATGAATAAATGAATAAATGAATAAATGAATAAATGAATAAATGAATAAATGAATAAATGAATAAATGAATAAATGAATAAATGAATAAATGAATAAATGAATAAATGAATAAATGAATAAATGAATAAATGAATAAATGAATAAATGAATAAATGAATAAATGAATAAATGAATAAATGAATAAATGAATAAATGAATAAATGAATAAATGAATAAATGAATAAATGAATAAATGAATAAATGAATAAATGAATAAATGAATAAATGAATAAATGAATAAATGAATAAATGAATAAATGAATAAATGAATAAATGAATAAATGAATAAATGAATAAATGAATAAATGAATAAATGAATAAATGAATAAATGAATAAATGAATAAATGAATAAATGAATAAATGAATAAATGAATAAATGAATAAATGAATAAATGAATAAATGAATAAATGAATAAATGAATAAATGAATAAATGAATAAATGAATAAATGAATAAATGAATAAATGAATAAATGAATAAATGAATAAATGAATAAATGAATAAATGAATAAATGAATAAATGAATAAATGAATAAATGAATAAATGAATAAATGAATAAATGAATAAATGAATAAATGAATAAATGAATAAATGAATAAATGAATAAATGAATAAATGAATAAATGAATAAATGAATAAATGAATAAATGAATAAATGAATAAATGAATAAATGAATAAATGAATAAATGAATAAATGAATAAATGAATAAATGAATAAATGAATAAATGAATAAATGAATAAATGAATAAATGAATAAATGAATAAATGAATAAATGAATAAATGAATAAATGAATAAATGAATAAATGAATAAATGAATAAATGAATAAATGAATAAATGAATAAATGAATAAATGAATAAATGAATAAATGAATAAATGAATAAATGAATAAATGAATAAATGAATAAATGAATAAATGAATAAATGAATAAATGAATAAATGAATAAATGAATAAATGAATAAATGAATAAATGAATAAATGAATAAATGAATAAATGAATAAATGAATAAATGAATAAATGAATAAATGAATAAATGAATAAATGAATAAATGAATAAATGAATAAATGAATAAATGAATAAATGAATAAATGAATAAATGAATAAATGAATAAATGAATAAATGAATAAATGAATAAATGAATAAATGAATAAATGAATAAATGAATAAATGAATAAATGAATAAATGAATAAATGAATAAATGAATAAATGAATAAATGAATAAATGAATAAATGAATAAATGAATAAATGAATAAATGAATAAATGAATAAATGAATAAATGAATAAATGAATAAATGAATAAATGAATAAATGAATAAATGAATAAATGAATAAATGAATAAATGAATAAATGAATAAATGAATAAATGAATAAATGAATAAATGAATAAATGAATAAATGAATAAATGAATAAATGAATAAATGAATAAATGAATAAATGAATAAATGAATAAATGAATAAATGAATAAATGAATAAATGAATAAATGAATAAATGAATAAATGAATAAATGAATAAATGAATAAATGAATAAATGAATAAATGAATAAATGAATAAATGAATAAATGAATAAATGAATAAATGAATAAATGAATAAATGAATAAATGAATAAATGAATAAATGAATAAATGAATAAATGAATAAATGAATAAATGAATAAATGAATAAATGAATAAATGAATAAATGAATAAATGAATAAATGAATAAATGAATAAATGAATAAATGAATAAATGAATAAATGAATAAATGAATAAATGAATAAATGAATAAATGAATAAATGAATAAATGAATAAATGAATAAATGAATAAATGAATAAATGAATAAATGAATAAATGAATAAATGAATAAATGAATAAATGAATAAATGAATAAATGAATAAATGAATAAATGAATAAATGAATAAATGAATAAATGAATAAATGAATAAATGAATAAATGAATAAATGAATAAATGAATAAATGAATAAATGAATAAATGAATAAATGAATAAATGAATAAATGAATAAATGAATAAATGAATAAATGAATAAATGAATAAATGAATAAATGAATAAATGAATAAATGAATAAATGAATAAATGAATAAATGAATAAATGAATAAATGAATAAATGAATAAATGAATAAATGAATAAATGAATAAATGAATAAATGAATAAATGAATAAATGAATAAATGAATAAATGAATAAATGAATAAATGAATAAATGAATAAATGAATAAATGAATAAATGAATAAATGAATAAATGAATAAATGAATAAATGAATAAATGAATAAATGAATAAATGAATAAATGAATAAATGAATAAATGAATAAATGAATAAATGAATAAATGAATAAATGAATAAATGAATAAATGAATAAATGAATAAATGAATAAATGAATAAATGAATAAATGAATAAATGAATAAATGAATAAATGAATAAATGAATAAATGAATAAATGAATAAATGAATAAATGAATAAATGAATAAATGAATAAATGAATAAATGAATAAATGAATAAATGAATAAATGAATAAATGAATAAATGAATAAATGAATAAATGAATAAATGAATAAATGAATAAATGAATAAATGAATAAATGAATAAATGAATAAATGAATAAATGAATAAATGAATAAATGAATAAATGAATAAATGAATAAATGAATAAATGAATAAATGAATAAATGAATAAATGAATAAATGAATAAATGAATAAATGAATAAATGAATAAATGAATAAATGAATAAATGAATAAATGAATAAATGAATAAATGAATAAATGAATAAATGAATAAATGAATAAATGAATAAATGAATAAATGAATAAATGAATAAATGAATAAATGAATAAATGAATAAATGAATAAATGAATAAATGAATAAATGAATAAATGAATAAATGAATAAATGAATAAATGAATAAATGAATAAATGAATAAATGAATAAATGAATAAATGAATAAATGAATAAATGAATAAATGAATAAATGAATAAATGAATAAATGAATAAATGAATAAATGAATAAATGAATAAATGAATAAATGAATAAATGAATAAATGAATAAATGAATAAATGAATAAATGAATAAATGAATAAATGAATAAATGAATAAATGAATAAATGAATAAATGAATAAATGAATAAATGAATAAATGAATAAATGAATAAATGAATAAATGAATAAATGAATAAATGAATAAATGAATAAATGAATAAATGAATAAATGAATAAATGAATAAATGAATAAATGAATAAATGAATAAATGAATAAATGAATAAATGAATAAATGAATAAATGAATAAATGAATAAATGAATAAATGAATAAATGAATAAATGAATAAATGAATAAATGAATAAATGAATAAATGAATAAATGAATAAATGAATAAATGAATAAATGAATAAATGAATAAATGAATAAATGAATAAATGAATAAATGAATAAATGAATAAATGAATAAATGAATAAATGAATAAATGAATAAATGAATAAATGAATAAATGAATAAATGAATAAATGAATAAATGAATAAATGAATAAATGAATAAATGAATAAATGAATAAATGAATAAATGAATAAATGAATAAATGAATAAATGAATAAATGAATAAATGAATAAATGAATAAATGAATAAATGAATAAATGAATAAATGAATAAATGAATAAATGAATAAATGAATAAATGAATAAATGAATAAATGAATAAATGAATAAATGAATAAATGAATAAATGAATAAATGAATAAATGAATAAATGAATAAATGAATAAATGAATAAATGAATAAATGAATAAATGAATAAATGAATAAATGAATAAATGAATAAATGAATAAATGAATAAATGAATAAATGAATAAATGAATAAATGAATAAATGAATAAATGAATAAATGAATAAATGAATAAATGAATAAATGAATAAATGAATAAATGAATAAATGAATAAATGAATAAATGAATAAATGAATAAATGAATAAATGAATAAATGAATAAATGAATAAATGAATAAATGAATAAATGAATAAATGAATAAATGAATAAATGAATAAATGAATAAATGAATAAATGAATAAATGAATAAATGAATAAATGAATAAATGAATAAATGAATAAATGAATAAATGAATAAATGAATAAATGAATAAATGAATAAATGAATAAATGAATAAATGAATAAATGAATAAATGAATAAATGAATAAATGAATAAATGAATAAATGAATAAATGAATAAATGAATAAATGAATAAATGAATAAATGAATAAATGAATAAATGAATAAATGAATAAATGAATAAATGAATAAATGAATAAATGAATAAATGAATAAATGAATAAATGAATAAATGAATAAATGAATAAATGAATAAATGAATAAATGAATAAATGAATAAATGAATAAATGAATAAATGAATAAATGAATAAATGAATAAATGAATAAATGAATAAATGAATAAATGAATAAATGAATAAATGAATAAATGAATAAATGAATAAATGAATAAATGAATAAATGAATAAATGAATAAATGAATAAATGAATAAATGAATAAATGAATAAATGAATAAATGAATAAATGAATAAATGAATAAATGAATAAATGAATAAATGAATAAATGAATAAATGAATAAATGAATAAATGAATAAATGAATAAATGAATAAATGAATAAATGAATAAATGAATAAATGAATAAATGAATAAATGAATAAATGAATAAATGAATAAATGAATAAATGAATAAATGAATAAATGAATAAATGAATAAATGAATAAATGAATAAATGAATAAATGAATAAATGAATAAATGAATAAATGAATAAATGAATAAATGAATAAATGAATAAATGAATAAATGAATAAATGAATAAATGAATAAATGAATAAATGAATAAATGAATAAATGAATAAATGAATAAATGAATAAATGAATAAATGAATAAATGAATAAATGAATAAATGAATAAATGAATAAATGAATAAATGAATAAATGAATAAATGAATAAATGAATAAATGAATAAATGAATAAATGAATAAATGAATAAATGAATAAATGAATAAATGAATAAATGAATAAATGAATAAATGAATAAATGAATAAATGAATAAATGAATAAATGAATAAATGAATAAATGAATAAATGAATAAATGAATAAATGAATAAATGAATAAATGAATAAATGAATAAATGAATAAATGAATAAATGAATAAATGAATAAATGAATAAATGAATAAATGAATAAATGAATAAATGAATAAATGAATAAATGAATAAATGAATAAATGAATAAATGAATAAATGAATAAATGAATAAATGAATAAATGAATAAATGAATAAATGAATAAATGAATAAATGAATAAATGAATAAATGAATAAATGAATAAATGAATAAATGAATAAATGAATAAATGAATAAATGAATAAATGAATAAATGAATAAATGAATAAATGAATAAATGAATAAATGAATAAATGAATAAATGAATAAATGAATAAATGAATAAATGAATAAATGAATAAATGAATAAATGAATAAATGAATAAATGAATAAATGAATAAATGAATAAATGAATAAATGAATAAATGAATAAATGAATAAATGAATAAATGAATAAATGAATAAATGAATAAATGAATAAATGAATAAATGAATAAATGAATAAATGAATAAATGAATAAATGAATAAATGAATAAATGAATAAATGAATAAATGAATAAATGAATAAATGAATAAATGAATAAATGAATAAATGAATAAATGAATAAATGAATAAATGAATAAATGAATAAATGAATAAATGAATAAATGAATAAATGAATAAATGAATAAATGAATAAATGAATAAATGAATAAATGAATAAATGAATAAATGAATAAATGAATAAATGAATAAATGAATAAATGAATAAATGAATAAATGAATAAATGAATAAATGAATAAATGAATAAATGAATAAATGAATAAATGAATAAATGAATAAATGAATAAATGAATAAATGAATAAATGAATAAATGAATAAATGAATAAATGAATAAATGAATAAATGAATAAATGAATAAATGAATAAATGAATAAATGAATAAATGAATAAATGAATAAATGAATAAATGAATAAATGAATAAATGAATAAATGAATAAATGAATAAATGAATAAATGAATAAATGAATAAATGAATAAATGAATAAATGAATAAATGAATAAATGAATAAATGAATAAATGAATAAATGAATAAATGAATAAATGAATAAATGAATAAATGAATAAATGAATAAATGAATAAATGAATAAATGAATAAATGAATAAATGAATAAATGAATAAATGAATAAATGAATAAATGAATAAATGAATAAATGAATAAATGAATAAATGAATAAATGAATAAATGAATAAATGAATAAATGAATAAATGAATAAATGAATAAATGAATAAATGAATAAATGAATAAATGAATAAATGAATAAATGAATAAATGAATAAATGAATAAATGAATAAATGAATAAATGAATAAATGAATAAATGAATAAATGAATAAATGAATAAATGAATAAATGAATAAATGAATAAATGAATAAATGAATAAATGAATAAATGAATAAATGAATAAATGAATAAATGAATAAATGAATAAATGAATAAATGAATAAATGAATAAATGAATAAATGAATAAATGAATAAATGAATAAATGAATAAATGAATAAATGAATAAATGAATAAATGAATAAATGAATAAATGAATAAATGAATAAATGAATAAATGAATAAATGAATAAATGAATAAATGAATAAATGAATAAATGAATAAATGAATAAATGAATAAATGAATAAATGAATAAATGAATAAATGAATAAATGAATAAATGAATAAATGAATAAATGAATAAATGAATAAATGAATAAATGAATAAATGAATAAATGAATAAATGAATAAATGAATAAATGAATAAATGAATAAATGAATAAATGAATAAATGAATAAATGAATAAATGAATAAATGAATAAATGAATAAATGAATAAATGAATAAATGAATAAATGAATAAATGAATAAATGAATAAATGAATAAATGAATAAATGAATAAATGAATAAATGAATAAATGAATAAATGAATAAATGAATAAATGAATAAATGAATAAATGAATAAATGAATAAATGAATAAATGAATAAATGAATAAATGAATAAATGAATAAATGAATAAATGAATAAATGAATAAATGAATAAATGAATAAATGAATAAATGAATAAATGAATAAATGAATAAATGAATAAATGAATAAATGAATAAATGAATAAATGAATAAATGAATAAATGAATAAATGAATAAATGAATAAATGAATAAATGAATAAATGAATAAATGAATAAATGAATAAATGAATAAATGAATAAATGAATAAATGAATAAATGAATAAATGAATAAATGAATAAATGAATAAATGAATAAATGAATAAATGAATAAATGAATAAATGAATAAATGAATAAATGAATAAATGAATAAATGAATAAATGAATAAATGAATAAATGAATAAATGAATAAATGAATAAATGAATAAATGAATAAATGAATAAATGAATAAATGAATAAATGAATAAATGAATAAATGAATAAATGAATAAATGAATAAATGAATAAATGAATAAATGAATAAATGAATAAATGAATAAATGAATAAATGAATAAATGAATAAATGAATAAATGAATAAATGAATAAATGAATAAATGAATAAATGAATAAATGAATAAATGAATAAATGAATAAATGAATAAATGAATAAATGAATAAATGAATAAATGAATAAATGAATAAATGAATAAATGAATAAATGAATAAATGAATAAATGAATAAATGAATAAATGAATAAATGAATAAATGAATAAATGAATAAATGAATAAATGAATAAATGAATAAATGAATAAATGAATAAATGAATAAATGAATAAATGAATAAATGAATAAATGAATAAATGAATAAATGAATAAATGAATAAATGAATAAATGAATAAATGAATAAATGAATAAATGAATAAATGAATAAATGAATAAATGAATAAATGAATAAATGAATAAATGAATAAATGAATAAATGAATAAATGAATAAATGAATAAATGAATAAATGAATAAATGAATAAATGAATAAATGAATAAATGAATAAATGAATAAATGAATAAATGAATAAATGAATAAATGAATAAATGAATAAATGAATAAATGAATAAATGAATAAATGAATAAATGAATAAATGAATAAATGAATAAATGAATAAATGAATAAATGAATAAATGAATAAATGAATAAATGAATAAATGAATAAATGAATAAATGAATAAATGAATAAATGAATAAATGAATAAATGAATAAATGAATAAATGAATAAATGAATAAATGAATAAATGAATAAATGAATAAATGAATAAATGAATAAATGAATAAATGAATAAATGAATAAATGAATAAATGAATAAATGAATAAATGAATAAATGAATAAATGAATAAATGAATAAATGAATAAATGAATAAATGAATAAATGAATAAATGAATAAATGAATAAATGAATAAATGAATAAATGAATAAATGAATAAATGAATAAATGAATAAATGAATAAATGAATAAATGAATAAATGAATAAATGAATAAATGAATAAATGAATAAATGAATAAATGAATAAATGAATAAATGAATAAATGAATAAATGAATAAATGAATAAATGAATAAATGAATAAATGAATAAATGAATAAATGAATAAATGAATAAATGAATAAATGAATAAATGAATAAATGAATAAATGAATAAATGAATAAATGAATAAATGAATAAATGAATAAATGAATAAATGAATAAATGAATAAATGAATAAATGAATAAATGAATAAATGAATAAATGAATAAATGAATAAATGAATAAATGAATAAATGAATAAATGAATAAATGAATAAATGAATAAATGAATAAATGAATAAATGAATAAATGAATAAATGAATAAATGAATAAATGAATAAATGAATAAATGAATAAATGAATAAATGAATAAATGAATAAATGAATAAATGAATAAATGAATAAATGAATAAATGAATAAATGAATAAATGAATAAATGAATAAATGAATAAATGAATAAATGAATAAATGAATAAATGAATAAATGAATAAATGAATAAATGAATAAATGAATAAATGAATAAATGAATAAATGAATAAATGAATAAATGAATAAATGAATAAATGAATAAATGAATAAATGAATAAATGAATAAATGAATAAATGAATAAATGAATAAATGAATAAATGAATAAATGAATAAATGAATAAATGAATAAATGAATAAATGAATAAATGAATAAATGAATAAATGAATAAATGAATAAATGAATAAATGAATAAATGAATAAATGAATAAATGAATAAATGAATAAATGAATAAATGAATAAATGAATAAATGAATAAATGAATAAATGAATAAATGAATAAATGAATAAATGAATAAATGAATAAATGAATAAATGAATAAATGAATAAATGAATAAATGAATAAATGAATAAATGAATAAATGAATAAATGAATAAATGAATAAATGAATAAATGAATAAATGAATAAATGAATAAATGAATAAATGAATAAATGAATAAATGAATAAATGAATAAATGAATAAATGAATAAATGAATAAATGAATAAATGAATAAATGAATAAATGAATAAATGAATAAATGAATAAATGAATAAATGAATAAATGAATAAATGAATAAATGAATAAATGAATAAATGAATAAATGAATAAATGAATAAATGAATAAATGAATAAATGAATAAATGAATAAATGAATAAAGAATAAATGAATAAATGAATAAATGAATAAATGAATAAATGAATAAATGAATAAATGAATAAATGAATAAATGAATAAATGAATAAATGAATAAATGAATAAATGAATAAATGAATAAATGAATAAATGAATAAATGAATAAATGAATAAATGAATAAATGAATAAATGAATAAATGAATAAATGAATAAATGAATAAATGAATAAATGAATAAATGAATAAATGAATAAATGAATAAATGAATAAATGAATAAATGAATAAATGAATAAATGAATAAATGAATAAATGAATAAATGAATAAATGAATAAATGAATAAATGAATAAATGAATAAATGAATAAATGAATAAATGAATAAATGAATAAATGAATAAATGAATAAATGAATAAATGAATAAATGAATAAATGAATAAATGAATAAATGAATAAATGAATAAATGAATAAATGAATAAATGAATAAATGAATAAATGAATAAATGAATAAATGAATAAATGAATAAATGAATAAATGAATAAATGAATAAATGAATAAATGAATAAATGAATAAATGAATAAATGAATAAATGAATAAATGAATAAATGAATAAATGAATAAATGAATAAATGAATAAATGAATAAATGAATAAATGAATAAATGAATAAATGAATAAATGAATAAATGAATAAATGAATAAATGAATAAATGAATAAATGAATAAATGAATAAATGAATAAATGAATAAATGAATAAATGAATAAATGAATAAATGAATAAATGAATAAATGAATAAATGAATAAATGAATAAATGAATAAATGAATAAATGAATAAATGAATAAATGAATAAATGAATAAATGAATAAATGAATAAATGAATAAATGAATAAATGAATAAATGAATAAATGAATAAATGAATAAATGAATAAATGAATAAATGAATAAATGAATAAATGAATAAATGAATAAATGAATAAATGAATAAATGAATAAATGAATAAATGAATAAATGAATAAATGAATAAATGAATAAATGAATAAATGAATAAATGAATAAATGAATAAATGAATAAATGAATAAATGAATAAATGAATAAATGAATAAATGAATAAATGAATAAATGAATAAATGAATAAATGAATAAATGAATAAATGAATAAATGAATAAATGAATAAATGAATAAATGAATAAATGAATAAATGAATAAATGAATAAATGAATAAATGAATAAATGAATAAATGAATAAATGAATAAATGAATAAATGAATAAATGAATAAATGAATAAATGAATAAATGAATAAATGAATAAATGAATAAATGAATAAATGAATAAATGAATAAATGAATAAATGAATAAATGAATAAATGAATAAATGAATAAATGAATAAATGAATAAATGAATAAATGAATAAATGAATAAATGAATAAATGAATAAATGAATAAATGAATAAATGAATAAATGAATAAATGAATAAATGAATAAATGAATAAATGAATAAATGAATAAATGAATAAATGAATAAATGAATAAATGAATAAATGAATAAATGAATAAATGAATAAATGAATAAATGAATAAATGAATAAATGAATAAATGAATAAATGAATAAATGAATAAATGAATAAATGAATAAATGAATAAATGAATAAATGAATAAATGAATAAATGAATAAATGAATAAATGAATAAATGAATAAATGAATAAATGAATAAATGAATAAATGAATAAATGAATAAATGAATAAATGAATAAATGAATAAATGAATAAATGAATAAATGAATAAATGAATAAATGAATAAATGAATAAATGAATAAATGAATAAATGAATAAATGAATAAATGAATAAATGAATAAATGAATAAATGAATAAATGAATAAATGAATAAATGAATAAATGAATAAATGAATAAATGAATAAATGAATAAATGAATAAATGAATAAATGAATAAATGAATAAATGAATAAATGAATAAATGAATAAATGAATAAATGAATAAATGAATAAATGAATAAATGAATAAATGAATAAATGAATAAATGAATAAATGAATAAATGAATAAATGAATAAATGAATAAATGAATAAATGAATAAATGAATAAATGAATAAATGAATAAATGAATAAATGAATAAATGAATAAATGAATAAATGAATAAATGAATAAATGAATAAATGAATAAATGAATAAATGAATAAATGAATAAATGAATAAATGAATAAATGAATAAATGAATAAATGAATAAATGAATAAATGAATAAATGAATAAATGAATAAATGAATAAATGAATAAATGAATAAATGAATAAATGAATAAATGAATAAATGAATAAATGAATAAATGAATAAATGAATAAATGAATAAATGAATAAATGAATAAATGAATAAATGAATAAATGAATAAATGAATAAATGAATAAATGAATAAATGAATAAATGAATAAATGAATAAATGAATAAATGAATAAATGAATAAATGAATAAATGAATAAATGAATAAATGAATAAATGAATAAATGAATAAATGAATAAATGAATAAATGAATAAATGAATAAATGAATAAATGAATAAATGAATAAATGAATAAATGAATAAATGAATAAATGAATAAATGAATAAATGAATAAATGAATAAATGAATAAATGAATAAATGAATAAATGAATAAATGAATAAATGAATAAATGAATAAATGAATAAATGAATAAATGAATAAATGAATAAATGAATAAATGAATAAATGAATAAATGAATAAATGAATAAATGAATAAATGAATAAATGAATAAATGAATAAATGAATAAATGAATAAATGAATAAATGAATAAATGAATAAATGAATAAATGAATAAATGAATAAATGAATAAATGAATAAATGAATAAATGAATAAATGAATAAATGAATAAATGAATAAATGAATAAATGAATAAATGAATAAATGAATAAATGAATAAATGAATAAATGAATAAATGAATAAATGAATAAATGAATAAATGAATAAATGAATAAATGAATAAATGAATAAATGAATAAATGAATAAATGAATAAATGAATAAATGAATAAATGAATAAATGAATAAATGAATAAATGAATAAATGAATAAATGAATAAATGAATAAATGAATAAATGAATAAATGAATAAATGAATAAATGAATAAATGAATAAATGAATAAATGAATAAATGAATAAATGAATAAATGAATAAATGAATAAATGAATAAATGAATAAATGAATAAATGAATAAATGAATAAATGAATAAATGAATAAATGAATAAATGAATAAATGAATAAATGAATAAATGAATAAATGAATAAATGAATAAATGAATAAATGAATAAATGAATAAATGAATAAATGAATAAATGAATAAATGAATAAATGAATAAATGAATAAATGAATAAATGAATAAATGAATAAATGAATAAATGAATAAATGAATAAATGAATAAATGAATAAATGAATAAATGAATAAATGAATAAATGAATAAATGAATAAATGAATAAATGAATAAATGAATAAATGAATAAATGAATAAATGAATAAATGAATAAATGAATAAATGAATAAATGAATAAATGAATAAATGAATAAATGAATAAATGAATAAATGAATAAATGAATAAATGAATAAATGAATAAATGAATAAATGAATAAATGAATAAATGAATAAATGAATAAATGAATAAATGAATAAATGAATAAATGAATAAATGAATAAATGAATAAATGAATAAATGAATAAATGAATAAATGAATAAATGAATAAATGAATAAATGAATAAATGAATAAATGAATAAATGAATAAATGAATAAATGAATAAATGAATAAATGAATAAATGAATAAATGAATAAATGAATAAATGAATAAATGAATAAATGAATAAATGAATAAATGAATAAATGAATAAATGAATAAATGAATAAATGAATAAATGAATAAATGAATAAATGAATAAATGAATAAATGAATAAATGAATAAATGAATAAATGAATAAATGAATAAATGAATAAATGAATAAATGAATAAATGAATAAATGAATAAATGAATAAATGAATAAATGAATAAATGAATAAATGAATAAATGAATAAATGAATAAATGAATAAATGAATAAATGAATAAATGAATAAATGAATAAATGAATAAATGAATAAATGAATAAATGAATAAATGAATAAATGAATAAATGAATAAATGAATAAATGAATAAATGAATAAATGAATAAATGAATAAATGAATAAATGAATAAATGAATAAATGAATAAATGAATAAATGAATAAATGAATAAATGAATAAATGAATAAATGAATAAATGAATAAATGAATAAATGAATAAATGAATAAATGAATAAATGAATAAATGAATAAATGAATAAATGAATAAATGAATAAATGAATAAATGAATAAATGAATAAATGAATAAATGAATAAATGAATAAATGAATAAATGAATAAATGAATAAATGAATAAATGAATAAATGAATAAATGAATAAATGAATAAATGAATAAATGAATAAATGAATAAATGAATAAATGAATAAATGAATAAATGAATAAATGAATAAATGAATAAATGAATAAATGAATAAATGAATAAATGAATAAATGAATAAATGAATAAATGAATAAATGAATAAATGAATAAATGAATAAATGAATAAATGAATAAATGAATAAATGAATAAATGAATAAATGAATAAATGAATAAATGAATAAATGAATAAATGAATAAATGAATAAATGAATAAATGAATAAATGAATAAATGAATAAATGAATAAATGAATAAATGAATAAATGAATAAATGAATAAATGAATAAATGAATAAATGAATAAATGAATAAATGAATAAATGAATAAATGAATAAATGAATAAATGAATAAATGAATAAATGAATAAATGAATAAATGAATAAATGAATAAATGAATAAATGAATAAATGAATAAATGAATAAATGAATAAATGAATAAATGAATAAATGAATAAATGAATAAATGAATAAATGAATAAATGAATAAATGAATAAATGAATAAATGAATAAATGAATAAATGAATAAATGAATAAATGAATAAATGAATAAATGAATAAATGAATAAATGAATAAATGAATAAATGAATAAATGAATAAATGAATAAATGAATAAATGAATAAATGAATAAATGAATAAATGAATAAATGAATAAATGAATAAATGAATAAATGAATAAATGAATAAATGAATAAATGAATAAATGAATAAATGAATAAATGAATAAATGAATAAATGAATAAATGAATAAATGAATAAATGAATAAATGAATAAATGAATAAATGAATAAATGAATAAATGAATAAATGAATAAATGAATAAATGAATAAATGAATAAATGAATAAATGAATAAATGAATAAATGAATAAATGAATAAATGAATAAATGAATAAATGAATAAATGAATAAATGAATAAATGAATAAATGAATAAATGAATAAATGAATAAATGAATAAATGAATAAATGAATAAATGAATAAATGAATAAATGAATAAATGAATAAATGAATAAATGAATAAATGAATAAATGAATAAATGAATAAATGAATAAATGAATAAATGAATAAATGAATAAATGAATAAATGAATAAATGAATAAATGAATAAATGAATAAATGAATAAATGAATAAATGAATAAATGAATAAATGAATAAATGAATAAATGAATAAATGAATAAATGAATAAATGAATAAATGAATAAATGAATAAATGAATAAATGAATAAATGAATAAATGAATAAATGAATAAATGAATAAATGAATAAATGAATAAATGAATAAATGAATAAATGAATAAATGAATAAATGAATAAATGAATAAATGAATAAATGAATAAATGAATAAATGAATAAATGAATAAATGAATAAATGAATAAATGAATAAATGAATAAATGAATAAATGAATAAATGAATAAATGAATAAATGAATAAATGAATAAATGAATAAATGAATAAATGAATAAATGAATAAATGAATAAATGAATAAATGAATAAATGAATAAATGAATAAATGAATAAATGAATAAATGAATAAATGAATAAATGAATAAATGAATAAATGAATAAATGAATAAATGAATAAATGAATAAATGAATAAATGAATAAATGAATAAATGAATAAATGAATAAATGAATAAATGAATAAATGAATAAATGAATAAATGAATAAATGAATAAATGAATAAATGAATAAATGAATAAATGAATAAATGAATAAATGAATAAATGAATAAATGAATAAATGAATAAATGAATAAATGAATAAATGAATAAATGAATAAATGAATAAATGAATAAATGAATAAATGAATAAATGAATAAATGAATAAATGAATAAATGAATAAATGAATAAATGAATAAATGAATAAATGAATAAATGAATAAATGAATAAATGAATAAATGAATAAATGAATAAATGAATAAATGAATAAATGAATAAATGAATAAATGAATAAATGAATAAATGAATAAATGAATAAATGAATAAATGAATAAATGAATAAATGAATAAATGAATAAATGAATAAATGAATAAATGAATAAATGAATAAATGAATAAATGAATAAATGAATAAATGAATAAATGAATAAATGAATAAATGAATAAATGAATAAATGAATAAATGAATAAATGAATAAATGAATAAATGAATAAATGAATAAATGAATAAATGAATAAATGAATAAATGAATAAATGAATAAATGAATAAATGAATAAATGAATAAATGAATAAATGAATAAATGAATAAATGAATAAATGAATAAATGAATAAATGAATAAATGAATAAATGAATAAATGAATAAATGAATAAATGAATAAATGAATAAATGAATAAATGAATAAATGAATAAATGAATAAATGAATAAATGAATAAATGAATAAATGAATAAATGAATAAATGAATAAATGAATAAATGAATAAATGAATAAATGAATAAATGAATAAATGAATAAATGAATAAATGAATAAATGAATAAATGAATAAATGAATAAATGAATAAATGAATAAATGAATAAATGAATAAATGAATAAATGAATAAATGAATAAATGAATAAATGAATAAATGAATAAATGAATAAATGAATAAATGAATAAATGAATAAATGAATAAATGAATAAATGAATAAATGAATAAATGAATAAATGAATAAATGAATAAATGAATAAATGAATAAATGAATAAATGAATAAATGAATAAATGAATAAATGAATAAATGAATAAATGAATAAATGAATAAATGAATAAATGAATAAATGAATAAATGAATAAATGAATAAATGAATAAATGAATAAATGAATAAATGAATAAATGAATAAATGAATAAATGAATAAATGAATAAATGAATAAATGAATAAATGAATAAATGAATAAATGAATAAATGAATAAATGAATAAATGAATAAATGAATAAATGAATAAATGAATAAATGAATAAATGAATAAATGAATAAATGAATAAATGAATAAATGAATAAATGAATAAATGAATAAATGAATAAATGAATAAATGAATAAATGAATAAATGAATAAATGAATAAATGAATAAATGAATAAATGAATAAATGAATAAATGAATAAATGAATAAATGAATAAATGAATAAATGAATAAATGAATAAATGAATAAATGAATAAATGAATAAATGAATAAATGAATAAATGAATAAATGAATAAATGAATAAATGAATAAATGAATAAATGAATAAATGAATAAATGAATAAATGAATAAATGAATAAATGAATAAATGAATAAATGAATAAATGAATAAATGAATAAATGAATAAATGAATAAATGAATAAATGAATAAATGAATAAATGAATAAATGAATAAATGAATAAATGAATAAATGAATAAATGAATAAATGAATAAATGAATAAATGAATAAATGAATAAATGAATAAATGAATAAATGAATAAATGAATAAATGAATAAATGAATAAATGAATAAATGAATAAATGAATAAATGAATAAATGAATAAATGAATAAATGAATAAATGAATAAATGAATAAATGAATAAATGAATAAATGAATAAATGAATAAATGAATAAATGAATAAATGAATAAATGAATAAATGAATAAATGAATAAATGAATAACAAGTACATCTGTACTCAACAGAATTCGTTGAGTGAAATGGAAGATATAGGAGAAGAGAGTTTCTAACAGCCATTAACCGATTGGGAAATCTAGTACGATTTCAAATCTCATACTAATTTGATATCGATTTAGGCTTGATTAAATCGTTAGAGTGAAAAAAAAAATAAAACCAAATTTTAAAACTTGAATAACTTTGGTGTTTAGTGAGTCAATTTGACGCAATATGGCTTAAATGAAAGCTTGAAACATCGGCTATCTAATAATGTGTATAATGATTTAGTCTTACATGGACGCCATTTTCTGAAAATTGAGTTTTATTGCAAAAAACCATAACAAAAAATGGATTTTTTGAAATCTAGCTAGGACCGAACTAAATATATAAGAATAGTACCGTTAGAAAGATCTTGGAATTACCTTTCAAATGACGTACATTTCGACGAGATTGATGAGATTGAGACAGTATTTTTCGAGATATAGAGTGAGACATTTTCAGCTTAAAAGTCCCGCCCACTAAAAAAGGGGCGTGGCCGACAAAAAATTTTTACACTGTTCAATTCAGAGCACAAAGCTTTATCGACTGACAAAGTTTCAGTGATTTTTAGCGAGAGTCACTACGCTTAATTTATGCCACAATTTTTATATACCTACATGTGCTAATCTAAAGAAAACGTATATCCAAATTACTGATATAAAAGGATTTTATGAAAAAGAGGCTGAAATTGACTTGACTCGACTATGTTATGAGTTTGGTAAAAAATGGAGAATATAATAAAAAAATATGTAAAGATTTATAAATTACTCTCTTGAATTGATAATAAATGATTTTAAAATGGAAAGACATAAACCAATATTATTGTTTTTATTTATTTATTTAAATTTAGATAAGAATCTTAAACATAAATGGCCACAATTAATGTCATCAAAATAACCTAAATATTGTAAATTTTCCATAGTTG